>VWZY01013399.1:153490-302788 GCA_013399075.1 Chloroceryle aenea | reverse complement strand
AAAAAAAAAAAAAAAGGATGCCTAAATATTGATTTAAGTGACTGATTTTCGATATGGCATGCTGCCATCTGGTGGACATTGCTCTGATCTATCACTTGACCAGAGCTGTGAAGAGGTGGGGCAAGGAAACAAAGGGGTTCGTGAAGTTCAGGGATCCTCTGTGGAAGAAACTGGATCCAGTGTCACTCTTTACACTGTAAGGAAACCACCTCTGCTAAACTTGAGAGCCCTCACTTCCTCACGACTGCAGTGTGAAGCACTGAACCCAGAAAGTGTTGGCTCATTTTCGTGAAGCCCTTGGGAAAAATAAGAAGAAAAGCCTGTCTTTCACACTGTCAGGAAAAGAGAAAAAAAAAAAAAAAAAAAAAAAAAAAGAAAAAGCAGGACTGCAGTAGAGCAACACTAAACCTGTAGCAGCATCTGAGCATCTCCTTCTGGGTTGTCTTCTGTCTCACTTGGTAGGTCATAGGGCTGCTGCTACGGGCAAAGTCACATCCAGGAAGGGAGAATCTAATGACTACTCAAGCATTTATATAAGACCAAATGGAACCCCAGAGAATGATGCATTTAGGAAAATTTTAAATTACACAAAAGAGAGTGACCATATTTCTTCTTTTGGAAGTGCCTACAGGCATATGTCACAAAGTGATTCTGAAATCCCAACTGCTTAAAGTGCTAAAGAAACCCAGGACGTGATTTGGGAGGTCTGGCAAAAAGAGAAGGAAGAGGGAGGGAAAAAGTTTACTACACACTATCTTAGAGGCCTGGTGTTTATTCACAACTTCAATTTCCCTAGATAATACTTTCATGAAAATATGGCAATGAAGCTTTATCAATGTTACATTTACTGTCCTGCATATCAGGGCTAAAGAAAAATGATTCTTATTTAAATGAATACAGTGGTACAACAGGCAGCCAGAGAGCTGCTGTAATTCAAGAACTTCCCAAACGCTATCAGAAGGCAAACAGAAAGAGAGACTTGTGTCTCACAGTCTGTGTGTATCAAGCTCTTTACAAAGCATTCTTACACTTTTTCCTAAACACAGTAATCAAGTTTCCTACTGAGAGACTTGAAGATCAAATCTAGGGGCCAAATTCTGCTCTTACAGTTACTATGTAACTGACAGCAGAATTTACCCTTAGGACTCTAAACTTGATCTGCTATTCGATGGACAGCTCGTGCACTGATCTGAGCACGAGTGATGTGCTCCTGTCAACCTGTGAATCAGAGAAATTGCTGCTCTCATAAAGAGAAGGAAAAAAGCTCTTTGTAAATTGTTCTTCAAATCGCCTTATGACTCTTTCTAGCAAGGATGTGAAATTTGAACTCAAAATTCAAAACAAACTTAAATAATGCTTAGGTATCAGGGAGACAGATGCCATAGAAATACAAGTTGGTTGATGTTTAATTGAGTTTGCCTTTCACTTAGGACACTCTGTGATAAAAGGAGTTAGTGAGGGGAAAAGAGAAATTTAAATGAAAAAATACATGAAGCACCCATAAATATGTGCATGCTGCATATAAACAAAGCAAATTTAGACCAGCTTCTGAACACTTCTTCTCTGGCTAATACAGAAAGTGTACAGAAGAGAATGCCATTCCTTTTAAAACCACCTTCATCCTCTGAAACAAATATGAGGTAATGTAGGCAGGGCAAAAAGTTTCACTGGCTCAGATTATCGTTGTAACAACTACAGAAATGTCTGCTGAATTCTACATAGATTAGCAACTTTGTGCAATGGAATATATTTCTCAAACTCTACTGCTTTGCATAAAATTAGTTTACACTGATCATGGACTGTCAGAATGTGCCTAGTAGAATGAGAACGTGGGATACTTGGGGAAGACTGATCAGTTAATTTTAACTGTGGGTATACTACCCTCAGCAAACCTTGACCCCATTCAAACAGCACTTACAATCAAGATTTACTACACCAGGTTATCACACAGGGAGTCTGTTCTGCAGAGTCTTCCTTCATGCAGCCAGGCAGCCTTCCTTTCCTAAAACTTCCTAAAACTTCCCAAGCTCCTCTCTTTCCCGTTGCCTAGCTACTAGTACAGTCCATCGAGTCAGTAGTCACAGGAGGGGGAAGTGCTTTCGGCTGATGTTGCCCTCATGCTACTGTGGGGAGTGTGAGTTTGTTGCAGACATGCCAAAAGACTCTGCAGATTTGGGGCTGGGCTAGACAAAGACATTTGAACTTCCAAATAAGACTAGAAGGTATGAAACTACCACATGAGAGGAGGAGGTGCTCATTTAGTTTGCAAATCATATATAATTCCTGCTACAATTTCTTTAATGGAGAAAGATGGCAAGAAGGCTTTCCTCCATATATTGAAATATGCTTTTGCTGTAGTGTTCCTGCATGTGTGATCTTTAAATCAGGGGGGTAAGAAATATTATTTGTATGTATTGAAACGATGCAAATGCCTTAGTTAGAAATCGGTACTGTAATCATGATGCTGTACATGTCAGAAAAAAGAAAAGTCCTTTCCTCAGTGTAACTGTCTCCATTTAGCAAACAGAATAAAGAAAGATTTGGAGATAAACACTTCTTTTTTTTTTCCATTAGGTGTACAGCTTTTTTCAACAGAAAAATTCTCATAAAACTCATTGCATTGATCAACTCTGTTCTTGCAAATGGAGAAACAGGCCATTTCTGTTGCTCAGTCACAATACTGATATAATTTCTTGAATGAGTAAAAAAAGGATATTTAAAAAATGCTTTTATTGTCTTAGCTTGTTCTCTATTCATTGGCAAGTTACTTCATTTTCAAGGTCGAGTGTTTAATAAAACACTTGGAAGGATATTCCCTGGACNAAAACCAGTTTGTAAACAAATGAAATAAAAAGTGACAGAAGATGATACCAGACATGCAACATTTGTGACAGATGAAGCTCGCAAAGATTGCCCACAGACTTCAGAACATCTTTTTTACCCCTTTTTCCTCAGGAAAGGCTGCTTCTGGGTTTCCCTGGCCACTTCAAAAGTTCATTCCTGTATCTTTGTTGAATTTCTAAGACTAAACACAGTAAAATTAATATACTGTAATCTACCCAGGAGGTTACAATGGGTATCTCACATGCTTGGCGTCTGATAGCTTCTTAACTGAAAACTCTGAATTAAAGAACTTAATATTTCCTCTTTCCTCTAGTTTTTCTCTCTGCAAAACCCCTTATTATTTTTCGAGTCTTAAAAAATCCCAACCAAAGAACAATAACAAAAAAAACCTGAAAAATTCCCATAATTATTCTGCAAACTTCGGAGTGGTAGTTTAGGCTCTACTCCTAATCACAACTTGGGAATTTCCTATTCCAATTGCTTTGGCCATTTTAAGCAGTCCACAACAGGAAAGGAACAAGATGGACTCCTAAACAGTCTTCTCTTTTACAACATCTTTTAGCTGCCTCAATAGGTCCTGGCAAAGTCTTACCCAAGTGTTAGATCCTGAAAGTTAAAATTATCTCAGGAATTACCTTCTTCCACACTCAGACCTAGATCTCCTGAGCCTGTTTATATTTCTTGTCTACTTGCATCTGCTATGATAAGACCCAGAAAGCTGTGAACACTTTTTCCGACTGTGATAGACAGGAACAAAGCCTTCTGCAGCAAACAGTGGATGGAAAGTAAATAGGTTCATGAGCTCTGGGAACACTAGCAGTGCTGCAGGCAGGCTAGCAGACAACGTAAAATAAATACAGTTAAAGAGTAAGAAAAATATATTTACTTTTGCTCTTTTAAGCTTTGAGCTATTCAAGAGGGCTGCGCAGGAGACCTTAGTTCAGAAGGGCACAAACCAAGCTACTTGCAGGCAACACAGTCACCTCACAAATGAAAAAAGGGAACTCAAATTTGAGAAGATTCACATCAGAGGAAGCGTAATCATGAAGAACGTGATCCCCAAATCATTATGAATGAACAGTAAAACAGATCACATGATGATAAGTATCCAGAGAAACATAATTTGGACAAATAGAAGTCATTTCTCCTATCAGGTTTTCCATACTTACTGGTAAATCCTGAACAACTAAGGGAATAACTATAAACTAAATAGACTTTAGAGGGGCATTTTGCAAATTATGCAGTATTGTCTCATCTCAGCTTGCACCTTACTTGTATTAGTGGTGCAAAAGCCACAGTCTCTAATGCTACAAACAGGGCAGTACAATTTAAAGGTATTTTTGCTAAGTGTGAAGGTTTTGTGGTTTGGGGGGTTTTGTATTTTGTTTTTGTGTGTGTGTGGTGTTGTTTGTTTTTTTGTTGGGTTTTGGTTTGGTTTGGGATTTTTTGGTTGTTTTGGTTTTTTATTATTATTATTTTGTGGTTTTGTTTTGTTGAGTTTGTTTGTTTGGTTTGGTTTTTTATGTGTGTCTGTGTGTTTTTTAATGAATAGTACCTGGAAGGCACAACAAGAGAAACAACTACTGCATTAAATCAATATCGTGTCTTGTAAAACATATAACAGCACTAGAAAATAACACATAATCTGAGAAAAACCTGGCCATGATGCATTTCTATCTCTATGGAATGCTACAGAATGTAAATTTTTTTTTTTTTTCCTTTCAGTTTAAACCCTGCTTTCTTCTGAGATTATGCTCAAAAAATATTTTAGCTGGAGGAATTAAGACAGAATGCTTATATGTTCCTAGAGAAGTGGCTTCTTAAACAAAACAAAAGGAATTAAGGAAAATAATTGTGAGGCTTTTTGCCTACCTTCCATCAATAAAGTTCTGTTCTCCTTGGGTTTGCCTCCCACACCTCTGTCCAGCCTGCACAACTTAGCAAAGAGATTTCATTGCCTCAGTAACCCAAGTGGTATATACTTTTCTTGACAGTTACTGTAGTTACACCATTTTTTGCTTACTGCTACTCCTCTTCTTTATAAAATATTTGTTGTTAGTTCTACTACTTCTATCAACCAGACTGGTAGCAAGTTCCCATAATCCCTTTTCCTTATGCAATGGTATTGAAATTTTGCAAGGTTTCCTTTCCATTTAGGATGAAAATTAAGACCTTTTGAAGCGTTAATATGAGAAATGCCCCTTAATAGTTTAAGCTCCCATGTGTGTTGTGGGCGAAACTAAATTAACTTCACATCATCTCATTTCACTTTTACTTCTGTCTTGCCCTCTCTCTCTCATGCGTGCCCCAGCCACTGTTCTTTGCTATTTTAGGATAGTTCTCTTTCGGGGGAAATAAAAACTTCTGCATAAATTAACATTTAGTGTCCCAAAAATTCAAACTTGTGTCTCCTACATCTCAGTAAAAATCAAAAGCTGTTTGACTAGAGACTCCATGTTGTGTTTATTTTTGCAGAGCTGATCTCCAACATGAAATAAACTGTTGGTCAGAGATGTAATGTGAAAGACTGAATACAAACCCTCAGAATGAACCATTAGACACATGGACTTGATTTGACCAAGTCAGCAGGACCATCGGACCACAAGCTACTCTGAGTCCTCCCTCTTGCCTGACTAACCTTTCTAGCCTGCACCCAAGAAACCTTTCATGAACAAATTTGTGCCAAACTGGTACACACCACCAGTGCATGTCACTCCTGACAGACTGCTTCTTCCTTTGGCAATATCTCTTTGGCCAAAACGCTCCTAATACATCACAGCTATATGTCACATATAAATTTCGTTTAGCCAATCGGTACCCGCTGAACCAAAGTCTGACTGATCAAAAAGTTATATTCTCTTCTGTTTCACATAGATTTTATGCTGCACTCATCGCTGTGCTACTGCCAGCACTGTGTCAGTGATGCATATATGAATCAGTACAAACCATTCACAAGTTCTATATTTAAAAGGCTCCGGATGTAGCAGCTCTTCCAGCCTCGTCAGATGTTCGGAGGTGGGTAGGCGTGAAAGGAAGAGAGAGGAAAGGAGGGTTCCGCTTCAAATTCCCACCAGTTTGTTTTGACATCTCCCTTTTATTGAAGTGGCTGGAGCTCACTCGGTGGCTCTCAGAGAGTCATGTGTTGCCAATCCAATATGATGACTCTGCATACATCGCCAAAAATTGTAGTGGATTTTTCAGCTCAGATCACAAAGCAAGCTCATGTTTAATTTGGTAACTACTACCATCCCAGATCTTTTGTGAGACACTGCTGCTTTACGTGTGTATCCCTGTTTTTACAAGCAAATTACAGGCATTTTTTTCATATACTCTGCCCAGTTATGTAAGATTGTCACAAGTAGGTAGAAGATTGTGAGAAAGAGAGTTGCTCTGGTGAGACAGCTGACAGAAGGAGTGACTCCAGCTCCCGGTACACTCTGGACTCGTCAGAAAGCCCTTCTGTTATTTTCCTGATTCATACTATATGAAAAAAATAAAAACATGGCAGTGGGGAAGGGAAGGAACTGGTAAAGGGGGAGATAAGGAAGTCAAGCAACAGAAGAGGAAAAATTGGGGGTTATTGTCCTCTGCAGCAGGGAAATATGGTGAGGGTGTTGTTCAGATCTCCTCCATTTTCTACTTCTACACTGTGCAATAGCACACTTCCATGTCCTGAAGGCATCTGCCCTCAGGGAATCAGTTCTGTTTTGCTTGTGCCATTATTATAGGCCTAGTGTCTCTGATACATGATTGAGGCCTGACTCATAAATAAGAGCTACTATAAATTTAAGCCACTGCCTTGTTTAATCCCCTTTTGCCCACACAGCGAGGAAACTGACTGGAATTTATTGCCTTGCGTATTCTCCCTGATTTATTCAGTCAGGAGCCTGCTTGCATTTTCCCCTATTTGACATTACTTTATATCTTGTGACATAATATATTTTCATTATATTTGAATATACCATGTGGTAAGTGCAACCACACAGTGAAATTTTGGGATCTTTCTGCTTGTGCTGTTATTTCTCATATACAATAATATCTACTACATGATGAAGACCTGACTCATAAACAATAGTTTAGGTCACCACCTTATTTATTTCCCTGAACAGTATGGCCAAGGAACTAACAGCCTGGTAATTTATTTGACATATGTATCAGGATAGTAGGATCTATGCCCCTGCATAGGAATGCAAGGCTCATTTGTTGACCCAAGCTATTAGCAAGTGTAGGAATCTGCATTAAACACTGAGAAGTTGTGCTGACTCAATTCTGTAGGTGCAGCCTGTTAATTCTTATGGAGTATGAGAAGTCTGTGTCATCTTCTGTGCAGGTAGAGAAAGAAAGAGTTAGAGAACTTCTGTGGAATCTATGAGAATAAATAGCTTGGAGAAAAGATGAGGCTGAAATTTACATGTGCAGTGTCACCAGTTTAGCAGTCTAATGCAGAAGAATGGAATACAGGTCAAGAAGCCCATTCTTATATATTCTTTTGTTTGCTTGAAAAATCACAATTAGAGCTGTTCATCTTTTTTTAAACTAAATGATTTTTCCTCAGGTTATTTTTTTTTCTTTTTAGAAGAAGAAAATGCTATAGCAAATTGATTTTCAGTGAAAGCAATATTTTCAGTGAAAGCAATATTTTTAAATGTTTTTTTTACTCCCTTACTGTACAAATTAAATTCTGTGGCAAAACAAAAATCTAAAAGGAGATAGGGTGGAATAAGAAAAGTTGAGAACCAGAATAATTATCAGACTTTCAGAATTTGTTTGTTAAAGTTATTTTCACCCTTTCTGCATAAGGGAGAGTTTCAGAGGGACCTTACCAACAACTGCAGAGTCACAGGTGTGGAAGAGAGGAGAGTTTTTCAGAAGAGGCACATCTGCAGCATGGATGGGGTACCAGGGTGTTAAATCCAGGGGTTACAGCACAAGGTGAGGACAGCACTGAGTGTAACAGCTGATAGCGCAGAAATGTTGGGGAATATTTTTGTGAGAGAAGATTTCAGAAACCCAAGAGCCTGATGAAGAAAGAAAAGCTCTAGCTCACAATAGCCAAGTAGCAAGGTCATTCTGAAACTTGGAGGTGATGTACTCACACTGTTACAAAGGTTAGTTCTGTACTCACCCTAGCTTCCCTATGGGTTTTCACCTCAGGGCAGATAGGGCAACTGCCTCCTAAGGTTAAAGCCCAAAACTAAGACATGCAAAACCAATATGAACTTCAAATCGTATTTCAAGCTTTGTAGATGACTTGTGACTGCCACAGTACTTGCTATAGCTCCTGCAGGTATCTCGAAAGAAAACTGATGGAATGATTTTGGACAAGATGGTGCAAATACCTGTGTCATAAGAGCCTGGTGAATAGGACATTCACCTGGAATGATGGAAATGCACATCCTGTGCTGAATCAGGGACTTTATCTCAAGACAGCCCTGACCACTAGGTTTTCATATAATATGATCAATTCTGGAAACTGAATTTTTGCTTCCATTAGACCTTCCTGCCTGCCTCAGCTTCTATCCCAGGCCAAAAAGCCTCCTGTTAAAATAATGCCATAAATCTCTTCATATTGGTGTGAAATGTTCTGGCTTCAAGGAATCAGCATATTATGTACATATGAAAAAAACCCTTCACTTGAATATGCTTGAGCAATTTGTGTCAAAAATAGCTGCTTAGTTGCAATACGTGTATGTTTTGATAGCAACATGTAGAATTGAAGTTGCAAGCATTAGGACATTATTAGTTCAATAGCAAATGCTACATCTGAAAATTAATAATCTAATTGCCTATCAAATCTGAGCAGTCTGCCATTTGCTTGTCTTCAGCAAAGCAAATTGATACCTGATTTTAGAAGAATGGTAGTTTCTAACTCTTTCTTGTGATTTTCTAATAGCAAATGTAGCATAAAGTATGTGCTGCAAACACAGATTATTGTAAGGTATAGCATACTGATGTATTGCACTAAAAGCATAGCAGGAAAGGTTTTAAGTCTCATAAGACCTAAAAAATATTTTTCAGGTGCTTGTTAGTGCCATCTTTTTTTTTTTTTTTAACATGGTATTAATACTAGAAAATTTATGAAATCTCCTTCATTTTTCACTCTACAGAGCAATATTCTTTGGACTTTGGATGTTGAATCAACTTATCAAGCTTCTCTATTTCTATATTAATTTATTCAACAAGTGAAGCAGATTAAAATATCCTTATTGTACTGTGAATTACAAATACCTTATTTCCCAGTCTATAATATGTCAGTACTCATATACAAAATATATAAGATTATGTGCTTATTTTCTTTCTTTTTAACCACTTTGTTACCAACCTTGTCAATCTACTTTCTCAATATTTTGCTCTTAGCTGTTGGATTAGGTCTGTCTTGGATGGAGTTTCTTTTCTTCAGAGTAGCCCATATGGTGCCATGTTTTGTATTTGTGCTGGTAACACACTCCAAAGGCATATTTTATGCCATATAATGTCATGCTCAGTAATAAAAACGGAGTGGAGGGACATCTTGCAAGGTAGCAACTGTGTAGAGCCTGTCTGGACATTAGTCTATTTGTGGGAGGTGGCAAGTGATTGCCTTTGTTTAACTGTTTGGGTTTTTTTCTTCTTTATTTTGCTTATTAAACTATCTTTATCTTGACCAATGAGTTTTCTTGTTTTTGCTTTTCTGATTCTGTCCCCTGTCCTCCTGGGGGGTTGGTGAGCAAGTGGCTGTGTGGCGCTTAGCTGCACCGCAGCTGCAAACCTGCTCCACCCTTCTCCTTTCTTACCTGGTTTTGAGCATTCTCTAAACACTTGATTTTCAACTGGAGGAACAAAGAGTGACTAGCAACTTCATCAACTTGGTGATATTTTTAATTTTTAACACCCAGTTGTGTTATTGTCAAATGAAAGGTCATGAAAACTATTGATTTTTATTTTTTTTTTCCGATTTTATTCCTTTTGCTCTTTTATGACAATGGACTCAAAGACCTGCAGGTGACAGCACAAAAGACATGAAAGAGTTACTGAACTATTGGTTCAAGTCATGCTGTCAGGTCATTCTTTTTTTCTGTAGTCTGAAATTAATAAAAGGATGGGAATTGAATAGGTTCGTAACTTACGACTCCACATGAAAATCTGCCAAAAAAAATCTAAAAAAAAAAATCCACAACAATTGTAAAAAATAAATATAAATACTCCAGATCCATCTTTTTCAGGAATAGCAAGAATTTGGTCAGCGGCTGTTTAGACTACCCTGTAACACTTAGTAAGTGAAACCTGCTGCAGATGGTATCATGGAGAAACAAGAATATTCCATTTCTTCTGTTTTGTGAGAAGGGACAAATGCAAAGAGTGAGAGCTGACAGTAAACATTTTTTTGCTTTCATACCTGTTGATTTCTGAAAAATATTTGGGCCACAGTGTGTAATTTTGTGGCTATTATCTACCTACTTAAAACTGCAACTTTTCTCAAACACTGCCTTTAGCCATTCTAGCACAAATATTAAGAATGAATATGAAAAATGCTTGAAGATGGCTTGACTGCCACTGGCCAAAGGCAAGAGAGTAGATACTAATGTTGGCAAAGAGATTGCTTACCTCTACTTCATTTCCAGAGGTTGAAATGCAGAAACAATCTCTTTTGATATTTATGATTATCCTTTTATCTCCCAAATGCTGTGCTATCATTTCCAATGCAGCGATAGGTCCTAGGGTCCAGTGATCATAAATAACAAACTCCCCTGCTGCTTGAATCTACACACACACACACTACTCATATCCCAGTCAATGTTTGGTCTTGTAGTAAGGAAAATGGTTTAAACTATCTCTTTATTGATAAGCTATGTTTATATTTTCAAGAATGAAATTAATCTGTGTGGTGAAACACTCAAATGTTATTGCAACTGAATAGAGTCAACAATAAAAGAAGTTTTTGTTTTCAGAAATATGACTAAAACAGGGGGAAAGACAAAGTGAAGATTAAAAACAAAGCAAAAGAAGCAAAACAAACAAAAAAAAATACAGAGAATAGTTTTCAAAAGAATGGACAATGTTGAGGTGACAGGCACTTTTGTTAACACAAGGTACCTACATGCAGTGACCTTTTGAAGCTAATGTAAAAGTGGTTGTAATCTTTACAATATGAGACATTCCTAAGGACACAATTTGAAAACTTGATATTTACACACTTCAAAACCAATAATGAGCGTTAGTGACTTTTAAAATAGAGATTCCACCAAAGAGTCAATACTGTTTCTAAAGCATACAATTTGTATGTATTTGTTGTGATAGAATTATCACATGGATAGAATTATCACATTTGACATATGGATGAAATGGCCAAAAATCACAATAGCGATTCTATGATATTATGATATAATTTTCTCCACAAACTGGTGGTACAGTTTTATCTTATTACCCATTGTCTGCCAGTAAAATAAAAAGAAAACAAAGACAAAATGTATGTAGTTTTACTAAGTGAAATTAATGATGTGTTAGATTCTGCTGCCTTTACTAATATCAGGTAAAACCTCTTCCCTGGATTTTGGAAATATTTGTGAATGTAATTAACTTAAGCATACGATAAGTCACTCCAAAGTCAGTCCTTAACCAGTCTGAGAGACTTACAATGGAAATTAGCATTTATTAAATACATTCTAAATAGCCTTATATGCATGTAGGGATCCATAGTAAAATATTTGTTTTGTGTAGTTTGTGTACTGTAAGAAATGGAGAAATATTTGGGCTGCCTCTTCTTTTCACAAAACATATTTTAACTAAAATAATTACTAAATTGTCTGATAGCTTAGCATTTCACTTATACATTTTGTTAAACATGAACAAACCAAGTTTAAAATATTTTGATATCTATTTATTAAGAAGTCAAAATACACTATTGTAAGTACTATTTTTTCTGAATAAACTGTTTTCACTTCAATTCCATTTTATTTTAAAAATTATTTAAAATTTATTTTTATAGAAAATGATTTATCATAATAAACCAAAGTATTAGATGTATATATTCTTTATAAACGTATACAAAATTAAACTACAATGAACTAGTCAGCATGCTGTTCTGTTAAAAATTCCAATTATTTGTAATATCGAACTAAATAAAACTTTGAAACATTTGAAAACTGACAGCTCTATAAATTTACTTGTTGTTGTGCAAGATCAGCTGTTATTCACAGAAAGTTTCTCAAAATATATCACTGAAAACTTACCTTCACTACATATCAAGAAAAGGAAGACACTTTTTGATGCTCCAGGGAGATTTTGAAATTTGCAACTGTATTTTCATTGTCACTATCCAGAGAAGCAATTATTTAGTCAGGAGACCAAACTAGATGATCTAATGATGCCTTTTAGCTTTAAACTTGGCAGTTCATTTAATGAATCATGCATATAATGTTAAGCAGGTGCTTAAGCATTTTCTAGACATAAGCACATTTTTTTCCCCTGCTGGCTGAGTTGAGAAGGAACAATAAAACTGTAATCATAGTTTCATGCCACTTTAGCCCTGTCCTGAACCATTCTAACTTATGCTGACCCACAGGGCAGAAACGAAACCTATTTAGGAAGTGCTAAACAGTTTTCCAAAGAGCAACTTCTGACTTCATGTTTTAGATTATAATTTCTAAAGAGATTGGAAAAAAAATTGACTTTCCCTTGACTTTCTTTCAAAATATGTCTTTGATGAGTCACAAATCAAAAATTATCTATCTTTTCACACATCTACTTCCCTCCAATTTTAAATAAATATTCCCACTATATTAACATTGGGACCTTCAAACTGAGTATTTACACCTTTAAATATTTTAGGAGAGGTCAGAGATTAAGTGCAGAACTGCCTTACTCTTTTTATATATGCAAGCCTCAGAATTTTTATTGCTGTTACAGTTTGCTGAGACTCTTACCCAGCGTTACTACTAATTTTTTTTTTGCATGGAGTCATTGTAACTATTGATATTAATTTATCAGACCTAAATATCTAATGAAAAGGTAGTTTGGGAATCCAAGGTAAAAATGGACTACTCAACCAAG
This sequence comes from Chloroceryle aenea, assembly GCA_013399075.1. Taxonomy (NCBI): domain Eukaryota; kingdom Metazoa; phylum Chordata; class Aves; order Coraciiformes; family Cerylidae; genus Chloroceryle; species Chloroceryle aenea. Next base: position 289,915 of record VWZY01013399.1, on the reverse strand, counting down.
ATAATTTTAAGAATAAGAGCAGGGCCTTTAATTACAACACATTGGAAGAATTAATGAAAAAATCTGTTTACCAGTGTTAATAGACCAAATAGTTACTTTTAAAATCTGAAGCATAGAGAAATTTGACATCTACTGACTTATTAACAAACAAAATCTCATAAGCTTTACCTAAAACCTTCATATCCTAAGTACCACTTCTGTAATTTGATTGCCCATCAAATTTTCTTGAAAGGAAGAGTTTGAAATACCCTATGCTCTGATATTGATCACATTTATACGCTAATTAAAAGGCTATTTTATTTCAGAACAGCTTATTAAAGGGCATTGCTCACTCTGCATATGAAAGTAATTGGTGTATATTATATGATAGTGCTGGGATGATATACATTCTTTATTAACATCCATGCTAAACCACATAGGAATAGACATTTGGGAGAGGTTTAGAGGAAGAAAAACAAAATGCTCATGATGAATGAAGCAAAATATTAATTTGATTGCAAGTTATTAGAGAACATGGGGTATTACAATAATCATACCAAAAAATAAGAGCAAATTAAAAAAAAATTCTAGCATGGTATGTTTGACATGATAGCTTTCACATAATTACAACAGTAACTTTCGTTTCTAAAGCCTCCACTGTCCTTGAACTTGAACTATAGCAGTAACATCGCTTACAATACATTGTCCTTGACCTTGCGTGTGCTTTCTAAGGTTAAGAATCTGAAACCTTATAATACTGATAACATGAAATAAAGATTTCAGACACATGTCTATCCATAAAAGACAAGTTGAGCTGTTGTTTGGGTTTTTTTGTTTTGTTCTGTTTTGTTTTTTTTGCTTGGGTTGGTTTTTTTGGTTTGGTTTGGTTTTTGTTTGATTTTTTTTTGTTGTTGTTTTGTTTTATTTTTGTTTAGTTGTTTTTTGCATGTTTTTTACTTGTTTGTTTGTTTTAAAAAATTGGTTCTGTGAGTAACAAAGTTGACTTGAGACTATATTGGACAAGGAAGGCAGAATTTTAATTTTCATGTGTCTTTTCTGTGATTCTATGACTCTTGCCATCAAGATAAATCACTACACTATACCAGTGCACTGTTTGGAAAAAAAAAATCTAAATTTAAAATTTACAAAACTCATGAAGCAAAAGGAGCAGAACTAATAAGTCATTTATCTAGATTCAGTTGTGATATCCATGAGAGAGGGAGACATAACAGAGTAGCCTTTGCTATATATAGGGATACATCTGAAACACCTGCCTCCAAGAAGTGAGTCCTTTCACAAAGAGGCAAATACATCAATTTTCTTGATAAATTAAGAAAGCAAAGCAAACCAAACGCCAGACATTCACCTTACATTTTCTCTATGGATTTTATTTGCAGTGTAGATATGGCTAAAATATTACTACTGAGTGTTGGCCAAGCAATTTCTGAGCCTATAAACTTTGATTGATGGATGCTGGTAAGAACGAATCAGAATATCTTGTACCTGAAAATGATGTACTGAGTGACTCATGATAGTTTACGATGATATTTAAAGCCTTAACAGTACTGCTTGTTTCTGTGTAAGAGCTGATTTTATTACATGCACCAAAGGCCACTGACATTTTGGTTCCGTAAAGCATGTATATATCCATCAGAACAGGTTTACATTCAGAATATGAAAAAACAACAGTTAGGTCTATACACAAGCACTGTTGAGCTGAAGTAAAATAACTGTTTTCTCATAAGAAACACCTTGAGAACATGGTAACACGGAGAAATAGGAAGAAGTTAAGAGGGACTGCTGAGTCATCATTAGCAGAACTACATCAGCAAGGTGTACATACATTTTACTGACATTTTAAAAGAATGCCCTTCCTCATAAGGGAGATGTTCCACTCCCTTGATCAGCTTTGTGGCTCTGTGTTGGACTCTTTCAAGCAGTTCCCTGTCCTTCTTGAACTGATGGGCCAAGAACTGGACACAGTATTCCAGATAGATACAGGCCTCCAACTAGACTCTGCCCCATTGTCCACAACTCTCTGACTTCTTCCCTTCAACCAGCTCTCAACCCACCTCACTACTCAGTCATCAAGTCCACACTTCCTCAGTCTAGCTATGAGGATGCTGTGGGAGACAGTGTCAAATGCTTTACTGAAGTCTAGATAATCACGTCCACTACTTGGCCACCATCCATCCACCTGGTTATGGCATCATAAAAGGCTATCAGGTTGCTCAAACATGACTTCCCCTTAGCAAAGCCATGCTGACTGCTCCTAATGACACTATCATCACACAGTACCAAGGATAAGTATTTCCAGGCACCAGGAGCTGAAATCAAATTTAGGCTAGAAAGAGTCTGATAGATTTCCTAACTAGTCTATGAAATTATCTTTCTTGATGGTCTGTCTGTCTTGTCTTCATGTACATAAGCTGAAATTGAAATCAAAACTCTTTCTAGATAGATACACCACTAAGGCCCCATGAAGTTCAGTTCATACGGTTGTGGGAGTTTTCAGTTTTATTCTTGTAGCCAGTTATGTATTTCACGAAGTCTATAGTCCAAACTGCCAAAATTTCAAGTGGTGAATGACATACTCTTTCAAGTTTAGTTTTCATGTCAACAATATAATTCTCTCATTTCACACAAAAGTTGACATAATTATCATATCTTTTAGGAATATGATCAAACTTAAAGCACTTTTTTTGAAAAGTAGGGAAAGCATTTAATGGTTGCAAACACTAACTGATGTCCCCCCAGACTGAGGGCCAGAAAAGTACTAACACAGGAGATTTAAAATGCTGTGGATAATTTTTCCACATACTTTCTTTTTTTTTTTTTTTAATATTTTTAAAAGTTTGCATGTGTAAAAATGAGGGAACAAAGCATTTCTGTCAAAAATAAGTAAGTTGGTAATTTCAGTGTGTTCCTCAAGTGATAAAAGAAAGTGATGGACACTGAACTATATGCTGTACAGAGCTGGTTATTTAAGTAGTTTTATATTGAGAAGAAACTAGTAAACAATTCTTAAAATCCGCTTCTGAGTCAGGGCAAAGAAATGGATGGAGGAAGCATATAGTTTTTCTAACCAGACACTAACTGTCTTGTCTGTGATTTCTCATAGCACTCAAAATATTTTTAAACAAAAAGAAAACAGGGGTTTTTAGAGCCTTTAGACTCCCATATTTACAGATTGCTGTGGTTTGGTTGCTAACCACTCTTCCCTCCATGTGCAATCAGCACAAACATAATATACATGTCCCTCATTAACAGAAAGGTTCACTTGTAAAGCCATATCAGGTCTTTTGTGAATACAGAGAACCTCAGCCTTGGATGTGTAAGATGCTGAAAAACGAGTGATCTACCATTGCCAGGGATAGTAGGAAGTGCTTTAAATCTCTTTTAAAAAGAAAAAAATATTGCAGAATTTCTTCAGCTCTCAAGCTGAAGTATCTGCCCTCCCATCTGTTCTGTCCCCAGATTATGAAACCTATAATGTCCTTCCTCAACAGAAGCATCATAGGCAAAATACTATACATATATATATATCTCAAAAAAAACCCAAACTATAAATTTCTTCCATAATTCTGTACAGAGCTCAATTTAGAGGTCTGCAGTAGTCCATGATACTAAAATTGTATTCACTGCTTTACAAATATGCTCCTTCAGTTTTTGCATACCCGTTTACATGCGAATATAATCTTTTCACAAGAAAAAAAGTTGCTTTCTTTCACTGAAATATCACCAGCATACCAAGGTGGCACAGCAGTCATGAATAGTAATGCTGACAGATAGGTGCACAGATTATATATAAACATGTATCTGTAACCATGTGCACAATGAAGGCTGTGATTTAGATCTCAATTCCACTAGTGGTGTCCCATCATTCCCACGAGACTCACTGATCACTCAGAGCTGCATTTTGGGGTGATTGTTCCATTTTTGCAACATCTTGTTATCTTAGAAGTGCAATGGCATTGCACTTTATATGACACTCCTGAAGCTCCTGCTGCATTCTGCTGTTTTCTTTTTTGTTTGTTTGTTTGTTTTTTGTTTTCTGGCCAAAGCTTGCTTGTTTTGATATCACTTGTGCTCAGTGGGCAGTCTAATCAGCCTGGCTGATGGCTCCCCTGATTCTCATAGCTCCCACTGTGCTCAAGGTTGCAGTATATTATGAACTTACTTATATGAACTTACAAATATGAACTTAAAAGTATACACAAAGTATTTTTTAGATAACACATGCAGAAGAATTCACATATTCCATAAGATAACTTTATGATATTTATGTGAAATGCTTAAGAGAATTTCTATGGATCCATGACAGACCCACTGATGAACTTCTATTGTTACAAAAAAATTAGAATTGCTTGTATAAAACAAAGGTGGAAATATTTTCTAAACCATGTTAATGATTATATTTACTGAAGTGAGTTCCTGAAATTAAAGATATTCCATCCTCTTGAAAACAACAGTTTTAGCAGTCACAGTTCTACCTATTTGGACCATGAAAGATAAATTTTAAAATTTCTTCCAAGTTCCTGATCTTTGGAAACCCTTGTTTTCCAGAGTTATTCAGTGTCCATTTGTTTTCTATAAATAAAAAAGAGAAGTGAGGGGGTTAGGTGGGGATGTGATTTTTGAGATACAGCATCATGATGCAAAGTGACAAACAGCAGGGCATGTCACTGTAAAATGTTCTATATTGCAACATCAGGCAATGCTGATACTTGAAGAATCTATAATATGAACCTTTCACAAATCAGAATTGTCTGCAATATGAGCCCAGAGATTTTTCTGATAGGTTAAAATTTCCTTATAAACAGTCCAGCCAATATTGACAAATGTAATGTAATTCACTACATTTGTCACTACTACTGCTGTCAATGAAGTCACACTGTAATTTTTGTAGGTGTCTCTCAGTCTTTCCAGCCCAGAGAGATTATTATGGCAGCTGAAGCGTATGGGGCTTTTCCCAAAATAGACTCCATCAAGTGGACCTCTGAAGAACTGGGACTCTGTTCTCTGTTGAAATGCTAACCAAGTTCCTTTTCTGGAATATCATCAGGACATTTTCTAGGAGTTGAATTCTGTTCTTCCTGGTCCTGGAGCACTGAACGAAGACGTAGCAATGCATCTAGAAATATAGTCTATATTTTTAATGATAATGCCTTTGTTACCAAAAATGAAAGGAAATAGAGAAGGAAATATAGGCAGGTTAGAAAAGGAAACAAAGAAATACTACTCTGAAGGAAAGTTTGATGATATTTTTCAAATGCAATATCTGGATAAGCTATTCTGTTGCAGTTCTATTTACAATAGATATTAACTACATGCATAAAAGCTATATTAAAATGGTGTTAAATTAGAAGGAGTAGGGAAGCGTGCAATTTAAAATGACATATTGAATTTTATGTGCATGACAACAAATGCCTCAGTTGTATACCAACTGATCTCCTTTTACATAAATTCTTGTATTTTCTCTCCTTCCCATTCATTCTTTTGTTTCTGCCTTTTTTTTTTTCTCTCTCTCTCTTTAACCAAATAATTCCTCCCCAGTGGACTTCAGTAGGAATTGAAAGCTCCAACTTGCACTGAATTAAAAGTAGGAGTCTGTTTTATACACTAAACAGTATATAAAAAATGAAACTACGCTAAAAACATAGACATTGTCTGCATGCAAAAAGGATGCCCTCATTACTGTGATGAAATCATCTGTATCTGATCAAGATAAATTCCAATATCCCTATGATAAATTCCCTCTCCCCTGGAAAAGAATACAAAAGGCTTGATCGCTCTATTGGCATTTATCTTCTCTGATGTAGAGGGATAAGTCAAGTGCAATAGTCACCAGTGACTTATTATTTCTCTCCTCACAGGTGAAGATGAATGTTATAAGGAAGATAAGCCATTGCGTGCATATATTATATATATAGCCCTACATATGAATAAGGAGATATTAAACACACTATGAACATTTTCTGTTCTCTTCCTTCTTTCCTTGTACTCAACTTAGACTGTGGTTAAAGAAAATTAAAAGATGCTATAACTTCATGTTAAAATGAAAAGCTTCAAAGGCTTTAATATTTCCTTTGGTACTACAGCCTGTCATCAGAGAAACAGACATAACCTCTGTTTCTGTTTGACTGAGAATCATCTGTCAGAATGGGGACTGCAAATACCTGAAATTTATCTATTTGTTCCATTAAAGATTTCTCTTCTGTTCTTCAATGCTTAACTTTCCATGACTCTGCTCTCCATCTAGTAAACATGATATTCATAGTTCTTGCCTCTTTTGGTGCTGTACAAGCATTGAAAGACAATGAGGTCAAACAGCATTGTATTAGAAGGTGTCCACCTGTCTTCAAAACATATCTGATATTTCACTGACATTTGAAAATGTATCTAGTGATAAAAAATTACCTACACCTAAGAAAGTCTATCATGGGTCCGAAGAAAGCTCTATTTATTCGTCTCTAAAAGTAGGTCAATGCAGAAGTCTAGGAAAAAGCATCAGAACAAAGGAGTCTTAGTATTTTTTAATGAGGACATCACTGAGGATGCCAAACTCATATTCATCCTGCAAACCCATCAGCCTCTGCTGTAAGCTCATGCCCCCAGCTGTCATGGGATCTGGCAGGAGAGTTTGGCTGCCCATACATCAGAGAGCAGTGGTACAGCTCTGATGTGGCCCAGCTGTGTCACCTTACTCAGGCTGCTGAAAAAGGGCTGTTAGGAAGCCTCCAGAGGGGTAAGAAAGGCAACATTACAAACAGAGGTAGATTGTTGAGACAAAATCCTGCAGGGAAAAAAAAAATTATAAAAAGACATAAGGTATCAAGAGTTAGGGCAGGTCCAGACACTAGCTGAATGACAGATTGCTCTCTATTAACTCCTCTTCCTTTCCAAAGGAAAAGGAATAAGGGGGAGAAACTCCTGGATCAAAAAAGAAAGCTAGAACAGATCTAAGGAAAGTAATAAAATGGAATATATACAAATATATGCAAAACTAATATTGAGCCCAAGCCCCCAGTGGCAATTATGTGACTGTCACCATGAATGCTGTGGAGCAGGCAGTGGTGAAGTCCCAGAATGGACTCAGCAGCAGACAGGAACCAGAGGTCACCTGTTGCCTATGTCTACAGGCAGCAATCAGTAACTGTTGCTCACTGGTGTTACATTATAATTCATCATCTGTCCAAGGTAACCACTGATGACAACTCTGTTCTAGTAACTAAAACAAATTTCAGAAACAAAACTACATACATCCTGACTCCTTATATGAGCTACGTATGGCCTAAACCAAAATGTGACATATTCAGTCTTCTAACCAACTCGGTAGTCTAACACTTGCAATATAAACTAGTAAAATGTATTGCATTGTACATCTACTGTGATATGTACATGTATATGTATTGTAACATAAAAAAAATTGTTTACTGAGTTTAAAGCAACAAAATATTTGAGATTTGTGCTATATTATATCCATGAAAAACACATAATATTTCATATAATCAACAAATAATCCCTTCAGCCTGCAAAAATTGAAAACCAACTATCAACCTACAGATATATTCCCAAATACTTATGTAGACTGTCAAAGAAGATCAAATAAAGACATTTATTTAACGACTCACATGAACTTTGGGCCATTAATTTGTTGAAATTACTACGGATTAGTAAATAAGACAAAATCTATCAAAAATATAAAGATTTATCTGAAGTTACAATGAAGAAGGAAAATGTGGCATGACTTGTGCTTTGTGTAGTTACAGGCAGTGCTTAGAAAGAATCTCATGGATTGACATTCTGTAATGTAAAGTTCTCTAGAGAATGCCAGTAAATCAAAGCTCTGTGCTGAAGACACAATGTTCTTCCTTACCGCATTCATATTTTTCAGAACATAGCTTCATTATATCTGATAAACATAGAATTATTTTCAGAATGCCATTTCTATGAAGGATACATACATACATGCATACATATAATCTATTATACAAAAAAGGGTATGGTTTAAGTGAAAAATCTATGAAATGGGGCACTATTAGTTTATTTAGAGACAAGATACTGTGACAAAATATTAGAAAAATACAGTTGGTTTAAACAAAGCACTAAATGCATTAATATATTTGTACAAATAAATAATTTGTAAAAGACTCCAAACACCTAGTTAGAATGAACACAGCAAATGTTGGACAAGTTTCCTATAAAATTTCAATAATATTTTGATTACATAACTAATATGCATAACATGAAGTAAGGTACCTGTGAGGCTGACTACTTTGATCTGAGCCTTTCAACACAAGAAGGTCACAGTCACCTCACTGTCAACAATTCATAGATTTTGATGTTCAGAATCCACTGTCATCATTATCCTGTGACACAAAACACAAATTTTCACCCAACAATTGTTGTATCAGAACTAACACCTTGTGGCTGGACTAGAACTTCTCTTTCCAGTGGCCACACAGACTTGGTTTAAAAGAACAAAACACTGTCAAACACACCCTCTGTCAATATATGTGACTGGCTAATGATCCTTAGCGTTAAAAAGTGTAAAAATCTTTTCCTGAAACTGAACATAACTGGCCTCTGTGTCTGGTCACTGAAGTCTCATTACCTCTCTGCTAGAATAAAGAGCCCTCTCTGATTGGAAATCTGCTTCAACTCTAGATTCTTACACAACAAAATCACATTGCCATTTAACTTTCCCTCAGTAAGGAACATGAGCTTATTGCAAGCATGTTAAAATATGGGGTTTAGCCCTTGGAATCATTGTTAGTAGGCAAACATAAAGACAGAAGCAGCTGTGCAACTTTTTTCCCCTCCTATATTTTTACTGCTACTTTCAGACTAAAATAAAACAAGTTCCATCATAAACATTTAAGTCTTTGCATTGAAATTGTATCCAGCACAGTGCATTTGCATTCCTGACCACAATGTGTTGCTACCAAATAGTCTGCTATTCAACTAAACAGAAGTATGTGGTTCCTTTGGTCTAATCATGTAAGCCCAAATAAACAAGAAAATCTCATTCTTGAAATATTTTGAAATGGATGTTAATTATTTGAGTTTCAAAATGTAAAGCAGTATCTTTGAAATAATAAATTTGTTGAAAACTAAACCTTTTTTGAGTTTGTCTGAATACTATAAAATTTTTATACTTTCCATTTCTAAGAATTAGTCCCCTTTCTGTTTTTCTTTTGTTTCTTTCATTTTTGTTTCTTTTTTTTTTTTTTTTTTCCCGCAAAAACACTTCCTAACTAATTATTGCTCCACATAAATTTTACTTAATTGCAGTGAGGTTCGTTATACAAGCTTTGATTTTTTACTTTGCAGAAGAGTGGACTTCACATATTTATTCTGTTTTTGTTATGCACCTTCCAATGACAAAGACTGCAATAGGTCTCTGTATTTGAGAAACAAGAGGAGAACAGGAGAATGTTACCAGCTCGTTGAAGAACAAGTTTTGCCAGAATACACTCTTTCTGTTGCAGCAGTTGCTGGATGGTAATAATCTGCCTCAGAAGCCACACTGTGTCAGCTAATGTTGTTCCAAACTCTTTCAAAATGGATATAATTTCCAGTGAAGTGGCTGAAGCACATCAAAATGCAATAGCAAATAATATGCAAACTACACTAACCTACAGTAAGAAAAACTAACTAGCATATTAAACTGTAGTGTGTTACAGCATCATTTAGAAGGAAAAAGAATCCTGAATTTTGTTCAATTTGCCAACTTTCCTTTAAGAAAAGATTTATGATCCAGATTTTCTTTTCCTTTATCTTTCTTGGAGTATTGACATGAATTGTAGCTTACTCTTTTCCACAACTCATGCAGTGAGATTATCTAAAACAAAAACTCAGGAAAACACAGTTTACCTATCTCTTGTGTGCACCAAATTTTCATGCTCTTTGCACATTTACACACTTTTTACACCAGATGTTTGTTCTTCTAATACAGGGTGAGTTGGTCAGCATAAAAACTAGTGAAGCTCCATATAAAGAGGACCCAAAATATTTTGCAGGCTTTCTATTTGCAGCTGATTCTCTCAGCTATTAGGGTATGAGAGTACTATTAGAACAAGCCATGAGGGTCCAATTATTACTGAGGTTGAAGCAAATATTTCCTTTACCTCATTAGGTTTTAGATTAGGCATTAACTCAATAGGTGTCATTGCCCAGATTTTTGCATAAGAGTAATATTGTAACTCCTTTAGCTCCAGCAATAGAGGAAAGCCAATTGGAAGGACTTTTGGTATTATGACAACAGTACAACTCATCATTTGTCACAGAACTATATAATTATCTGTGAGTGAAAGCACTTTTCCATACGTTTTAAAGACGTGTTCATCAAACTCAGTATTTGTGTGCATTCTTAAGTGTTAGGAATTATAGGAATCATAGCTCTTACAGGAATTAATGTTGAAAGTATAGTTATGCATGAAATACAGAATTTGAGTTTATGTTTTTAATTTTGGTAAGGAAAAATATCCTTTCCTCTTCAACACACTATGTGGTCACAAGTATCTAACAAACTTCATCAGTAAAATAAAAATTTCTGCATTTTTTTTTTTTCCCAAAAATAGAAAATTCATTCTTTACATACTGCTCAAACTTTATTCTGTAGGAAGATGATGCTACCTGAGATCCTCCATTATCTTTTGCAACATTCAGTCCAGTATAACTATATGTGATTAAACCAAATTTTGCATGCAAATACAGTGCCATCTACTCCATGTTGAAAATTTTCTATGGCAAGTTTCAGAACAACATGAAGTAAAATAGGTAAGTTATAAATCCCTTGAAAATAAGGTTTGTAATGGAAATGCTGACAGACACTTAACAATAGCAGCAATAGCTGCCAACATGGTAATAAAAGGACTTAAATGAAAAAAAAAAAAAAGAAATCTGTGTGATTCACAAGGGCTTGTGGATTTCAGTGTAAAGTGATGTGCAGACTCAATGTAAAGACGTATTAATATACTCAATTCATTATTATGGTTGGGTGTCATTTACAGAAAATTTCAGAAACCCAACTTGCAGACATACTGTGAAAGAGTCTGAAAGAAAAAACCACAGAACTGTACCAATCACTGGTATTTCCCTTTCATTCCCTCATGATAAAATCACTCATCTGAGTCTTCCTCATGCCTAGTATTCACTGCCCAGAACAGCCTACTCAATTACCATGCAAACAGCAACCTCTACTCTGCTTCAAAACAAACGCAAAGCCCAAGTACAAATAAATAGTTATTGGAACCCTGTCACCCACTGTCTGATGCTCAGGTAAGATTCCCATTCACTCCTGACAAAACGTCTTTTCACTGGTGGACAAAATGCAATTGATGGGCACTTCTGGAACAGCATTCCCAAGTGCAGTCCTCATCCTAAATGGGACCTACAAGCTAATAGCTGGTGAGATACTCAAAACAGCAGACAGAGCAGTTTTCATTTATAAAGGAAACATAAACATAGGTACATTATCATTCTTGCACCCTCCAGCTCAGATTAAAAATTAAAGCAATGACCTTAGACTTTTGGTGTTAAACATTTCCTATTCATTCAACAGGCAACAACAGCTAAGGATACCTTACTTTTCCTGTCTTGCCTTTTTTTTTTTTTACCTATTCCCTCTTCTCTTTCCTTCCACTTGCTTTTTCCCTTTCTCTGCTTTTATTGGAAGCAGTATATTTGACTTGACCACTTAGATATCCACTAAGGTCTATTTGTGATCCCCTAGCAATAGCAATTTATAGATGAAACTGGCCACTTACAAATTCCTGTCTCCAAATAATAATGAACCAGGTTTCCCTCAAATAGCTCCACTTCGTAATCCTTTCATGTCTATTCTACTCCTGAGCCATTTCAGTAGAGCATTGTCTACTGGGAAAGGGATGCAAAGTGAAAAGGAGCAATTGTGTGCATCTGTGTGTGTTCTTTCTCCATGCCTATAAAACCAAACCCAACTGTCAAGGTGACAATCCAAAATGATAATCAAAACCACTTTTTACATTCCATCTTGTAACAGCCGCAGGCAAGTTTTAAAGGAGATGCTAACAAATCCCAAAGAATACCAGGTATTAAATATTTGATACAGCCAGAAATGTATACAATAGACATCAAACTAATGTTGTATATCTCTGTAATTTCTATACCATAGGTAAACAACCATATTTCAACAAAAAAGTCTTAGATGGGTATTTGGAAATCTACATAAAAATCTGTTTACATTTTAGAAACAGCTCTGTTGTTTCCACATGCAGCTACAACAACAACAAAAAGGGATTTTGCTTGGGAGTATTATCTCCCATAGACACACTGTGAAAAATATTTTCAAGGATGCCTTTCTAGCTGTTTGCATCTTTACAAGTATTTGCTTTAAAGCAATCTTATATTCATACTACAGCCTGGTTTAAAAATTGTAAGGCTGCTGATTTACAAAATAGTTTACACTCATGCCTACAGTCTGCATTTTAAAATTTTCCAGGACTTACGTATTAAAATTCAGTTCATATTTATGGTGTCCTTCATAAGAAACATTGAGAAGTCTTGCACAGAAAGAAGGGAGCTTATGAGTAGAAGGAAAAGCAAAGCTCAAAAAGAGGTGTAAACTGAGGTTACTCTGCTTGAGAGAATAAGATAAATACAGCAAGCCAGCAGAAAGAGTGACCTTGCCCTCAGTCTGTACAATCAAAGAAAGCAGAAAAAGAAGGGGCTTTAAAAAGACTTGGTCACAAAGTAGGCTGATGGTAAGAAAAGGTAATAGAATGTTGTGTTTAGAAAAAGCAGGTGAGAGAATGGATGATCCACTTAACATGTCAGCTGAACCATGTTAAACGCATGTATGTGTTTAGTTCAAAGTAAATGTAAGATAATTTGGCCTAGCTCATATAAAGTTAGCTATATGTTCCATCCAAGTACTTCACTTTTGTTTGGGGTAAAGAGCACATGCATGAGCAGTTACTAGGAAAGCAATTTTCACATAACCTTAGACTATCGCAATATGAAAATCTTCATCTCAGCTATTTCTTCTAGACCCTGTCCATAATCAGTGGAGAGAAATAGTCACTCAGGGAACATGATTCATCTGATGTATGCTAGATATCTACTGCAGAATGCAACCTAAGAGTGAAAGTTTTGGGGTTTTTTACGAACTACAGAGAAAGTCAAGATGACTAGTTTAGATGTAATCATTTACTCTGGCTCAGACAACTCCCCCTAATGAGCTACAGATGAAAGGTACCTTGTTATGCTGCAGAAACTTAATCGTGAGCCTGAGATCCTGAAATTAACAGCTAGGGGTGGGGTCCTGCTAGGACAGAAAATGTTCTCTAAAGTCAGAATCAGCTCTGTATAATTTTATGCCATGCATTTAAAGGAAACAACAAAGAGGGGAGGCAAAAGAGTGCCACAGAAAGGTGAGTGGCCCAAGGTCACCCAAAGGGTCAGAGCCTGTATCTGGTTCAGTGAATTACCATTGAACTGCACTGCCACTAAATGAGAGTAGCAAATCAGCACAAAAGAGAAGGGCTTTTTACCAACTCTGCTCCTCCCTCTAAGGATGGATAGTGTAGGCTTTATTGAATATTAGGTAGGTAGGAGTGAAAAATAGCAGTAAAGAGTATATGCTCCCTTTATTGGGCAATGCAAAGTTCAAAAGATGATCCTCATATGCTCCATTCACAGAACTTCAGAATATCTATATTGGTGTGTTTAAAGCCACAAGGCTCCAAAGAAGAGACCCTACAACTTTACTCACATATAGCATACATGGTGGCAAATGCATAGCTATTAAAGTGCCAAGTGTAATGAACTGGTAGTAACCGACGAACCTAGGCAACTCAAAGTTATTTCGATGTATCAAGGACTGGGACCTGTGTGCAATCAAGAAGGGATCACTTCAAAAGGCGTAAGCAGCACATGCTTGTTCTGACTCTCTCTTCAGTGTCCCTGTGATTTGGATTAAGATTTCTGCTTTTGCAGATGCCCTCTTTCTTATAGTTGACTACAAGCCTTTTAAGATCTTTTTTTGTCACCCTGATTTTCCAGTGTTGAACATAGCCTGTGGAGCAGAGTTGTGATATGTTATTGCTAGCACAGCATTTGTGAGGGAAGGCAACTGTATTCTGCAGGAACTGGAGATTTCAAGGATTCTTCACACTTTGAATCTGATAGAGTGCAGTGTAATAGACAAGCCTGAAGGGATTCTCAGTTATGGATCACTGTAACAAAGTCTGCATTTAATAAGAAGATACGCCAGCTGAGATGATAAAACAAAATGTTTCCAGTCACTGCTATCTGAAGGACAGAAGAGTCTGATATGAACAAAGATTCTGAATAGGAATGTCATCCTCAGCTCAGGGAAAGAGTAGACTTAATCATTTCCTAAAAACATAGTCTTCCACATTTCAGGATCACAGCTGGCTTCTTCTTAAGAAGCCTACCAGAAGGCTGAATGAATAAAGCAATGATTCTGTTTATATCTACTGGAAAACATCACCACAGCCTGAGCCAACATTGTTGATTTGCTCATGGGTTTGGCAGAAGCATGGAAGAGAAGTCTACAGAAGAACAGGAGACAGCAAAGCTAAGCTTGTAGAGAGACCCCAGCAGGTCAGGGAGCAGAATGGATCTGGGAAAGGATGTTCTCTGGGATGTTTCAGCAGAAGCTGATCTGTCACCTAATGTAATAGGTACAGCGGTTTCTAATGACCCGCTAGATACAGGGATGTTCTGGCAACTGTCCAGACAATAGGCCATACTTTAATTTTTATATCAACATTGTAAAGACCATTGGATAGAGTCGTATTTGGTCAAAAATAACACTGAAGACTGAGTAGTGTTATTTTTAGTAGGGTTTTTTGTGCTTGTTTGATTTTTTAAGAGACTTTACAGAAGAGGATTCCTGTGAAAGCCAAGCACTCTTTTCATAGAAGAAACTAGTATGAAGATAGATATTTCCCAGGATTTTCATGACATTGGAAGTTATTGTATTATTCAATAACTGATATTGAATAATTAATATCTCATTGTTTTAGTTATGATCACACTGAGGTGGCCAGAGGCTGTAGAGTGGAGGGACCCATAGCAACAATAGGAGAAAGATGTGTCCTCCAAAAAGCACCCTGGCAGTATTCCCCAAATACCAATTTCCTGCCATCAGAAGAGAAAATCCAGAACTAAATATTTTATTTGATTTTATTTTCCTGCAGTGCCAGCCCATTCATTTGGGACACACTGAAAGAGGAAATTATATATGTGAATATAAGGCTTCCCAGAGAGTTTTAAAAATTATTTTAAAAATTTGAATCACTTGTGTACATTATGATCTGTTGTCAGTCACTGATAAAAATTGCATCTGCAGTTCAGGAAGGTGGAGCATGACAGGTAGCAAAGTAGCATTTTTATAAAAAAACCAACCAAACAAACAAAAAACAACCAAGAAAAGAAAGAAAGAAAGACCCAGACATCCCAGCGATTATCCAAGAATATAATGCCAAAGCTATCAGAGAGAGGTAGGTACATGTGTAGACATATAGGATTGGTTTTTGCTTTGATTGCTCTGCTGAGATGCTCTCCTGTAACAAAAAGAAGCACATTCATATGCACAAACAGAACTCAGGAGTCAAATTAGTGTGAAATACTTCTCTGCAGTTATAAGAGCTTGACTAAGACCTTCATTCTTTCAAGTATGTTAAATTTCAGGAGCAAAAAAGGCCTTTATTTTGTGTTGTCTCTGTCTTCTACATAGCAGAAGCCATAGGCTTTCATGCAGTTACTTCTGTGTTGACCCTTGATTTTGCCTTTCAGAGTAAACAATAAGACTGCTTCCTCAGGAAAGAAAAAGGAAAAAAAAAAGAAAAAAGGAATGAAATGTAAATCCCGGAGATAATTATATTTGATACACCACATATTCCTCCTTACTCAAGACTTAATCTGTCTTCTTGTTGTAATGCACACTGAGGCTGCTCTAGATTTTAAAGTCATCAGAAAGTATGGTCCAGGTTCTTGAAGGTTCTTCTTCTTCTGTGTTTACTCCATAGTGGGCTCAGTTTGTTGCATCATCTGGAACAAAAGAGAAACTACCAGAAGTGAGACTTGTGTGCAGAAAGTCATGTAGCCATAATGCTGGTTTACTGTAGTAAAAATCCTCAATCTACCAGCAGAACACAGCCATATAATCCTGTGAAGTACAAGCAATACAGTGTCACATAAACTCAGACAATAATTTTGTCCAGTATATAAAATAAAAAGTGACTTATGTTGGAGTTAGGTGGTGCTGACAAGAGGTGATAGTGATGTTTAGCAATAATAATATTGCTAATTACATTGCTATATTAAAGATATAATAAATAATGCTATTAGTTCTTCTGTAGCATAACACATCCTTACGGTACTGTAAACACAGATAATATTGCTGGCAAGCATCAGTTCTAAAGCATGACAGCATGGTAGGAAGCCAGTCTGTAGTCAAATAAAAATAAAAAGACCAGAATGTCCTTTTGATCTGCTAATATACGTTTTCTGTAGCCTTGTGTAACATTTACTATTAAAGTTTCACTGGCTATACCTATATGATGAAAGCAAATAGGATTTATAAAAATATTCATTTCTAGGCTTCAATAATACTTATGGTGTTATATTTTTTTTTGTGGAGGGAACAACAAATCTGCCCAGAACTAAGACAAATCAGTTCTTCATACATATCAGATGTGTTTTAAAGATATTGGTTTGCTTTTGAGAATCTTTAAAATACTTCTCATTTTTTCACATATTGAGGCCGTTGATAAAAGCTTGCATGTTTATTTAATGACCCATATTTGTAATCAAACATGCAATCGCTTATAGTGAGGATGCTGCCATTGCCAAGTCTGTTACAGGCTAGTTTTCTGAAGGTAGAAAATAGTACCATTTTTCTTTTTACTCTCTGTCAAAAAGCTATACTCCCCTGCTATTTGTATATATAACCTAACCTTTAACCAGAGTGTGCTTTAATCTAGGGCTCTAGTTAGCAAACAGACTTGCTTAACCTTGTGGTTACCTCTCCCCAGTGTATCCATGCACACTTGGTGAAATCACATCAGGAGGGTGAGAGGCCACATTTCAGAGCTGCACTCCTCTTCAGTCGCATTTGCAGCACTGTTTGGAAATAGGCAGTGCTACTAGGGAAACTAGGGATAACTCAGTTTCTGTTTTGCAATCCAGAGTGTGCTGATCACCTTACTGAAGAAGACCTCATGACCGGTTTCCTCACCATTGCTAGCACCATCTTCTCTGGTGTTCACTTGGTCAAATACTTCACACTTTTTAAGCATGTGTAAAGCATTACTGAAACCCCTATGTGCATCTCCAGAGAGCAGCCAGAAAGGGTTAAACAAAATCAACTCTGACAATACTAGAAACAGTTCTCTCAGTGTGTGTTGGTTCACTGCTCCACAGGGCATAGCAGATGTTGTGTCTGGTAGTAAGAAGGGCCCAGGAGGTGTGAGCTGTCAATCACTTTTTTTTCCTAACTACAGGCTGTGCTATGGATATGAAGCACGACTAAAACAATCTGTCTCAGCTGGGGTGTGTGAGGTATCAATAACCCTTGGCAGAGGTGTCAAGAGCCTTGCTGGAATCAAACTACCCTGCTGACCAGCTGCTTAGCAAGTTAACAAGGCGGCATTCAGCACTGACTGCCCTCCCAGCCCAACAATTAACACAACTGGAGCAGGGCTCCACTGAAATGCAGAAGGAACCTCACTGCATCGTCCTTGTGCTGGCAACAAAGAGATGCACAGATCTTTATTCAGAAGCATCCGTAACAGCACGCAAGGAGTGAGAGAAACTAGGGCAGAGAACATGTTTTATTCTCAAATCAAATATGCGGATAAATATTAGCAATATGCAGCAAGACTGAATGGACTCAAGAAAAATAGATTTGTAAAGTATTTTCATGCACGAGTCCAGTGTCTGTAGAGCAGAGGGAGAGCTCCAGTAAAGAATAATTTGTGTGGAGAAGCTAGAGTAAGTTAAATTTAAACAACAGCAGGAATAAACAGTGTAGTGAAAGAGTTCTGTGGTGCTGGTTATCCAAACAATAGCTGTGTAGCGGCTTGTTACAATCATCCACATGGCTGGTTAGAGTATTATTGAACAACCAGGTTGTAAAATGAACAGGCGACAGTTGGAAAGTCTTAAACATTTTGCACTCGTGGGTCATGTACTTCTCAGCCTCGTACCATTACAAATCTGGGAGTAATACCATTAAAATCAATGGTTTCACAGTGGTTTAACAGGAAAGGATCTGGCCTGTTTGTAGAACATTATCCAATTTTTCATTTTACAAACTGCTAACTCCAGCTCTTGGAGTTAATGTTTTTCCTGAGCCCCCAAAACATTTTTTGTTTTGTTTTGAAAACTGAATTACTTTCAAGTCTTTTTGTATTCTACATTGCTTTATTTCGTGGTTTTGTTCTCAAGGGCATCAACCAGTGATTATATACTGTTCCATTCTGAAAAAAACTACATGGTGTACGGCAAAACATGAATATTAGCTTTAAACAATTTAATGTTGTTTGTCTTTGCTTTGAAATTCAATCGTGCCATCAGCCCATAAGACCTTTTAGAGCAGAGTATTTCACACAGTGAAAGCTGCTTTCTGCTACAAAAGCACAGCAGCTGTGGCTCCTGCAGATACTCTTAAAGACAGATATAATAAAACACTGGGAGGGAGTAGGTCGACACAGGAGCATGAAATGGACGAGATGAAGCCCTTTGTCACAATCAAATAGGCTGTAAAGTTACTATAGTAACATACAGTATTAAGCTCCAGGTGGATTGACTTAATGTTGACTAAACAAAAAGAGGTTAACAAAAACCAAACCAATAATTATTACACACTCTCTACCAAATGTTTGCCAGGATGCTGTTATTTTGATTTAGCCAAGCTGCACAAAATGCTGTGTGGTTTGTTTTCTGTTCTGGCAAGCAATTCTTGTATGACAAAACCTGTAATACAAAAACAAATTAAAAGTTGTAAGAAGGAAGCGGATGGGTTTACTCTGCCTGTGACAGACACTGCAGCAAAATCCAGGCAAAAGACCATGACGGAATTAAACTGTGTCAAATGCTTAATTTTTTTCACCTTTTCAGGATCGCTTACTACCCCAGTGTGAGAAATGTGGAGAAGGAAGGAATGTTCAAACTCATTCTGACTTACCTGAGCTAAGTGAATAATGGATGGAAAAGATACATAAACTCAGAAAATTTCTTTAAATCTTCCCCCTAAAAACTAACCTTTGCGTCTCAACACCTGTCAGAAGAGATTCCCCTAGTTACAAATTCTATTTTCAACATGAAACAAGAATTCATTCTGTCTTCTGTGTTTATTTCTAATTATATCTTTTATTATAGAAAGAAGATGCCTGACAGCTTATGAACGGGGTGCTTCTGGATGCCCCTACATCCTTCTCTTTTAGCTATGTGTCAGGGAAAGTACTTTGCTCTATAGATAAACCCCAGTGTTAGGAAAGTTTGTCTTAGCTCCAGTGGCCATTTCTTTCACTCAATTTCAGTCTGTGAATTAAGAAATCTGAGGATTTAAGTGAAACTCCTGGTTTTATACTGAAACTTCTGATGCTGTCAGAATTCACACCTTCTATCAGAACTGTAATTTCATGTGTCTCTGGTATAGTTAGTGAACTCCAAGCTGCTGCCCTATAAATCTTTAAAGGTTGATATTCAAAGAGAAAGAGATTGTATTGGTTCAAACAGAATAAAACAGAGTAGGTCTTTATTTGATAAAAAGTAGTAGGTAAAAACCAGAAACCCATTTGGATAGTCACTGCAAAACTGTCAAAATACCCTCATCTGTGCCATAAACAGTCACAATGACGCTTGAATTAATACCACACTTTTAAGGAGAAAAGAAAATGTGCTAATTGCATTCAGGACATGAAATTTAGCCTTGGACAGTAAAAAAAAATATAAAAGGACAAAAAAAGTTTCAATTATCAAAAGTATGAGATGGCTTTAAGCTGTACTTGTGGATGTGGTTCAAGGACAACTTTGTGAAAGACAATATATGGAGGATGGAAGGAGGAAATACCTGGAGCTCTAAATATTTGAGGAATTCCTTGTGGTTATTACATCTTATTGGCTGATAATGTAGCAACCAGAAAAACATTATCTATTGAAAGGTAATGGAAGGATTAAGCAGCTAGCCAGAGCCTGCTGGCAAATACACCGAGGGTTACTCATTTCAAGAATTTCTTTTCTGTAATTTGGCAGAAATGTAATGTGGCCTCATTCCAAGAAATGTGGTGAGCTGCGGTCAGAGGAACTGTAATCAAGCTGAGAGGCAGTGCTGAGAGCTTCAGTGGGAATAAATATCATCACTCAAAGAGGTACGTACCAAGTACTCTTCTTCAAATCTATGATGGAATGGTTTCCATTTGGATTAGATTTGTAGAAGTACCTAGCACAAGGTGGAGCCATCAGAATGACAGCACTAGAGCCTGGTCAGTTTTCCCAAAGGCAGATGGATTCTGAGTACTCATGAAAAAAAATACATAAGAGGTTCAAATCTTCCAGTTCCTCTGGAGTAGTATTGTCACAAATGACATCTGAAAGGACAAGGTATTTGAGAAGTTCCTTGTGATTATTTGAGATGTATCTGCTAAGTTGGTTTGCTAGAGTGTCCTGAAGACCTAAAGGTAATCAAACCAAATGTCATTGTCATTGTTCACTGGTCCAGAAAATTTCTCTGATTGCTTGAATGAGCTTGTAAGTATTTTTGAAACTGCAAGACACATTCTGACATGTCATCTGTTTCCTAACTTGAACTGGGACCTCAGTCTGCTGCAGCTAACAGGATTATCTGTATCTTCATCTTTGACTTTGGCAGTGGCTACTGAAGAAGACCCTACAGAGGACTATAGCCTGAAGTTCAGAAGTTTGGTATAGGCACTGCAGACCCTGTAACTATCTAGCTCACGAGCACAGGCAGGAAGAACAGAAGAGCAGTGAAGACTGCTCAATTCCTTATGTCCTGGCACACAAGGCTTGAGCACAGGCCCTGCACACTGGTTGCCTAAACACAGGTAGGCATTGAATCTATATAGAAGATGTGTTGGTTAAAAAAAACCCACATCTGTTTATGAATTGTAGAAATTATTTTATTTAATAGTTCCTATAGGAAAAAAGCATACTATTCCATTTTCTATATTCTTACAAGGCAAATATGTGTGAAAATTTGAGGACAGCATGTGAGAAATGAGAAATATATATAGTTAGGTGTCTATCAGAGTTTCTTTTCATTTTTCCAGAATAATCTTTTACACCTGAGCATGTAGCAGTGTTTGAAAAGGGGATGGTACATAATCCTGGGTAAATACCCCATTTATTGTGCTTTTTCAGATCTTTGTTCTTCATGGCTGATGTTAATAAGTTGCTCTGAACACTGAATATCCTACCTCCTTCTTTGCTTGTGGAGTTCCAGTCAAAGTTTATCATTCTGCTCTGTCAATTCTTGGTTTCAATTCTCTGAAGGGAGCTATAGACATAGAGACCAGGTGCAGTTGAGGCTCATCTCTAAAGAGTGGGTACACAGCAAAGCTTCTCTGCAGATGGGGTCCCCTTACCATGCCCCTGGTGACCCACAAGGAGCAGGAGTGCAGCAGTCACCTGCTTCTTTCCCCAACAACCTCTTTTACCTTCCTGTGTTGCCTGGGTTAACTGATGGGATAAAAACCCTTCCCTGACCCCTCTCAGCCAGAGGAGATCACTTTTGTGTTTCACTGAACGGAGCAGCAGCTGGAAGCCCACTGTGTCTTGTGGGTCTGTGCTCTGAAACGCCAGCCCTGCAGCCTGCCCCTGGTGTGATGCTATCTACATAATTTTACCCCCCTCACTGTCTTAGAAATTTCTTTAAGAGGAAGCTGTTTGTATTATCTGTTCATAAACTCCAGTACTGAGGCCTCTTCATGTGGTTGCTTATTAATCAGTGAGGTTTAAATGAATACTTACTTAGAGGTAACTTCAGCCTAAAGGTACTGGATTTTCAAAACAGCTAAAGTGGTTGTTTCTTGCTTTTTAACTCAAGGAACTCACGTTGATAAACTGGCCTTGCTCGAGTCATTGTAGATTAAGGGACATTTTGAATTATAAACCTGATCCAAATACTACTGCTTCTGTGACTTCGGGCATGCCACTTAACCCCTCTGAGCCTTATTTTCCCTGTTATCTCAGACTAATGGTATTTTACCTGTCTCAGACCACAAGGGAGCTATGAGGCTTAATTAATGTTTGCAAACTGGGTTGTTGCATAGCATAATTAAATAGCATTTCCAAAGTTTAAAGAAGTAGAAAGTATTAAGACCCATCAGCAGTAAAGATGAGACAAGGAGTGAGAATGTCCTGATTCCCAGGACAGTGCTTAATTCTCTCAACCATATGGCTTTGGAGGGAAAAACAGCACTGAATTGTCTTCAAGAACCTTTTTCAAAGTTCAAAAATGTGAGTTTTAAAGCAAAGGTAACTATTCACAACTTTAAAGAACATTCAAAAAGCAATATTGTTTTTATTCTTGTATAAGCATTTCCTTCTCACTTAGTTGCATGAAAGTGTCCCACATTTTTATGCTATTGAGCTTCCAGCCAGAAGACTTTTGTTAAAAACAATCTTTCACAGCCTCAAGTCTACAAAATTATAACATATTTAATGACCCACATTTATTTTCCTCTGTAAAAATTATCAGTTCTGCTCTAATTTAATTTACAGTATTCAAGCTGCAGTTGTCTTGGACAAAGTAGAAAAGGTAGAAATGTCCAGCAGTTTCACAGTGTCAGACCTATTGGATATCTCTTGCCATATCACTTCTGCTCATAATTTCTCCATAATACTCTAAAGCTGTTTTAGCTATAAAGTGGAAACATCACAAGAGTACAGTGGTTACTGTAGAACTGTACCTTATGTTAGATTAATGTAAAAGCAAGCACTGATAAAATCAAGCAGTGATTGGATGAAGAGTGATGTTTTGCTCATTTGTTTACTCATGTCCTTGATCAGAAAAAAAAAGTAAATTCAGATAAAGTTTTGTTATATTTTCTCTTTTTGGTTAAAGGCAGTAGGACTTTCCTGCTTTTATGGATAGCATAAAGATGTGTGACATCAGTCTTATATCAATAGAGTTTACTTCAACAGATGTGCGATGCAATTCAAGCTTATTTATTTGAGTTTAAAAATTATATTTTAATTTCAAGCACAGTTGAAGTGCTACATCTATTGGGATAATGGCCTTTTTATTTTCCTTTAGATGATTAAAAAAAAAAATAATTAAATTAAATATCCCAATATTCAGTCTTTCAATATTCTCTCTTTCAAATTCTTGGAAGAAAGTAATAAATTAGTTACTTTTCTTGAAATAAGAGCTTTAACTTATTTTGATATATATGAAACAGAGTAAGAAGTTACTAAAAATTTAATATTTAATAGTATATCACAATTCTGTGGTGATAATACTCCTTAAATATAAGTTCAAATCCTAAGGGATCTCATTTATTTGAAGTAAAGTCTCTTAGAAAAAGGTGTATCTGAAAGGTTCAGATGGGACCTTGCCATTTAGATCTTACATGTCAGAGAAGAGCTTGTGTATAATCACAATAGCTATTATAGATGATAAGACAGTTCAAAGTCTAGGGTATGGACCTACATGTCAGGATCTATTGGTACCTCATACAGAGTCCTTAGCGAATGACCATAACAGAATAAACTGAGAATTCATGATAACTATTGTCCAGTCCTACTTATGTCTGATTGTGCCTGTTTCTCTCCTACCCTTCTCACTTTTCTTTTCTGCAGATTGGCATAATAGCTGGACTCAGGATAGCTTTCTAGTTCTTCATGACTGAGATAAATAATTTCTATCATCAACAAAACTGTTACAAAGCAAAATGACATTCATTGGTCATTCTGACCAATAGCCCGTCACCTTCCCTCAGCAGAAGCATACCTGTTAAGGCTGTCTCATCTCAGTCTCATAAGTTGGAACATCAGTAAGGCAGGAGAGTAAGTCTATATAAAATACTTCCATCTGTGGGTGCCCACAATGAGCTTGAATAGATGGCCAACCAAAATTGTCACCTGTGACACAGGTTAGCTTAGGGTAGAGAGGAAGTCAGAAACAAAGGCAACTCTAAATCATGTTTTCATCAACCTGACTCTTTAGAAGAAAGACCCACAGCACAGCAGAGGTGGTGGTAAGGGTCAGGCACTGTTAGGGAGGCTGCTGCCTCTTCATGCTATTCCAGCAGAGGAAGACAAGCTTTGGCTGATTGGATTTTCTTTTCCTT
Source organism: Chloroceryle aenea (assembly GCA_013399075.1). NCBI lineage: Eukaryota > Metazoa > Chordata > Aves > Coraciiformes > Cerylidae > Chloroceryle > Chloroceryle aenea. Next base: position 265,601 of record VWZY01013399.1, on the reverse strand, counting down.
CTGTGGATCTCTATGTCATTCATTCCTGCAGCAAGAGTTAAGTACAAGAGTTTATCCTTTGACTTTCTGTCTCTCTGTTCATTGTCAGACAGAGGCTTAGGGAAGGTTGCTGACATCAGTGCATCAGAACCTGAGACCTGACCATCCATGTCACAGTAAGCCATAATATCTGAAGTATCTCAGTTAAAAAAAATTATAAATCCAGTTAAAATCTCTTGTAGGAACACACAGAGATATACAGTATCATTGGAAAACATAATTGTGTCTGTGAGATATTTTCTAGTAGGAATAGGGAATTAGAAAAACATTATTTTGCGTATTGTGTTCTTCACCAAATCTAGAGAGAAAAAGGCAGATAAAAATACTTCTGTCTCCTGCTACTGTAAGAGGCAGTTATTATCCTTGCCAAACCACGAGGAAGGAATGTAATGTTTTTAGTCTGCTGATGAACAGACAGTGATTGGAGGAAGGAAGAACCAAAACTGGGACTTCAAACTAGTCAATAAGAGATCAGTTATCTACACTAGTGGGGGGGGATGGCTGAGGGCAGGAAGCAATTTACAATCTAGTGTATTAAGGGAAGCAAATAATTCACTTTCCACCATGCTTCTGAGGCAAAAGAGAAAGTGAATACTCACTAAACTTGCATGATCTCTTAGAGAAAAGCAGAGAAATACTCTGACAGCTCACTGGAACCTCTTCCTGTCTCAATCTGGGAGTTTCTTCTACCATATTTGCTACAGCTTGCAATCAAAATTAGTTTTAAAAAGACAAAATTGTTCAGGTTGCCACTCAGATAGCATTCATATGACCATGTAAGAGTACTTCACTTGTACTATGTGTTGGAATATGACACTAGAGGATGAAAGATAAAACTGTGCAACACATCCTACTGGTCTGCACACTGGACAGTGGCATGCACCAATAGTGACTGAATGAATAGTGAATATGCTGAAGTTTTACTTCTAAAAAGTCCCCAACAACAGCATATGAGAGAGGAGATACAAACTATTTGTCCTTGTGAAGACGGCCTTCATTTCTTTTCACCTTGCAGTTTCTCTTAATCTAAACTAAAGACCTTTCAGATTGCATATCTGACAGGATATGTCTCTTCAGGTTTGAAAGGATGTGTGGATGTCAGCTGAAAAAGAGAGGAGACAGCTGAGGTAAAAAAAATGCCCTAGTGTTTAAAAATGCCAGATCTGTAATGTATGCCCAGTATTTTTGGGGATTTCTGCTGGAAGATTCATTAAGAGTGTGTTTACATTTCTGCATACGTACATAAACATCTAGGCCATATGTATTATTTAAATAATTACCTATTAAAGTAATTGGCTACTAGACCTGCCAGATCAGTTAAAAAAAAAAAATAATAAATCAAACCTCTAGCAAAATTATTGCACAAAGATCTAAGACAATACCAACAAATTCTCATTTCCCTGGGATTTTATTTCATTCTTGTAGGCTTAATATTTCAGTGCACGAACAAAAATATCACACAGAAAGGGCTTTGGACTACCTACTTCCAGAAAGATTCAACCTTCTGAGTACTATCAATATCATCCCTATACCCACATGGTTAGCACTTTCTAATACATTTACTGAAAAACATTAATAAAGTAACATTTTTTGTCTAGTTCTTAACAATGTGTCGCACTGAAATAAGTTAATGTAAATCTGTGAACTGCACGACAATGATCAAATTAACAGTCATTTCAGGAAAAATGCCCCTCAGGCTGAAAAATAATTAGTAGTCTCTCACTCTATCTTTTCCTACTAATAAAAATCATGCTATTATTGTTGACTGTGCTAATAAAACACCTTCCATGACCCTGAGGTAGCTCAATGTAAAATATAAGGACTATTCTATCGTGCTGATGCACACATGTTTTATTGAACATTTCTATTTAGTTTCTCATCTGGTAATGGCATTACTTCCATGAGAACTTTTGTCAGAATGATGCAGCGCACATGCTCTCTTCTCCCTGAGCAATTCATCTTCCTGAAGTAAACCCCAATTTAAAAACTCAACAGATTTTTGGTTTAACTTCTGCGTGTAATGGTCACTACACAATGCAATAGAGTAAGGATACTTTTTTCTCTTTGATGACCACTCAGAACCAGGGTATTAATTTTAACAGGTATAGTCTTGCATTACAGTATTGAGAGCAGCTCAGACATGCAAGGAAAGTTTCTACATATCTTTATCAGAAGTCTGCTCTCAGAATTTTAGTTCAGTCTGGAAAACTATTTACCCTGTCATATTGTCAAAGCTGCAGATTTAAGTACCTACCTTATTATTATCTGTGCCTACATTTAATCCACTAAATCTGTGGCTGATGACCACAGGAGAAAATTACAAAGACTGTGAACACACTGTTAGCAAGCTGCCCGTGGCCCTAATGCTGTCCTGCTGTAACTATGGCATGGCTTTTGTATTTGTAAAGGCAAAAAGAAATACCTCACATTAACTGAGTGGTGAAGGTAAGCCCAACTATAGAACAATGTCAGCCTGTTCCCTTATGCAGTAACAGATTGTGCAGAGTGACAGAATCATGGAATGGCAGGATTGGAAGGGACCTCTGAAGATCATCTAGGTGAAACTGCCAAAGCAGGAGTGTTTTGAAAGTCTACTCCAGAAACTCTCAGGGCAGACTGAGTGCTCCATTAAAGAAGTTTTTCCTTATGTTTACATGGAACTTTCTGTGTTCTAGTTCTGTTGCCCCTTGTCCTATCACGGGCATCACTGAAAAGAGACTGGACCCTTCTACTTGATGCTAACCTTTCAGCTATTTATAAGCATTGATAAGATCCCCTCTCAGTCTTCTCCACACTAAGCAGCCCCAGGTCTCTTAGACTTTTCTTGTAAGAAAGATGTTCCAGACCCTTAATTATCCTTGTAGACTTCTGTTGGAGTCTCTCTAGAAGTTCCCTGCGTCTCTTGGACTTAAGAGCCCAGAACTGGACACAGCACTCCAGATTTGGCCTCACTGGGACAGAGAAGAGTGGAAGGAGAACCTCCCTTGACATGCTGGTGAACCTCTTAATGGACCCCAGGATACCATTGGCCTTCTTGGCCACAAGAGCACACTGATGGCTCATGGGTAACTTGTCTTCCAGGAATCCCAGGTAATTCTCCATGGAGCTACAGCAGGTCAGTCCATAACCTGTACTGGTGCACGGTGTTGTTCCTCCCCAGGTGTAGGATTCTACACTTACCATTGTTGAACTTCATTAGGTTCCCCTTTGCCCAGCCTTTCCAGGTCTTCCTGAATGTCAGCACAGCCTTCTGGTGTGTCAGCCACTCCTCCCAGTTTTGTATCACCAGCGGATATCACCTTGCAGAGGGTAAACTCTGTTGCTTCATCCATGACACTGATGGATATTTTGAACAATTTGTGGGGCCACATCCAGATGTTATTTCTGTTCACTTTAATTGGTGATGGAAACTATATAAACGCAGAGATAGGGAGAAAGGGCTTGATTTTTAGGTTCATGAATAATACACAAACATTTGGGATTAATTTACAGTAGCAAGCAAATAACAAGAGCTTTCCAAAATGGCTCCCAAGAGCACTTCCAAGGAAAGTGCTCCCACTAATTTGCACTAATATGGAAGTCAGAATGAGGTTCTTCTGTAAACATATTTCTGAAAGCACTCTGTTAGCAAGTGATCAGGAGTGACAGCACATACTGGGGGGTAAATAAATGGGCTGACAGCCTGGAAATACCTACTGAGGGCAGCAGAAGGAGTGTTGCCAGTTTTGGAAGGAGTTGGAGCAGACCTTTACTTCCTTATGATGCTGCAAGGTTTGCTCCTTGACTCTGTGTGAGTGTCTGTATACAGACAGGTTCATGCATGTGCACACATGTGAGAATGTATGGCTGTGTCCGTGTGATTCTGCCCAGCACTCTTACCCTTTACAAGACTGAGACAGCAGAGCAATTCAGTCAGATCCTAATGAGTTGTGAAATTCCCTTCTGAAGGGAATGGGACTAATGCCGTGGTCCGAGTTACATGCAGCTGGGAAGACATGCTGGGCTTGAGTCTGCTGCATCATTGACCTGTGTATGTAAGTAGCCTGCTTTCCTCTGTATATGCTCTCCATTATGCAACTTGGGTTATCTACCCTGCCCTCAGCTTCTGCATTGTTACTAAAAGTCATTTTCCTAATTACAGCTTTGAATTGTTGTAATGCAGCAATTTTTGAGGAAAAAAAAAATCAGCTGTTTGAGAATTCCTATTATTTATAGGAATTCTTAAAAAATACATAAAATCCTCATATTTTAGAGATTTATATTTTATACAATCATGTCTATTTAGTATTGTCTTGTGACAAAGGAGGATAAAAGGATTGTAAATAGCTATCAGGAACTAGATAGATTTTTTAGTATTTCTCTAATGTAACCCTGCATGAGAATCAAATCCTGTACAAATTACTTTTCTGATATGCGGATGCCATAAATAACATGATGGGAAAGGGACTGATGTCTTTCTCTTTCCTTTACATGAGGATATGTTGTAATCGGAAAGGCTAATAAATTACCAAAACCCACCTTTTATTCTCTCTCAGAGTTGAAGCTCTTGGACCAAGAACTCACCCAAATGCCTTCTATTGAAAGGAAAGTTTCTGAGTTTCTACTACACCTCTGACCTTCAGAAAAGACAGCACCGAATATTCAGAAGCCCAGGAGAACCCCTTTTTCTCTCCCATCTCTTCTCACATCTTGTTAGCATAGTGTTTTGGTTTTACTTGGCCTAACTGTTCATAATTAGACCCTCAGAATAATAAGAAATATACATGTTACTCTGATAAAGCTAAAAACACTTCAGGCTCTGTTCCAGAAAAGGATTGAAAGCAATTTCCATCTTTCAAGCATTATCAGAAAACAAATGTTAGTAAACAGCGGGTAGTGGGTAACAAGGGAATGAGGAAGGTCAATGACAACATTAATTTTAAGACTATTATCTTGCTAAAAATCTAAGATACTGCAAGTGAAAAATAAAAAAAAAACCAAACCCAACAACCAAACACTTCATGAAAGCAGGGGGGGGCAAAATAATTTCCACATTCACATTTAGATATCTGTTCTTCCATAGTGGGACAAGAACCTGCAATTCCCATGGGTGGCAATGGAAATTCTCATAGATGTGCTCAACACTTTGAAGGTTTATGACTTGAGCTACTGAGCCTGCACATTTCAAACCAGCATTTGCTTAGGAAAGGTGACTCATCGTGTATCTATATTTCCGCCCACAAAGACAACAACAGGATGGCTTCTGAATGCCAATCTTCAAGTCATTAGCAGAACATTTGGGAATTAAAAGAAAGTCTGCAGTACTGTATTGCTCCTTTTTTTATTTTGTGTGTGTGTGGCATATATACTGTCACATTCCCTTAGGAACTTGAAATGCTTGCTCTAAGGAGTTTTTTTAACTTCATGTGAGTTTAGCACAAAAGGACCAGACCCCCTAGTTAGGATCTTCAGGGAAAATTGGTGACAGCGGTTTAATGGAGATATTGCAAGGAAAGAAACTGTGTTCAGACCCTAATTTTGAAGGAAGTCCAGCTGGACCTGCCGATTCCAACTAGCCACTGCATCTGGCTTTGAATAAAACAAAAGCGATAACTGTAGTTATTTTTTCTAGCCCCCAGAGCTCACTCAATTGAAGTACATATACAGAAAATCTTCCTGCTGTGATAAACAGAGATCTCATGCGGGTGTGGACTCAACAGGTATTGCTAATCAATGCTGTTTCTCTGCAGTCAATGAAGCTGTGCCAATTTTTTTCTGGAATTCTCCTTCATATTTATTTAGATGTTCCTTATTGGTGGCTGATCTTCAAACTGAAGGACTAACCTGTCTTGCCCAAGCTTCATGTTTATGCTTTGCTATACCACAGAAGTCTGGGACTTTTTAATCAGCCAATTGTTAGGATGCACTTCAGATATTCTCCAGAACAACAGCTGCATTTTGTGTTTGATTTACCACAGTCTCCAGCAAATAATTAAGATCAGTTGCTAGGGGATAAGGAGAGAGTCAACTTATATAATGTTAATTACAAAAGAAATGTTATTGAAATTCTGTACCATCTGCATGTTGGGCATCTCTGAACTTGATCCTATATTTCTCTGTGTAGAATGGAATTTTGACTTGGTTGCCATATGGAAGAAGGGGGATGTTGGAGATGATAATGCAACACAAGGATGAAAGAAAAGAGGTGCAATATCTAGCAAAGTTCAGCTAACAGGCCACCTACACAAGTTAGATCTGCTGTACAAGGAGGACTCATTTGACCAGCACTGACGTAGCAGATAAACTGACATCAACAGTGACCTTTCAAAATGACAGGAGTAACTTTTTCACTTTAAAATAACAATTCCAGTACACCAAATATACAACAGATTTCTTTCAATATCAACACTGCAAAGAACGTCCTTTGATACATTTCTTACTTCTGCTATTTTGGACTTAGAGCCCTTTGAAAATAAATGCAAGAAGAAAATCATAAATCTGTCACCTGCAGGCAGAAATTAACAGGTTATGGTTCATGCTAAGAAAATTATATCTAAGAACTGCTTTCTGCTGTCACAGATAATATTTTAGAGCCAACAGACAATAGTGAGGCAAGGTATGTGATGCTGAACTCACCTCTTATTATGTGGTCACCTGAAATTTTGTAACAGCATTTGAACACTTAACTTCAAACTTATTATTTAGTTGCATTGAGAGCAATGGGATTAGCTGTAGAGTTAACAACTTTCAAGAAATCAAAGTTGGATCACTACCAATGATCATGGCCCTGTAACAGTACACTGAATTGATTCTCCCGCAAAACAACTTATTCATTTTCACAACAGCTTGATGGATGCTGTTTTTTTGATTAAGTAGGAGAGTGTGAAGAACACTGCCTACGACAAGGCTGTTGGGACAGACCTCAAAAGTTAATACTCATAAGCAGGAGGAATGTATTTGAGTGTTTGGGTCCCATTCCTCTGTTCAAACCAACCACCCAAAAGTTTGAAATTATGCTGATTTTCTTTTTTCACAATGTCTTATCTAGGCATTTTTTTGAAATGAGATTGCTGGGCAGAAGGATGACAAGCTTAACAAGCCCTGATATGTCAGTAAGGACCTAGAACCTGTAGTGTAGGCATTTTATTCCTTTTTTAAGACAAGGGAGCTGAATAACATCATGAGTCAGGGATAAGATTTTTGCAACATCATTCACTGATCAGAGACTAAGCAATCACAGACTTTGATGCAAAGAATTCATACTTAAGCAACCCACCAAGAAGAAAAATTCAAGAAAAACAGAAGAAGCAAAATGATGATATTTATTAACAAACTGCTTTTTACTGTTTTTCAAAAATGACATTCAGTTTTCTGTAGTTCCCAGCCAAGACCTTCAGCTCCCATTCACAGTCTATTGTATCTACTTATTTTTATTGACCTTGGAGGAAGCCAACAACTGGTAGCTTTAGTCAGAATTATCTGTTGTTTTCTTGTATGTAGGTGCCATAATGGTTGCAATACCTGACTTAATCATGGTTGGTTACTTTACTATGCATCCTAGGACTTATATTTTTTTGGAAAACTTGGTATGTATAAGCTCTGTCAATTTAAACAACTAACAAATGTTCCTCATCTAGTTAAACTCTTCCCCAAACTCTCATTGTAACATGAGAACTTCTGCACACCCACATAGCTGAATCCAGAATTTGCTTATAAAGTAAAATATACATTGATGGCTGAATATACAGCAATGCATGATCAGGAGAAAGAGTCAGTTTTGGTGGAAAATAACACTGGAGCAGCTTGTATAGGCCACAATATGGTCAAACATTTATTATGGGGAATTAATTGACAAGGAGAACAATAGCAACGAACAATGTGAGGAGAGATGAAGATCTCTCTGTAGCTTCTGGTATTGGCCCCTTTAGGGGTTTATTTGTGAGTAGCTGCTAAAAGGTCACAGGCACCACCTAAAGTCTAGGGCCTCCTTTGCATTTATACCTCCTCCCCCAAGGAAAAAAAATATGCCTCAAGAAGTGGCTAAAAAAATCAAAACAAAACACAAGGACTTATAAATGCACTAAGCTTTACAGTTACCAGTGTTACTATAACTGCTAATTTACTTTTATGTACCATGGTTGCTAAACACAAACAATTCCCTTATACAATTCACAAATAAATCTTAGCATTATTACGGAGCTAGTTTTAGAATACTATTGTTAACTATTCTTTTAACAGCAATATATGAAAACAGAAGGACAACACAAGTGATGATCTCACAAGAAATATTACTGGACCAGGTTTGTTTTAATTTGAAGATATTTTTCTTCTTTACTTGACATACTGCAAAGCAGCTAGTCTAGTTTTTTAAGTGATGTGTACATATCTTTTTTTTGTCAAGTAACCATGAAAAAACACCGAATGAAGATGGTTTAGAAACTGAACTGCCATTATTTGTCTCTCTTTTATCCATTTATCATATCAAGCCATTCATGTATACCCCATCTCCAGTTACAGATAACAGTTACTACTGTTTTATGATCCAGTTTTTAACTGCAAAAAGTGCAAAAGTAATTAAACCAAATTGAAACAATTATAGGAAAACAATATTCAATAACTGAGGTGCAAAAAAGTTTTACTGTACCCTAAGGATACAAAAAAAAATAAATTGCCTAAGCAGCAATAATATTATTCCATGTTACTTTTATTCCTGCAAGCTAGCCAAGCTGAAATTAATTGTACTGACTAAACTTTTCTTCTTGGAGAAAATTAAAGATATGCTGTTGTCAACACTTGAGCACAACCTTGCCGACACTTAAATGCAGAGAAGGGTGTGACATCCTGCCCTGGCTGCCTTGTGCTAATTAATCACTCTGGTATTTAGGACCATTCAAGCAGACAAATTAATGGAGAATAATTAGTGTATCTTTGTTCCAGCTCAGCTTTGCACACCAGACACTCTGAGGGAGAGAGGGAAGTATGTAGAAAGTGAGCCATTAGCATGCACATAGTTTCGCTCTGTTCAGCAAGTTCTGCAGAGATTAAGAGAAAAGCCAAATTAGCAGACGTGTGACTGGGGTTAGGACATCTCTCAGTAAAGAAAGCACTCTGTTTGGGTATCAGCTTTCAGAAGCAAGTTGTTAATCCAGATGTTACCTTTCAAAAAGAACAAAACACAGTTAAAAACCTCCTCCTCCCCCTCTTACACATGCACACAAAAGAAAAATGACGAATTGTTCCTTTGTATTACAAAGTTTTATTTGTAATTCAGCTACTTGTCCATGTCAACAAGAAATTTCTAAATCTTTAGGTTTCACTTCCAGATAATTTTTGGTCAGCATTAACTTTCACTGGAAGCACAAGGGAGAATATGGCAAAGAACATAGACCATGTGTTTATTGCAATCAGCAATAGTTAACAGTGATTTTATATGATTGCTTTGTATGGAGAACATAAGACTCCATAAGTCCTTGAGAAATAACAAATAGTATCAGATTTAAATTAATTGCAAAATTAAAATAAAGTATAATAATGCAGTATCCTGAAGTAGCAAAAAATAGTGGAAGTTGTCAAAGAGAACAATGAAGTCCTTGACACAGAGATATTTCGTAACAAAAGAAAGATGTGTTTGTACACATAGCCTAAAACATTTTCTGGTTTTCTTGTATAAAACCTTTTTGTGCCAAATGCTTCTGGTACTTGTTCTCACATGGTAAGATTTATAGGAATTTAACTCTCATCAGGGAGGAGACCATCACTGCTAATTCACTTTGACATCATCACAAACTTAATGTGATGAATACTACTTAGTGGCACTGGACCTGAAATGAGTACACTGACCGTTTCTATGGCAGCTCAAGTGTTATTCCAGATAGCATTATCAATATCCAGTCCCTCTGATAGGTGCCAAAGTCTAAGAATAAGTGAACCATTGCAAAACCAGGACATAAAATGTCCTTATTAAACACCACATTTAGGAAGATTTGGTATAAAACTTGTTCTTAGGCCCATTTGTAGTGAACAGAGCTTACAGGAAAAAATGCACTATGGCTCACAAAGCACAGCGTTGAGAGGGAGTGGGGATGGGTGAAAAGGGTCAGAGAAAAAAGAGCAAGGAAGACCACACAGTGAGAAAATCTTACCACACTCAGAAGCTGTATCAATCCTAATCAATCCTATGGGTTTTGTTGTTGTTGTTTTTTTTTTGGGGGGTGTGTGTTGTATTTTGTTTATTTGTTTAGTTTTTTGTATGGTTATTTTTTTGGTTGGTTGGTTGGGGTTTTTTGGTAAAAACAAAATAATGTGCAGACTATAAAACTGTACTAAGTGCACTTTATTTTTGTGCAGCATGAACAAGAGGGTGAGAGGAGGGGGAAGGAATCCCACCCAGGCTTTGACATGATATGGGATACTGGTTTAACACAGCACTACAGGGCTTCATAAAAATGTGATATTTCTTTTCACAGTGTCCTGAGATTGTTGGTTGAGGGAGAACACAGCTACCAAAGCATGACCCCTTCACAATTCCTCACTGGGGGGAAAACCAGCGTGCCTCTCCACAGCTTCATACAGCACCGAATTACTGTGTGCATTAAGATCAGATGCCATTAGAAATACTGCCATCCTGGGAGTGGGTTTCCTCGATCTTTGAAGGTACATAATCCTCATTAAAGGAAAACCCGGAGTGTAGGAGGGGCAGCGCTGACATCAAGGCACCTGGCCATGACTAAAAGAGCTGGCCCCATATGCGGCTGCTGCTGAGCAGCAGAATGTAATTTAGTCGCACCAGCGGGAGCAGAGGTCAATGATTTTATATTAATGGGGATCATGACAGTTCTAAGCTGTGGTGTGCTTTGAAATAAGTGTTGTACAAGGCAGCAAAGAAAGCTCAGCAGAGGAAATGAGCTGTGTCACTGTCTCCTCATGCCTCCAAGCAAACACTAAAATGTTTAAAGTTGGTAGAGACGTAAAGCCATAATATTTCACAAACAACAATTACCTGTTTTAATCCAAAAGCTAAATAGCTTGTGAATTATTACATCTTCTGACATAATTCAAGCAAAAATAAAAAATGAAAGGCGTATGGCTCTTAGACTGCAATCTAAAGTGGAGGAAATGTGGTAAGTCCTTTAAAAAAAAATCAAATACACTTTGTAATTAATCATTTGCATGCAAGGATTATGGTCACATGACATTAAATCACAATGCATCAGTGAGCAATCCATCCCCAATCTGACCTAAGAAAACCCATATATTCAACCACACAAAAGGGTCCAAGTTTTGATTAAAAGATCTTCTGGTGTTTAAATACATACACTTCAGACCTTGAACTAAATTCACATTTAATCAAGCTTGTTTGTGGAGATGTAATTTGAGCGCTTCTGTGGGTTTTTAGAAGATTTAAATCCGGCCTTTCATGTAAGTGCATGACACAGCAATCCTTTACATGGATCAATACCTATCTCAAGGGATACCTGAGGTCCTTAAATGATGTCTTCTGGGTGGGGGGTATTACTATTGTTGTTATTGTGTTCCACTGACACCAACAATGTGCTAGGTGCTGTCCAGATGTGTGGTGGAGATATGTCTTTTCAAAAAAGTTATTTTCTTTGGAGGTGACATCTGCATGAGCCAGAATTATAAGAGAACAACATTGTACCCTTCCCTACTCATTCACAGCAAAATTCAAATTGCTCTTCTCTCGGTATTGGTCCTAGAGCCTGTTGGTAAGTAGTACAAAAGGTAACAGAATTTGGAATTAGTGTCTGTGACAGTGCTTCAAGGCACGAAGCACAGTGATGATTGAAATGCAAGCAAGGGGGAATGATGGTAGCAAAGCAAAGAGGATGGGAGATGCAAGATACTACCTGAGCAGTAAGGATTGCAAAGGTGATGAAGAACAGTTTATGTTTTACTAAAGGGTAAAAAAAGGGATAAATGGCATGGCTGTAGTGGTAATCCAAGAAGAGCTGAGAAACTGTATTTTGAACTAACAGAATTTGGCAAAAAAAAATTGTGTGGAGAACCACAAAAGGGAATGCTCCAAAAACTGCTGTAAAAGAAGTTGGACACAACATGAACTAATGAAATGTTCAACTTTAATATTGATAGTTAAGGGGGAAACAGAAGAAGATGCGGCATGGTGCAGACTAACAGTTCTGGGTTTGTCTTAAGATATAAACCACACTATTCTGAAAGATGTTTGCATTGGTAAAAAAGTGACGCAGAAAAAGTTTTTACCAAAAATACATTTTGAACCATGTTTAATTATTTTGATGGAGATGTGAGGTAGACAAAGGGCAAATGAAGACCTGTATGCAAAGATCAAAGCATGATGCTAAACCACAATAAACAGCTAACAACAGCTGGAGATGAATGAAGAGTGCCATATAAAAATAACTGGAATATAGAAAGGTATAATAAAGGAACTGGTAGGGAACTTCTCTGGAGATAAGACAGACCCTGCGTTGCCCAGGATGCTACCCAGAAGGGCCAAGTGCCTGATCTGGTGAAAGCAGAGCAAAACTGCAACTGGGACACATGCACAGGGCCCTGGGCTCAGGTAGAGTCAGCCTGACCAAGCACCATGAAACAGCATCATCCTATATCTGTAACCGAGTGTGCACATCTCTGCTTTCCTATCAAAACCGCAGATGCTTTCACTGTCATGATTTCTGAGCATTAATAATTTCATGCAAAGTGATTCATGTACAATATCAGCAGACATACGCAAAACAATTTGTGTATCAGCAATGATATGCAAACATCACTTATTATTTCCCCATTTATTTTGATACAAATTAAATATATAAGCCATCCCTGTGACAGCTTGTTTGCCTGTGTTTCCATTCAAAACTATTGCCCGAAACAGACTTTGCAAGAGTCCAGTGATTCCAGGCGTAGCTGTTCAGGACAGAAAAAAAAAAAGGAAAGGAAAGGAAAGGAAAGGAAAGGAAAGGAAAGGAAAGGAAAGGAAAGGAAAGGAAGATTGATTTAGGGTTAATTAAAAAAAATAAAAGAAAGTGTGTGGTTTTCAGTCTCTATCAGAGGGACAGCAGATAGGGAACCATGGAGACTCAAGCTAGTACTGACTCTCTGACTGGTGAGACCTTTGCATTCTATGAAGAAAAGTCTATTGTGACTCAGGTACCTCCCTGATTAGGGAAAACTGAGCAGCTTTCTTCTCTGGAGATAGTATCTCTTGGCTCCATCAGTGACAGCTTGACTTCTCCAACAGCAAGGACACAGCAGCAAGAGCTGGACTGGATGTTGGGTGAGCAGAGCAGATGGTTTCTTGGTCATACCTGGGAGAACCACTGGCACAAAATCAAGGTCCTTCTGATGCCTGCTCCTGGGAAACAGCTCCCTTGCCTGTGTCTCACTACATGCAAAAAACACTGCACAGGGCAATAGTCTGATAGCTTCTGGCAGAGCAGACAGGCAGGTGGAGACAGAAGACCCCAGGAGCTGGAGAGCATGGTTTGAGTGGGCTTAGCATCATTCCCAGCCCAAAAGAGGGACTGTAACATCTCTGTCTCCATCCCCTAGGACTCCATCCCCTAGGAGAGGTCTTACAAGCATTAAGATTTCAGTCTCAGAGACAAGCCTTGCAGGATTGATTTGAGAAACAGAACTTGGCTGCCACTAAATTTCACAGCTAACCCTTTTAAGCAGTTTTTTAAATGAGTGAAGTATGAGCCTAATATAGGTGTTCATTAACTAGCAATAAATTGTAATGGAACATCATTGACATCTATATGAGTACTAATCGGATTGGTGATCACAGCCATTGCAATGAACGCCAAATGGATTCATGATAACGACACACTATCTCCAGAGTACATATGTTATGCTGAGAAACATTTACGTAGAAAATTCCAAGAAATAACAGGGTAATTCCCCTCTCTTTTTCTTTGACCTACAGCTGGTGTGAGTGTTACTTCTCCCAATCTCTTGGAATTGATCAGATGCCCTGGAAAACAGTGGAAAGATGTCACCTGACTTACATTGCCTTGGACAAGAGATTAGTGACGAAAGTATACAAGGGAAAAAACATTAAAGAACCATGTAAAGTGTAAGTTTATTTAAATGGCCATTGTCCAACCTTTAAACTGATAAAGTTATTAAAGTGTTGTTGTTTAAACTGATGACTTTATGACAAAGAATACTTTTAGAGATTCAGAGGAATGCTTGGATAGACAACTGTTTGCAATTTCCTAACTTCTGAAGGCCAAGTATTTTAAGCTCTTTGTTCTTTAAGTTAGTTTTGTGTGTCACATTTTACTTAAAGTTATAAGTGTACAGAAGACAAATTTACCATCTCAGACAGAAACTTAACCAGTTCAGCTTCTCAAATTGCAAATGACAGAAAATATAATGTTAAATGATCTGAACATAAAACCAAATTAATGACTTTAAAATTGACACTTTTCTCTGCTTTTAAACAAACTGTTTTCTCCATTTCTGCCTTGCTAGCTGATAGGAGGAAATATTTCCTCCACTAATGAACAGATTTATCATCTTATTTTTACCATGAGTTGTAGTTAGACATATTACAGAAGGCCTGGTCACAGATTAGGACTGCACTGTGAAGGCACTGTAGAAACAAAAGAATGATGCCCTCTGTCCTGAAGAATATTTTTTGACAGCTGCCTACAAGTTCATTTAAATGAATGAGAACAGCCATCCAGATAAATTGTGCTGCTTTTAAAAATTTAAAACAGAATTTGCTAAAATATATTCTAAGTGAGCTTTTCTGTAAAATGAATATCATTATAAACCATTAATGACTGAGGGTGGGATCAAGTTCACTCAGGTTAGGCACTTAACTTGTATCTAATTTTTAAATGGACAGTGTATCAGTTCTTATTAGCAAATGCCTATATTTCCCCATGAAGTCAGGTGGGGGAAGTAGGTTGTTTGTTTTTTTTTCTTTTTACTTAAATGAGCCAAGACCACAAATAATAATTTGCCACAAAAAGACAGGGGAAGAAAGGAGAGCTCAGTATCCTAGTTCCATATGATATCAGGGGATTTGTTAGATGTTGATACACAGATAATCCCAGTAAATTAATTGCTTTTACATGGTGAGGAAATACTAAAAAGGAAACCCCAGTTATTTCTATCAACCTGACCTAGAAGTCAAAAGTATGAATTCACATCTCAATCTTTTGATCAGGCTAGTTCTGAGCACATAGATATGACACAAGGTGTCAACAGTAAATGCAGTGTCAGGATCTGCTTTAGCAAACTAAACCAAACAGAATTTTTCTTCTAAAGGAATTGTTTCCTCACACTTTCAGGACACCTGCTGAAGCCTAAGTTATGGAATTAAAATATTGCAACAAATAGCAATCAAAAGTCTTTTCAACGATCGCTGGGATATCAACAAACTCTTAAGCAGGGGTTTAGAATCTTATTTTACTTTCCAGACAGACATTTTCATAACCAGTTCATAATACTTACATGTTGTACTCCTACATTCATCAAGATACAAAATTTGTCCTTCCTAGATATTTACTACTAAAGGAGTCACCACTTCCATCTCAGCTTATTAAAGGAGAGACGTGAAGACAAAAAAAAACCAACTAAAACATCATGCATAATTTCCAATTTTAGGAGGACTGAGCAATACATGCTGGAAGAGATCTTGGGAGGTTACCTAGTCCACCCCACCTCTCAATACTAACTGTCAATACTAACTATAGACTGAGACAGTCAATACTTTGTTTCTTTGGGTCTTGAAAACTTCAAGGGCAGAGATTCCACAATTGTCCAAGCAGCCTGCTCTATTGCTCAATCATCCTCCTGACTGGAGAAATTCCATACATCCACACAAAAGCTCCCTCGCTTAAAACCTCCCATCATTCCAGTCCCCATCATGTATTGCTGCGGGTAGATCTACTGTCCCAGAAGTAGCCTTGCTGCGTTTATGAGGTTGCCACCAGACTATTCAAAGGCTCCTTGCTCTTGAGGAGATCAACTCATATCTTAGCGTGCTTCTTACTGCAGGCTTCATGAGAGTGCACAGTCTGTCATTCTGTCTCCAGGTCATTGATAAAGACATTAAACAGGACAGATCTCAGGACAGACCCCTGACGAACTCCACCTGGATACTGGAATCCCAATAGTACAAACTGGTTTTCACCGACCTCATACTTAATTCATCCAGACCAGAATGTCCACAAGGGTGCTGTGGAGTACTATGGTGAAAACTTTGGTAAAGTGAAGACAGATGACACTTACTGCTCTCCTGTCATCAACAGATCCAGTAATTTCATTTTAGAAGTCAATCAGGGAGGTCAGATACGATTTACACTGGTAAAGCCATGCAGGTTAATCTCAGCCACCACATTCTTTTTCATGGGCCTAGAAAAGTCTTCAAAGAGAACTTGATCCATGATTTTCCTAGGGATCAAAATGAGGCTGATCAGTTGGTGGTTAAACATCAGAAAAAAAAGATACTATTCCATTCTCCATAGGAATATAAAAAAAATTCCAACAAACAAAATCATCAGACATCAAGCAAGTGCAGTAATACTGAAGATGCTTTCTTGAAAACAGTGTGAAAGGACCTCATTTCATAGCTCTAGGCTTTTAATCCAACTCTTCTCACCCAGGAAAGTTTCATTAAAAATTACAAACATATTTGTTTATACTTCAGCTTATTTAACATGCCTACATAAAATACATGTCTTCCTACGCAAAGCATTCAAATGGAATACTATGGACTTGTTTGTCACCTATGGTCAAGATGTTTGCATACACATGCTAAAGGGCTTTAAAAGGGATGTCAATTTTAGTATCATGGGAAGCCTTTTTACTTTAACAGGGTCTTCTCAGGAAGTCCTAAAATAATAAAATGAGGATACAATTTGGCTTTATTTAAATATATTCACAGTTTCTGTAACATTATTTTCCATTCATGTTAGTGTGTAAGCTCACAGCATTAGGATTCTGCATCATGATCTGATGTTCAAAAATATTTGTGTTAATAGTTTTATTTTCACAATGTAAATTACAGTAGTGGCATTAGACTAAACACTTGGAAAATTAGACTTCATTGATCTTAACAAGTACACCTTAGAGTATTAGAAGTAAGGAAAACAGAAAGCAAGAAATATTTTACTGTTATAATCTATGTCACAAATTTTATTAAATTATTTAATAACACTTAGCATTCTTGGCAGCACCTTTGTAGAATACTGCTATCTTTAGAAGAATTAAAAAAATAAAAAATCCAGCAAAACTCTAGTGTATTTTAATCATTTGTATTTTTAATAAAATAATAGCATACAGCTAATTTATTTTTTTTAAAAAAAGAAGTGTCTATCACAGTTTTGTGTCTCTAGTTCTAACTCCCTGCATAAATGGCTTCCTGAATTTTTTTCCATGGCGTGATTAAGTTTATGACTAAAAAATATATATTCAGTCCTTTAAGGAGGCAGTTATGATAAAGATCTCAATTCTTTGTTGATTCAGTGCTGGAAGAATTAATGAAACATCATTACAACAACCTTAAATCTGACCCTACAATATCAACTAGAACTGCAACATGTCATGGGATATAAGGTCTTCTGTTGCAGAAAGACTTAAAGTGGCACTGTTGAACATGGTCTTGAGAAGGCCTGCAATAGTATGAATTTTCTTCTTTGCCCATGAGACAGAATACTGTCTTACAAGTCCTTATCATGATATACCCTCATGTTTATTTCATTTCACTTGTCTCAACTAAATTAGCATGAGCTAATTTATATTTCCTTCCTTCTGTGCAACTGTAAAAGCTTCTACTTACTAGTCATGTCTCTATGATCAGTTCAGTCTGTTATACTTACTCAAGACTAGTACCTACCTCATGCAGCCTAATGGGAACTAAGGCTGCAGCCCCATGCTCATGAGACTGAGCACTGGGGACCACAACTAATCCCAGAGACCATAGGTGCAGACCAGTGCTTAGTCACTTATTACCACCTCCCTCCTAAGACATAGTTCCTGACTGGCAAAGCTTCTAATCAATTTTAATGTAGACTCAGAAGGTGAGCTTTAATTAGCCTTGATGATTTCATCTTTATTTTGCAGTTATAGAACATGAGACTTTTTTATTTTAGTTTTTACAGAAGCTAGAATCTGTATAAGCAGGCCAAATGAGTACTGATGCACCACTGCATATCTGAGTCCATGGTACACTGAAATATTAGTTTCCATCTTGAAATGTCAGAGCTGAAATGTCACACACTTTTAGCAATCAGTGGCAATCTCAGCATGGAATTTCATACTTAAAACATCACTTAAGTCATTTGACACAGACTGAATGTGTCCCCATTAAAATGACATTTCACAAATATTGCCCGATTAAGCAGTAGTGGTAGCTGTTTGTTGCTGAAAAGATAAATCAGCTTCCTGGGAAAAGTGCCAGTAGATAGCTTGTATACTCTACTTACACACTGGATTCTTGATAGATTTGGCGAAGATGTCTTCATGTTAGTATAATAAAAGCCTATTATCAGTTCAACAGCAGAAAACTGGTTTCATTCGTCAAGAAAATAGCAGGTTCGACACTAGTTGCCTTTTTAAGTGAAAGATTGGACATATGCTATGAAAAAATTTCTTGCCATTGCAGAGAAGGATAGTACACTCAAACACATTTTTAAATTTAATTCCACTTCTCAATTCAGTTGTCAACCTCTTTACAGTAAATTACTTGGTTACTATTAAAAAGCATACTTTGACTTGTTCCCAAAGTGATTTTTAAAAAAGTTTGAGCAAAATTCCTTCAGCCATTTTGGATTTATGAGAAGATTAAAAAGTAATCCTCACTCCCTCAAGTTTTCTGAACAACACAGTGAAAAAAAATCTCATTGTGGCTTTTTTCCTCTCCTCGTGGGGATAATTCAAAAGTGGCTAAACTGCCAAATTTAAAACATCTATTATTATTGTTTAATATTAGTATTAATTTCCTATCTAAGTCTAAGTGCCTAATTTGATGAGACACCAAAAAATGCTAGTCCCTGCTTTGAGAAAGCATGATATAACAGGTGAGAAGAATTGAAGAAGAGTCAATGATGTAAATAAGTGTTGTGACACAAGGAGGACAAGGTGACTTTAGCAATAGGTTCTAGTATCACAAGCATTGCTCAGGGCTTGCTCAGGGAAGTTCATAAGAAAAAAAAATTTCCTTGCTAATTTCTAAAATTAAATAGAATAAAAGTATCAGACATTTTCCTTTTGGAAAAGAAGCTACAGAAATACTTTTTTTTTCTAATAATTGTGATGAATAATTTTCTCTGTCAGTTAGGAATGAGAACAGTAAATAGCTCTACACTTTCTATTTTAATTCCTGAGAAGAACAAAGGAGATGAAAAGGATAAGAGACACCTGGAATAAATCAGTTGCAAAAGGTAAAGGAAAAGGTTAAGGAGTCATTAATAGTTGTGATATCTCATGGAAACTCTCAGGTGTGCTTCTAATAAGGAAATTAGTTGTGTCAGTGTCCAGAGTTTAAAAACTTCTCTTTACTGCACTGGTTCTCCACCAGTAAGTGCTTGCTGCTTACAGACCTACTGAAAAAACTGGGATTGAACATCCGTACCTACATTTTTGACTCTTGCACAGACTGATAAAACTCTGTGTCTAAGAAAAGATGTTTCTTGAATGACTCAGTGAGGGGGTGCAGAGGTTAAATGTCTGTTTCTGGAGCATTTCTAGACTCATGAAAGAATTTAGGTATTAAATACTGGAGCCTTAAAATATTAATAAATTTTTTAAATTAATGAAACTTCCTCAAAGTGGAGAATATGACCTTAAACATATTTGAAGTCCCATTTAAACAAGCTGTCGTGTATTTTGGCCTCTTTCCCCATCTTTGAGAAGGAAAGAGACAGCTCTTGCTGTTGCAGGGAGCCAGAGGCTGTGAGACAGCTTTGCTCCACAAATTTTAGTAAAGGTGTTTCTTTAGCAGTGAGAATTGGGTGCAAGTTAACATACACAGACTATCTTTCCTCAGCTATGATTTGTGTAAGCCATTTAGGGAAAAGAATAAAAAATGTGATATGAGGTATCCATTATGGAATTGTCTCTGTGAATTAAAATCCACATTGATTGTTCCATCCTAGGGAGTATTTAACAGTAAGAATAGAAGATTTTAAACAATTTCAAAAATGTCTGTGGTCATAGCACCAGGTTACTTTAAGATAGGATACTGTACTTTAACCTCACTATAAACAGAGTTCTTACCTCATGATAGGCAGACTGCAATCCATTATCCTAAAGAATCAATCACTTGTAATTATCCTAAAGAATCAATCACTTGTATTCACACCTTCTACTCACACCTTTTAAAACATGTAAGGCAAAGATGAGAAACCTGTGATAGAGGTTAGACAAGGCCTCCAGTTTCATCCCATAGGGCCTGGAGCTACAGCACTTCGTTGATTTGGGGATGCTAATGCTGGCTAATGCTAAGACATGGGAATGAGTGGCAGATGAGTGCACAGCAGATAAAGACACAGAGCAGGACTAAACCAAAACCAGGACCAGATGCCATCTAGAGTGACTATTGTTCTGCTCTGCAGTGTGGCTTGGTGATCACCTCAACAGTAGATGTACTTTATTTTTATACATAAATATTTTGGCCATGCTTTGGCAGAAGCAATACTGAGTTCTGATATGTGGGATCTGCAGTAAGGGCTGCCTCTTATCCTTTCCTGTGCTGGAGAGGAAGCAAATCACTGTATTGCTTGCTGCTGTCTCAAGACTGCTGACATAACCATAAAGTGACAGCAAGTCCAACACTACATATATTTCAGGCAGAAGGAGAAGAAAGCAGAGGGAAGCCTTGCCTGGCTCCTTGGGCAACGCCTGTAGTGGTCCAAGAGGCATCAACTCTGCAGTCTGTTAAAAATCAGGGAGAAGTCAGGCCGGTTCCACACTAAACAGCTCCATACACTCTAAGACTACAGTTTCTAGCTAAATCAATAGAAGCAAGATAAATTAGGAGCTACTGTGCCAAGTTTTTTAACTGATATAATTAAATCAGTTTTAAAATGCGTCTTTAGTTACACTGGTGCGTTCAGATCAGATCTTGGCCATCTTCTCACCTTCACATACTCACAGCCTGAATCCTCCTTGCCAAAGGGGCAATATGATCCAATCTGCATATTCTAATTTTTCAGAGCTCATAATATGAGAGTCTTTGAGAGTTGGTGGCATTTAGGTGCTCAAGTAGCTAACATAGATAGTTTAACACTGTTGAATCTAGGCCAAATAAGTGCTTTTAAGTTTTCCCCTTAAGTTCTTTGGGCTTCAGTTTTCCTACTTCTGAAATCAGAGTTTTGAAATCAAGATTTATGGTGGGAGAAAAATATCAGCTGCCTCTCACACAGAGATCTTTTCTGCTCTCACTAAACTGTTATGAATCTTAATTCTGAGCAAAAGGTTTTGAGATCCTCACAGCTGAGGATCACTGTTTTAACACCTTCTGCAAGCTGAAGGGGGAAAAAAAAAATACCTTCAGTACTGTCATTTTAAACCAGCCTATAACATTTTCCTAAGAAGTTATTGAGGATGTAAAATTGTATCACATCAAGCCACATCAGTCACCTTTTCAGGGAAAGATTACTATTTTAAGTGTAAGTATTAATGTTATAACCAGCAGAGATCTTCACTGGATTTTCTATAGTTTTGTGAATGAAACGTTAAATAATTAAATAATTAAGCAAGAAACAGAATGTAAAATATTAGATGTTGAACAACCTCCATCCTCTACTTCCCAGGTCAGTGACTTTTCCAAGTGTTTTTATCAGACATATTTGTTCTGCAAGAGCTTGCTTAGAACCCTTACTCTCCCTTGACATCCTGGATTTGAGAAATAATTACTTTGTGGGATTGCAGCTCATGGTTTTCTCTCATTTAAAATGCACACAAGAATACAAAACTCAAAACAAACACACAAACAAACAAATAAATAAAGCCAAAGGAGAGCAAGGGGAGAAGTGAAGGTATTTCTGCAGGATACTCCCCGAGCTGCAAATATTATTCTTGGCACAGCATATATACACACACACATAGAGCAACTGCCTCCCAGCTGCCTTCTTCACTGCCCTGTGGGCATACATCTGGAGTGACTGGCAGGATAAACCAGGCTGGGGGCACCCAGTGGCAGGATGGGGGCACCCAACAGCAGTGCATATAGAGATGCTGGTATTGGGCTATACAACAGAATTCAGTTTTAGATGATCACCCCAAGGTTATTCACCTAGGGATAGATCTTGCAAAGTGTTGAGCACTCTGGCCCCAATCCAGAAAATTATTTATACCCATGAGGAGTATACCCAAGTTAAGCATACATTTCTGTGCTTTCTTGAATTCAGCTCAGGTAGAGTAGCATTACTTTTCAAAAGCATTTTATTCTGTGACTAATGAAAATGACCTTCAGTCATCATGAGTATGTTTATTATTTGGGGTCAGAAAGAGGATTAGATAGGAAGGCTTTCCCTCACTTCTGATTTCCAAGGAAGGGGTGTGGGGGAAAATCCACTCTTCCCCTCTTTGAAACCCAGTAGACTGCAAGCAAAGAGAATACAGTTTGTGCACTGTCTGTTAGAACCTGACATGTCTTGTCACTGAAACCCCTCATACATGTCTGCTTATCCTCGTCAGGATATGTCTTCATATGTGCTAAACTGAGAAATTAATTGTTTTAGAAGTCTGTCTGTAGTGATTGCTTTGAATGTTGTAATAGAAACAGTTGAAAATTCTTGCATGCAGCCTTTCCTTTCTCATTAGGAAACATCCACTGTCCAGTATCTTGATGCTTAATTGCAATCCACTGGATTGCAATTGCTGAACAGAAGAGGAGAGAGGCCACACTGCAGTCTCTTGAGCCTTCTCTGTATGGTACAATTAAGTTCCTCCATGCATCTGTCTTACTTTCTGTTTCTCATGTCATTTCCAGACAAAAGCATTTTTTCCTGAAGGATGATTTTATATTTTGTTTTGGTTTCATTATGTGAAGTAGAACACACAAAAAATCATGCTTTTACATTGTACAAAATAAATGCTATTTTATTTATTTTATGTTTAAAGAAAAGTTTCTGCTGAAGTTACCAATAAGTCGATTTACCTGAAAGACAATTAAAGCCTTATTCATTTCTGAGTCAGAAATATTACTGTTTGTGGTATTAAATCAGTGAATAGAAAGCAACATGGCATGGGGCCAGGGAGAGGGACAGCATTAGCAGTCATTTAGTGTGACCACAGTAAGAGCTGAACAATCTGACACTCAGGCAGTGGTGAACTCAGGGAAAAAGCAACACTGACTCTCCCTGCTTGCTTTATCATCTTGGATATATAATAATTACATTTTACTAGAATTCTGGTGGAGATGGAAGTGCTGTTGTTAATGTAGAGGCTGTAAAGCCATCAAAGAAGCTTTAAGCAAATGTTATCTGTTTTACTGAAGAAATCAATTACACACAGATTGCTTAAAACTGTGACAGGCATAGTAAGGAGTAAAATCTGTTAAGCAGGAAAGTTACAGCCATCAACATGTACAGATTTACATGATATATTAATACAACGATCAAGAATATTCTTACAAAAAAAAATGAGGACAAAAATAATAGAAATTAAGTCTAGGAAAAAAAAAAGGCTTTTCTTAGTGTTTATATCTTATGTAGCTGACAGGCTTCACCTTTCTTTGTCTCACCTTTTATGGGCATGGAAAAAAATGGTCAGGACTCTGATGTCCAGAAGACAGGCAATTCTGAGGGTGCCTGGGCTTTGACGTTGGTCTGTTGTTAATGGTCTGGCCAAGCTTGGTATTCATTAGAATTCTCCCTAGATTATTTTTGCTCTCCCACTTTTTGGTACTGCTTTGGTTAAAAACAAATTTTAATAGTGCCATGGTCTCTGCATTTAGTCATATTATCATCTCTTTGTTTCTGGATACAAACCAGTTTCTTTTAATTCTAAAAGAATGATTTATAAGATTATATGCATGTTAGCGCATATTAACAATTACAACAAAGCATGTATTGAAATTGCTTGTACAGAAGCATTTATCTTTAACTCACAGAAGAGTGTTTGCACATGGCTGTGTTGGATAGGGCCACTTCGCATCCAGATTTTCATTTTCAAGGAATAGAAAGTTCACATCTCTTCAACTTGTGATAAACTGAGCACTCAAAATAGAACTGCTGAAAAGGTAGCCCCTACGTCTGAAAGTATTTGCCTTAATGATTCCTAAGAGAAAAAAATATATAGTCAAAATTCCTTGGACAAAAAAATCCCTAGTCAGGTCCGCCTCCGTCTTGGCTTTTTCACTGCTGATACTCAGAGCATTTAACATCCTTAACAGAGAATATCAGTGTTCAAAAGGACTGTCAAGACTGTTAATTACTCAGGTGGAGTTAGCATACAGCTCATTAAACCGTGTCAAAACTTTCAGTCCTTCTCCACTGTATCAGTCCCTTTAGGGGCTCTCACATCAGGATAATTTGATTCTTAAAAATACATTAATTCAGATCAGACATTACACCAACAAATTATTCTACTTTCTTTGTGAAAGTGGTCTGATCCAACCAGAATCGCTCTCAGAGCCAAGACAGTTTCTGTAATTAATATATAGTGGGTGTGTCTGGTTCAGGCAAGGAGCATTTGCAAGCTGTGCTCTCATGTAGCACTTAAAGAATGGTTATGGACAGACCTTTTGAAGAAATCTATTTCTTGCAGTAGAAATATAAAAATGTTATTTGTTACGTTTATTACAATTGTAAAAAGCATTCACAAATCCATAGCTTGAATTTTGGATCTGTGGGTTAAAACGTTGCCTCAATTTTGCTCCACAACAGTGGAAGTTCTGTGAAAATGATCAAAGATCAGGTTCCCCTCACCTGTGTGCCTTAATTAGGAAAACTTTTCAGAAAAAAAGAGCCTCTATAGCTATATAAAAACACCTGAACACAAATAATCAGGACTGGTGCTGTGGTTTTGATACCTACATCTCATTATTCGAGGTGGTCCTGGTAGTTACCAACCAAAATGACATTTATTCAGAACAGACATTTCAAAACCAACTTAAGTCCCTCCCCTCCATGAGGAACTCCAAGTGTTTTGCTGGGAGTTTGCAGCCTGTGCAAGTGTTCACAGGATGACACTCAGGGTGTTCAAATGGCACAGGACCTCGAGGTTCAAGTTATTTTTGAAAAGATTGTTAAGGACAATTGAAAAAAATTGTTAAATTTTTTAATTCAAGCAAAACATATTTGAAGTGGTGATAAATTGTCTGGGATTATTTTTCCTCTAATGTCTGCAAACCAAAGTACAAAATTTTTGTTTGTAACCAAGCCACTTGGGTTCACAGTATCTTATAATTGCAAACATCGTCATCCAAAACAATCAGGACTGATTTACAGGAGTATGAGATTTTCCTTAGGTCTGTAATTGCATTAGGATGCAGTTTGTGAAAAAGCCTTTTTTAATCAGGGAACAAAAGTACGTATGATTTTTATTACTTCAATGTGCTGAATAGAAGCTAAGGAACCTGACAGTTGAAAAACGCTTTGTAGGGGCAGCTGAGCTAGTTAGTGTGACATTAGCTGCAAATTTTCGAACAAGGACAGGATTTTCCTCATTATGTTCAGTTGCTGCAACTGACTTTAGCAGAAAATCTTTGCATGGAACATCTTGCTAGTTCAGCCCGAAGTTTAGAAGATCTATGACTGAGGAGTAACCACCTACCATTGAGGAAAACCTAACTCTGTTAAACACATTTTTGAAATGACACTTTTAAAATGGTTTTCAGCTTTAGATGAATGAAAGCCATCATCATGGTTTTAAAGTTGAGTTTGTTGCTTTTAAAATGTGCACACCACAGGAGCCAAATGCCCATTCTTACCCTGCTTTGTTGGAGAAAAAAAAAAATCTGAACAAAATGTAGAGGACAATTAAACATGCAGAACACTTGCTTCTCCAAAATCCTCACATTGGTAGAACTACAATAATCTTCAAATTTATCACACCAGACCTCCAAGTGTGATAATGCATCTTAAAATATGAACTTCAAGCTGAAATATTAAACATGTATTTCCTCCTCCTATGGATAAGTGTTGAAATGTCACACACTATTGGGGAAAATGTCCCATAAGTGGTTTTTTTTTGCTCCTACTGCAGCAGTTAGCGTGGCATGCAGTGAACCAAATCAACAATGTGATTCAAGCTGTCTCTGCAGCGTCATGGTGAAAGAAAGGATAAACTATAAAAACTACCCTCCTACAGCTCTTAGTTCTTGCTTCCCACACTTTAACATCTTCTGTCACCCCTGGCGCTGTTACTGACCCATGCTAAGCTAAACTAAAGGATGATAAGTTTGCTGCCTTTGCCCTTGTCCTAAGGGGCTGCACATTATCCTATCAAGCATCAGAAGCCATTTCTGTGGGATATTTGTCAACCTACGAAGTCCTTTTAGAACAAATGAAATGGGCAGCGAATTACAAAAATGTCATTCTCTAAAGGAAATGGATGAAGGCTTTTGTTCTCCAGTAATAAATAGATGCCATAGGCTTATAACACTATTTTTGTATTACATTTGACAGGGTTACTATTTCCAGTTCATTAAGGAAACAGCTTGAAAACTATTTTTTCATATGCTTTTAAAAATATTGTTTTCTCAGTAATAAATATAAGCAATAGCTTGCATAACGTCAACTTCAACAGGATTCATTTCAAGGTACTTGTATTAGGGATTACTACATATAAAATTACAAGTTTCAAATATGTATATTTTCATCATCTGTAGATGCTTATTTAGCTGCCAGGTGATGAGCATATAATCATGTCTGTCTCCCACTTCAAAAATATTTTAACTTATCTTTTTGGTAAGCCAACTTTCTTGTGCGTGATGGTCTTATGGAAACTCATGATATATACAACACAGGGTAAGGTCAAGCAAAGGAATAATAACTCACTTCCTTAAATGAATGCTTCAAAGTAAATCTTCCATGTTTAATAGCAGTAAACAGAGGTCAGGATGACACTCTCCCAGGCTTGAGAATAAAGCCTGTGTGTTAATATTCTCCAAGAATTACAACTGCATCTCTGGGTGACAAAATGTTTGCTGAAATGTGTCCTGGACAAAATATTTTACGGTGCTATGAATGTCATGCATTTGAATTTTTACAAAAAGCTAAACTGAGACGTAGAAATACACATAACTGTACTTTGTTACTTCCCTTTGTCGTTAAATATTGTGATAAAATTTTTCAGAAAGGATCATTAACCATTTTGCACAGAGAAAGTTCTTTCTGAAGATGTGGACTGAATGTATGATATATTCACAGTAGCAAACTTACATGCTACATCAGTCATCATTTCATATGTAAGCTGCATTTCTCTCATCATCTACTAATCAATTATTAAGGGAACATTTTATTTACATCAAAGACTTGTAATATTTCTCACGTTTGCAGCTTATTTTTGCCTACAAAATAGTCTTTCATTGCTGGCATTAGTTACTGTTCATTACTAGTGAACATTTTGTTGGTAAGAAGAGTTCAAAATTGGTTTTGAAGGAAGATAAATCAGTAAGCCATAACATTAACTAATCCCCAGCTTTGTAACTATTTCACTGATTCTAGACTAATTATATTCAGATCTTCATTAGTTAGATATTTTCACAAAATCAGGTGAACCTGGATGAAATGTAGGGTGAACAGTGAAGAATATATTGACAAATGCACTCCTTCATTGCACTGTATTTTTCAAGACACAGACCAGTGCACATTTCAGATTAGACTCTGTACCTTAGTTATCATTAGTCAGGTGGAGACAACAAAACTTTACGATGAATAGCTCCTGGCAGTTCAGTATATTCCCTCCCTACATGCCAGAGATGTATTCTTTCACGCATGTCCAAACACCCTCAGGTGGGCTCAGACTCTTCGAGCCCTGGAGTAGCTGGACTCTGCCAAGGTGTTACTTCTGGGGGAATTCCTCTCCCTTTAGTTGAGGCAAATGGAATTACTCTTGGCTTTAGGCTGAACTTCTGAATTTCTTCTGCTGAAATAACAGGAAGGGTGTTAAAAGTCTGTGTTCCAAGAGGATTCTTGTTGCTCCTGTATTTTCTGGGACAAAGTTGCTTTCCGTGCTAAGAGCACCACTTAGGCATGAAACAGCATTGTGACTTTACACAAAGGTTAAAACTTTCAGAATGTGTTATCTAAATTATCTTATGAAGTATATATATAATATGTCATGTTAAAGGTTATTAGCAGTATCAAGATCAGAATTTTAGGTTGCCCACATCCTATTTTTTTCTGAAATCCTGAACTTCCCATAGCTCTTATGGATTTCAGCGTAGATGCCAGTCCTCTTTACCTGTGAAAGCCAGACCTACCTATTGGGATTTTACTGCCAAAAAGTTATTTTAGCAGCTAACTTTAATGCACACAGTTTTGAAAAAATTTGCCTTTGATTTTCTAGCATTCATCACTGCCTGCTCTAAAGAGTTTGGGGATATTACCGTGTGCTGTTGAACAGCTGCTGCATTTCACTCCAGGCATGTATGATCACCATACGGTTTTTCATACCCATTTGCTGGGTTTGCATAGCACTCTGGGATCCTGTAGATGAAAGGGACTGTATCATGGTTAGATTATTATTACAGCCAAAGCTGCACTAACAGGCACATGCTAACCTTTATCACCTGTCCTAGCAGTATAATTTCGGTCCCTGTGAAAGTTCCCTTGTATTAGTTACGCTATATTATGTGACTATCTATTATGATGGCCAAAATAATACCAGGCCCTTTGGTGGTTGATAAGAGGGGTTTACTTTTGATAGTGCATAAACCCATGAAAAGATTCAGGAATAGGAAAAGACCATCTGGTGCAGCAAACTCGCCTTTGCAAGGACTCACAGCACAGCTTTTCTGAAAGTGGAGCTGCTGTAATATTAGGCAAGTATGAATTCTTTACAGGCAAAGTTTAATATGAACTCTCCAAGGAAAACACCCTGAATAGTAAACATGAAAAGCCATTTAAAAATATATACTTATTTCACTTCACTGATTTTACAGTTTCTATTACAATGAGCCTTAAAATGCTAGCTGTAATCCCAGAGTCAGATTCAGCTCTAGAAAAAGTCTTCCATAAATGCAGAGGTGTCTGCCTGTGTTACAGCCTGCAGTTCACATCCCACAATTGGCTGTTCATGTGGCACTTTGATGGACGGACTGTCACATAGAAGATCTCACAGCTGGTAAAAATCAATGATTTGGTGAGTTTAAAGTGTGCAGTTATACCTATCTATGCACAGTGGTCATGCTTACAAGTGTTAGAGATACTACCGGGTCCTATAGTTTTACCTTCTTTACCTATAAATCCACAGTGCAGGTTACTTACACAACAAAACATTTATGTAGACTCAAGAGCATCTTAGAAAGATTGGTCTCCATCATAGCTGATTGTTACGAGTCTTCATGACTTATTTGACAAAAGTGGCTAAAAAAATATATCAGTTTAACAGACAAGTAGAAAAATCTTTTTCTTGGCTACTGATTCATGCATGTTGCAGCAGTGTCACATGTATAAAAGTGGGAGATATTTCCTTCCTTCCAAATCCTTTCACATCTCTAGATTACCAGAGGGCGATGACTATGCAATGAAATCAAGGTCAGTTCTCATCAATTTCAATGAACATTTTTAACAAGAGTGAGCCTGGTCCAAGAACTGCAGTTTTCATTTACCAAGACACCTAAAAAGAGCTAATATTTAGAGGAACCTGTGAATTCCCTCCTCTATTTTCAGTATAAAGTGAAACTTAACTAAAAGTGAGCATTTCACAGCATTTGTCACACAAGCCCCAAAGTGCTATTTTAATGCTACCAGACAAGGGGAAACATCTACCACCTCACAGAATGTGTAACTTAAAGAAATGGACATTATTGCAAGGATGCCATAAATGACATGTCACTTAGAGACTCAGTAAGTGAAAATATACTATTGACATTTGATAATCCAGATCTGGTTTTGTATATGGGTCTATCAGTGGCAACAAAATTAGAGGAAAAAAAATATTAGAGAAAACCCAATCCACTAGAGAAAGTATTTATGTTCAGCTGTGTTCCCCTAATGTTGTCACACGTTGTTTTTCTCACAGTAACTCAATGCCACAGGGCTGTTGGCATAGAAAGGTCTCAGTTTAATCAACACAAAACATCCAAACAAGTCTTAATCATATACATTACATGAGATAAACATTTATAAAATTAATATTGATGCTGCCTATGCTAGCAAGCCAAACTGTCAATGTGGGAGGAACGTACCATTTTAATAACAGTAACAAATGCTCTAGAGCCCGTGTCTGACAGAACCACTGACCTTGCTACTACAACTGAGTGCTTCAGTGCCCTGGTTTTCCCTGGTGGTGTGCTTTTTATCCATACTGAACAAAGTTGGCTTCTCTTCAGTGATGGAAAGCGGGGCTAATTTCCTACAAAACTTAGTTTTCCATGTTGATTGTTTGCTGAGTTGCCTTAAATATATATAGTAATATAAAAAAAAATGTTCTTCCCAATAATATTTCAGGAAAACATAATTCTCATTTATGCTATTTTCATTACTTTACCCTTCATTTGTATGGTAGGAAACCAAGGTGAAACCAAGACAGAAACATTTGTTCAGGATCACAAATGGCTTGAATTCCTTCCAGAAGTTTTTACAGTGGCTCACATGCCTTTACCAGGGTAACCAAGCACATATTGTTAACAAAGGAATCATACTCACGGACACAACAATAACCCAGAGGCTAGAAAGCATTAAATTTGCTGAAGCACAGTGAGCATACTAGAGCTGACAGAGAACACAGACCTCCAGGTGTGAAGTACCTGTATACCAATTGTTTAGTTCAGAGCAGGATTGTGGTTCTGAAATGAACGTCCTTACTACTCTTACTGTGTCTTGGTTTGTACCATGCAGCAGTCCAAGACTGCCTGTTCAGCTTCCCAAGTAAACTGGCAGCACATACCTGTCTGTTCCAACTCTTACTGGATGTTTGGGTCACAAACATAGATGAGAAGCAGCTTATAGGACATACGATGCAGAAAGTCAGGTCTTAATCATCAACAGTTGCGTTCTATCAAAGTGCTCTTGCTGGTTTTCACTACTTGCTAATGGCAAAAAAGCTGCTGTGAGCCACAGCCCCTCCTGCTGCTCATTCACTCCTCTGGTGTGCTTTATCCCCCTGAAAAAATATGCAAAAGTATATGCAGGGAAAGAACTGTGAGATGTCAAGTAGCTTCAAAGGAAAATTAATCTGAAATTATCCTCTTTAATTTTAAGACACAACATGGTTAAAATTTTTTATCTTGATGTGCACCTACAGCAAACAACATAGAAATAGTACAAACTTGCAAAAAATGAAAGCCAAATGGTTATGACATGTACAGCAGCACAACTACTTTTTCTTGAATTTCTTTTCCCTCCCACCCTCTCTTCTGCTACTGTTTTTCCACCAAATGGCATGTCTCCAAACTTAATGGGCTTTGGGTCAACGCTGTCATAGCCTTCACACCTATGAAGTGGCTGTAATTCTTTGAGAAAGCACTCATCATCTGCAAGATCCTAATTCCTTCTGCCTCCAGACCCAACTCTGATTTTAATTCCCCCTGGCTCAATTAATTCATGAACTTTCATTCCATGCAAACTAGGTTGTTTAACCGACCCCTGCTACTTTGCACCCTCATTTAACCACTTCAGATCTCCCCTACAATGCAGAAAACAAGCAATGCATCGTGAGGGGTACTCCAAGTATTCCTCGGAGCTACTGTGGAACACTTTTCTACAAATATTAAAATAGAGAAATATGACTTTCTGTCACAGTACACACACTGCTCAGTACAAAAGAAATGCTATCTATGTTAGCATTCATTTTTCATACTAGCCTAGTGTGATGGATAACAACTCACATTAACTTTAATGAGCCTAAACTAATTTACATAGAACTAAATTTGGCCCATAGGAACTATATTAAATGTGACCTTAAACTGATTTAGTCAGAGTATATAAGTTAATATGTTTATATTTTAAACTGGTATTATAGTGCTCATCCCATAAAAAGGTCACTCAAGCATTAAAACTTGATTATTGATATCAAACAATAGCAAGTAAGTTTTTACATTAAGGAAAAAACAGCAAACATTGAAATTACTTTCAGCTACTGATGACCTGTCAGGTCGTTTTCCACAGCAAAGAATGAGTGATGACCCTGTCACCCTGAAATGAACTACTTCTAATCTGCCTAAAACAATTTCAGGACCCCCTTGTACATATTGTACTTACAGAAGCCTAACTTTGTCCGTCTCCAAACACCTCTCCCTACACCCCCAGTCTTCAGACTGTCCTCCTAATCTGCCTGCAATACTGCAATTCATTCAGGCTTGTCAACAACATGCAGTTTACTTATGTAATTTGAAGGGAAAGAGGAAAGAAGGAAAAGAGATGGCTGCTCCTGATGCGGAACAGCATTTTTCCACCTTTCTAGTGGCTGGGCAATAAAAGACTTCTGAAGGCAGTTCAGGGCTCAGAAAAGTATCTGACCCTAGAAAAACACATTCAAGCAATACACTGTGATAAATAAACTCCATCCGGAGTTTGAAAAGGTTGCTTTTATTTTATTTTCTTTTAGGAAACATTAACTCAGTGTATAAAATAGAAATGTCTTTTTTTATGTAAGTGTGTATATCTACAATATATGCATGCATTATACATATATGAATATATGTAGGTTTTCCTGATCCATCACATTATCAAGGAAAGCTCTTACTATTAGAATTCATGCTCACATACAGACATACAAACACATATCCACATATATATGTACAGGCACCACAACATCATCTGTATTAGGATATAGCCCTACTAATATACTGCAGGATTCACACAGAGACACACAGTGCTAGCAGTATGAAAATCAGCAGAAGCCAGCCCAGCTCTTCTTCCAGGGCAGTCTGCAGTAACCTCACTGATCTCCACAGGAGCCAAGCGGTACCAGTGTGTCTAACAAGGCATCCTGATCACATACAGACAGCTTACCCATAAAATGTATATAGGCATCAACCATCTACTTCCTGCATAGCAGAGGAATGCGCATCTGCATATAGCTATATGGGAGACCTAATAGCAACCTTCCAGTACCTGAAGAGAGCTTACAAAAAGACTGGAGAGGGCCTGTTTACAATGCCCAGAGTGAAAGGACGAGGGGAAATAGCTTTAAATTAGAAAAAAGTGGATTTAAATTGGATGTAAGGAAGAAGATCTTAACCATGAGGGTTGTGGAACACTGGAACAGGTTGCCCAGGGAGGTAGTTGAGGCCCCATCCCTGAAGACATTCAAGGTGAGACTTGATGAGGCTCTGAGCAACCTGCTCTAGTTGAGGCTGTCCCTGCTTTCAGCAAGGAGGTGGGAGTAGATGACCTCTAGAGGTCCCTTCCAACCCAGACATTTCTATGATTCTATATGAATCTAAAGCACAGAGAATATACACTAAGGCTGTAAAAATTGGCATGCTAGAGCTCAACAAGATGCTCACATTAGAACAGATGAGGTGAGTATTGTCTGAGGTTTTGGCTCTACCACAGGCAAAAGACTGACTGAGCTGTTCTTTCTAGTCTTGGTTTTTTATCTAAAGAAAGGGGTGGGATGAGTAGTGAACCTCCACCAAAGTGTGGAAAAAAATCCTCTTCAATCAACAAGTTCAGTGTTTTCACAATTTTCACATCATTGCTGGTGATAAAATATACACAGTGTTCGCATTGGATCTGTAAAAGGCTTTTCCCCCTGCTACATCTCTAAAGCTTATTTTACATTTTAATACTTCATACAGTAGCTTGTCCATCTTCTTTTCATCTCTACCTTTTACTCCTCTTCTTTCTTTCTCTGTTTTTCAAGTATTGTATTACATGAAATTCAGCCCTTATTTGGCAGGATTTTATGCAGTCTGTGGTGAGAGCTGAATTCTGAAAATGTTCAGGAAACACTGGCTAAGTGGGGAAATTTATTTGCCTGAGCCAGAGATAACATCTTTCTTAGACTTCTTTTTAAAACACTGGCGCTTGTCAAGCAGAATTCTCCCATTCCCCCTTTCCCCTCTCTCTCGTAAACACACGTGCATGCTTATTAAGGATGCAGAAGAACTTAGCTGACACTATAAGATAGAGTTTATATTCATTCTGTTTCTACACTCAGTAGATAAAAAAAAAAAGAAATCAGCAATGTTGCAAAAAACCCAAATTTTTTTCCTCCCCTTTCCAGAACATTCAGCCCTTCTCAGCCTCTTGTTTTTAAAAAATGATATATTCCTCCTGTGGCAGCCAGGTTTTCACATTTTTCTTCATTAGAAAATACATCTGTAAAGCAAAGTCAAAATTTTGGCATTTATTTTTATAGTCACGGGGTAATGTTCTTCATGTAGCATAATCTTAAACATAAACAATGAAGGTGAAGCCATCATTTCTCATCCAGGGCACAAAACAAAATTGAAGAGTAACAGCGTACACACCGAGCCAGAGCTCTCTGCTTGCCCAGCACAGCTGCATGTTATGCGTTTTGGGAAGGACAGCTGGGGGCAGAGCAGGTGATTTGGTAAAATCATTTGGGGGTGGTGAGGAGCAAGGCCGAGGATGAAATTAAAGGCTCGAGTCTATAAGGAGCGAAGTTTAATGCCTGAGTGCTTGTTTTGAACTGTGACCTAAGGTTTGGCTGGGCACTAACCACAGCATGCCTCATCAGCTCCAGTCACAGGTACCCTGGGGTATTAGCTCCAGCAGGGAGCCAGCTCCAGAGCCACATCCTCAACCACCAGCTTGCTCACACCCTACCGAGATCCTGCCGAGAAATCAGCATGCAACCCAAGAAAGCATCCTTTCCTCTGGAATAAAAATTAATATTACTTGTCATATTTCATGTCTGAGCTCTTTTCATGCTTTATCCTCTGGTAATGAGGGCTAAATTACCAATATTAGTAGATTTTCATGGCTAGCACAGAAAGAGCTGTTACCAGAATAAATGTTTGCATTGCTTCTGTTGGACACAGGCTTTGCTAATGCAGCTTTGCTAATTATTTCTAAATAGGCAATAATCTGCATCCCCTAGTGCTGGGTAGTGGATTGGCCACGTACCTGCTATTTCCCTTATTTACATGTTTTACAACTTTATCAACTACACTAATTACACTCTGAACACTGTTTAAAATTTTCTGTTAATAGAGATACAATGATGCACCAGAGGATGTGTATTTATGCCATAATTATGCCTCTGTTCCTGCGATGCAGTCTCCAATTAGCTGTCGACGGTGGCACAAGCAGCTGCCTGATATTCTAAAGCAGTGAAACATCTGCACGGCGGATGATACGCTCACATGGATTTTTTTTTTTAAGCCTAGAAATTTACACCCAAGGGAGTGCAGACAAATAGGAGCCTGTCATGTGTAGGGATGATTAGAAATCCTCACCATGGCAACATTGGAGCAGCCATGTCACAGAGTGAGGGGACACATGTCTAGATGAAGGAGCTAAAAACATTTGCCTTTTTCTTTTTTTTCTTTTTTTTTTTTAGCTCCAGCATTCCCAACTTCCCTCCCCCTCCCTCTCCTTTTCATATTCTTCTCTTTGCATCTAAAGCCAACCAAAACAGCAGGTGAAAAGGCCAAAATCTGCAGCCCATGCAAGGAATATGACATAGTAGATTTAGTGTCAGGAAAGCAGCAAGCAATCAGAGGATGCTGCCAGGCATCCACTGGATATTTTCTTTCAGGTGGGGGAGGGAAAAGGAGAGAAAAAATATGGGCATTCTTCAAAATAAAGCTCCGATGTCTTGATCCTAGAATGACATTTAATAGATAACTTCCATTTAACCCTTATTAACAATTTTTCTCTGACTAGTTGACCAGCCAGCATATACTGATGGGGGAGGGGATGGAAAGAAAGGTGAAAGCCTGGTGTAAGCCTCTGTTCCCAGCTTACTATTTCAGCATTGATCCATGCCATGTATAGCAAGTGTAACAGATGACAGATTCACTGGATTCTTGTCTTTATACCAAAAATCTTAATTGTTCGGACAAGGAAGTTAATTTTATCAGACTTCTTCTAGGCCATTGCCATTTGCAATGTAATATCAATTTCATGTAATAAAATCATTATAATTAGTTAAGAGTATCACTCTGGAATACAGGCTTGCCTGAATTATACAAAATGGCATAGGTTTGGATCCAATCCTCTGGTTCTTATTCACCCTTTCTGTGACCAGTCAAATAGTGTTTCCACCAATATGTTCAGAAAAAGTTGAAGAGCAGTCCAGAAATCTTTCAAAGCCAATTAATCTTATAAAATTTTCTTCATTTGGATAGAGAATTTGAGACACCAGACGCACTTGCTTGAAAAGAGCTCACAGCATTTCATTCTCACTGGATCTTGAGCCTCAAACACCAACTCTAAGCTGCTGCTTCTATCTGATTTTAAGTAGAGAGGTTTTACTAAACATTTTATTTCTAAACCACTGGCTAACTTCTGTGGTATCTAAAATGTTTCATGAGGCCTTTATTTTAAACAAAAAAAATAATGTTTCTTACAAGCATATATTTAAGGTTTTAGTGCCTAGGGGTCTAACTGATTTTTTTTTGAGGTGCAGAGCTGTGGTGGAATACTTTGGTAACACAGCAGCTCAAAAGTGAAAGTCCTAACTACACCATCTGAAGCTACCACACCTACAGACACACCACAGACCTCTGCATCAGGCTTTGCTCTGAGTCTTTCTGCCTGTGCCATAGAAGTCAGGCCCCTTGTGCTACTTCTAATTAAATTCTGAGCAAAATAAGTAAATTAATTAACATTTACTGACTTCAGTGCATGTGCTTTAAATGTCTTGAGAATGAATAACTAAAACATTTTTGGAAGGTAATGAGGAAGTTTCCCAGTGTAATTACTGAGTGTCTGCAGAGAAACTCTGCCTGGTGTTATAGGGTGCCTATGTCACCATACCATGTGCATAAATTTCACTTGTTATTCATTGCGCATACCCTGTTTTGCTCAGTTCTCATACAGGAGAGCATGATATTGAAGAGCCACTATGTGTCAGTGCAAGGACAGAGTTTATCTGATAAACAAGTCATTTTTGGAAACTGCAGATGCTCCTACTGTGAAGCATTAAACGTGGCCCCTCTTAGATACACAGAATGGGGTTCTGGTCGACTGAGCACAGGCTGATAAGCTCTGCACAGCTCTGAATGCTGTTTGCCCACATACTAATGTTAAACAAAAGAACTGCAGACTGCAGAGAAAGGATGCGGGTCAGACAACTAAATTGCTTAAACCCTTAGGCAGCCTTCTGAAAAGAAAAGGCATGAAAGAAGCTGATATGAGCTTTTATGCAGAATTGTTCTGTTTATTATCCCTGTTAAGAAAATTATGGCAAGTATCTTGTTAAACTATATATTCCCAAGTAAGACAAGAGGACAGTCTTGTGCTAAACAAGACACCATATGTCATTGGTCATTACACAATCAGCCATATATCTGTTTTACATTATTTTCAGATTATAAATATAATAAAAAGACAATAATAAATCTGTACAGATAATAAAAAATACTGCTAAATCGCATTTTTTGCATTAAGTCATCTGATTCGTCATTGGAAGTTTGCAGGTAATAACAGTTTGTCACCGTAGAAATTTAACAGTTCTGTATTAAAACTTTGTTAGAGTACAATTGTTATAACTCTATTCAACTACATCATGTGACAATAATAAATCTATGACAAAGTATATCACTGTGATAACATCTAAACTTGCCTTGGATGAAACACTGATATGATTTCATTACAAGGTTTCTCCTATTGCTAGCACAATAAAATACTGAAAAATAGCAATTGTCTGGAAAAACAAGGGTGGTTAGAATATGTACATAGGTACATGTCTTGGTGGAATCTGTTCTTTCCCTAAATCCTGCTTAGTTTGCTTACACCACGTATCATAGTGAAGTCTTCATCTTTCATTGCAGTGTGTTTCTCTCCTCATCTCTCTTAGGTACATACGCACAGATGTACATACATGGCTGTAAGGGACCATTGACTAGTTGTCTCAAATATTGCCCCTATAGGGGAATAACATTTCTTGTAAAGAGGCTGTGTGAGAGTTGTT
Organism: Chloroceryle aenea; assembly: GCA_013399075.1. Lineage (NCBI taxonomy): Eukaryota > Metazoa > Chordata > Aves > Coraciiformes > Cerylidae > Chloroceryle > Chloroceryle aenea. Next base: position 227,399 of record VWZY01013399.1, on the reverse strand, counting down.
TGTTTCAACATAGTTAACCACAGAGGAACATCACCTACCTTGGAAAGTACTGCAAAAGAAGGAAACTTGGTTAAACGGCACCTGCCTAGCCCCCCACTCCTCAGACTGCACATGAGCCTGGGCCCGAGGTCATTAGTTTACACCTACCTCTCTTTTGGAGACCACCGAAAGACCCTTCAGTGATGGTACCGGGCATGGGCATCAGCCGCAGAAGTGATGTAATGTGGGGCAAGGCGATGCAAAGCAGTTCCGAGAAGTAATTGACTATCTCCTGTAAGAGGAGGAGACATGGACAATCAATGATGGATATGTGGACTGAGAGACAGAAGCTTCTCCCACTGAGAGAGTCCAGGCAACATGATGCTGTGGGAACATGTGGGTGGTATGCTAATCTATCTCTCTTCTTCTTTCCAGCTTGCTCTTTTCTTTTCTCTTTTCTTTTCTTTTCTTTTCTTTTCTTTTCTTTTCTTTTCTTTTCTTTTCTTTTCTATTTTATTTTATTTTCCTTTTTTTTTTTTTTTTTAATTTTATTTTTTCTTATACTTTCCTTTCCTTTCATCTGGCCTCATTTGTGTCTTAATTTCACCCCACAGTAGTCCTTGGAGTCCTCGTTCATACTGGAGACTGAATTGGACCTTAACAATGGCACAGCTGAAGGGTACCCAAGGTTTGAGATGCTGAAATCTTCCTCTAAGTAGATGAGCCACTGGCAAAACCAAAGTGTAGAGAGGCTGCATCCAAAATTGGGGTAGCCTGTGTAAAGCAGAGACTGTGAATAGCCCGTTTATCAGGAAAATCAAAAGAATACCTCACAGTCTGAGACTCGTAACTGCAACAAAATTAAACCCTCTGCTTTTTTTATTAAAACCATATATAAGACATCACAGGATTCCATTGTCATCTTCCTGATATATGCCTCAACCTATTACATGAAAAACATTCCTAAAGAGGCATTGCAGGAAAGCACCGCAATTACTGTTTTGAATAGATATGCATAATGCCACTCAGTGTTAATGTTCCCTGGACTGAAAACTGATGCTTTGCAAATAAACAAATTTATGACAAGAAGTAGATAGCTCTGGTCACCAGGAGAGCAACTTCACACCTGGAACAACTTCAACTCATGAGACTAGTGCCAAGACTGTGTCTTTCTGCAGAGTCCTGTGACAACTTAGAAATCATATGGAGTCAAGAACCCACTCCAATCCCTTTCATCCTTAAAAACATTAATCTTTCAATGCAGCCAAAGATGAATTCCAGCATTTGCTGAACCCATAGCACACCAGTGGTGGTGTAAGGTGCGTACCAGATCAGTTCAAACAAGTGGAGACTTTGTTCAAGGGCACAGAGGAGATGTAACTGTTTCGTAGCATATGTGGAGCAAGATCATCTCAACAATCAAGAAAGAGTCACTGGACAGAGATAGTGAGCAAGTCACACTTAGCTGGAGGTGAATATTGCATTTCTAAATATATTAAAAATAAATAAATAAAAGCAAAGAAGGTAGTAAAAATGCTATACTCTGAAGTGGTTTAACTTCTACATCCAGAAAGTAAAGACATTCCATCAACTCAGATATTGCTGCTGCCTCAGAGAAAGAGACAAAAGGTGGTATATTGCTTTTTAAAATATCTGCCCAATGAAGTAATGAAGTGTAGCTGTCAGAATGCTCAAATCGAGAAGCAGGATCAAAGAGATCAAGGTTGTCTCTGCATTGTTGCTTAGGCTGCTGGGCCAGAGAGCAAGTTACATCCTTGGGTGCTTGATCTCCTACATGTCCCCCACTTTATGGATTAATCTTGCACCTACAGTTTCCGGGTGCTAAGAGAGTTTGGATTTGACCATGAGCTGTTGTGGTTGTGCTCTTGGTCACCTGAACTCTCACAGGCAGGAGGATTTGAGCCCTGTGCCTATATTTACCTGAACACATAAGCACAGAAAATTCATACTAGTGAATAAACAGGCTCACACTACTGGTTTTTATTAATGCCTAGTACTTATAGCTCAAGTTGTTTTTTATGGAATTTTGTATACAGGTTCTATCTCTCCTGCAGGTAGAGGTTTTCAAATTGTTTATGTAATCCCTATTGGTGGACTGTGAAAACCAGATGTGATTAGAAGTGCTTTATTTCACAGTTTTGACTACCGTGAGATTTTAGATGCTAGTAAAGCTATCTCCTCCCCTTCCTTTGTAGTTTGGTAACTAGGAAGGGATGAATTCAAAGCGGATGGTATCAATATGATCTGAGGACTATATATACCTCCTGTTGTTGCAGATTTATTGCAAAATAAATAGTCCAGTACAATCTGAATTGTGCTCACAGCCACAGCATCTGGCACTGCACTGTCAGAATTAGTCCTATGTTCACATGATAGAGTACGTGTACACTGCCTTTAGATTCAATTTATAACAGTAGGTGGTTTCCTAATTCATTTGAAGAAAAATTATATACAGCTAACAACCTTTTCCTGACACTAAGACCTTTCTTGATTTTGTTTGTTGGTGCAGGGAAAAAAACAAAAACTCAAAAAACAAAAAAAAGACAAGTTTAATGAATGTCTATTTTACTTTATTCTTCCTCCCTTTTGTCTTTCTTTCTTTTGGGGCATAATTCAGTAAAATGCTGAGCATCCTTGATATGCAGTGTTTCCTGTGGGATTTACACATTTCTCTATCAGGAACATTACTTACTTCATCAGAGACAGACTTTATCATCCTGAAGAATAATATGTAATTTATTGGATTTTGCAAATTTAGAGGTTTGCTCAGATATAATGTATTTCAGTATGTTTCTGAATGTATGAAACATTCTGTGCATTTCAATGCCAGTGCTGTAAATTAATAATTGACAAAAAAAATCTTTTTTTTTTTTTCTTTTTTCAAGCCAGATACAGCCTATCCATTGCTAGATCATATGAACTTTATGCCTCTAGCAAGCCTATTCAGAAGAAAGCCTTGTATAGTAATTCCCAGATGGTGAAGGATTGTTTTTTGTATTTCAGTTAAGGACTGAAATTGGGAAATTTCTCTTTCACACCTCAATTTCTGTGTAGCTTGCACTATTATGCTCAGCTGTATTATAGAGCAAGAAGCCTTTAAAATATGTAAATTTCCAGATGAATTTCTGAACAGAGAATGGTCGTACAGACTCAACACATTCCAAAACCAGAGAATGTCAAAAGAAAGGAAACAGATCAAAACACTGGTTTTGACATTACTTTCAATTAAAGCTGCATCTGTGAGGTCCACATACGCTTGGTGAATTTTAAGGAAAGAAAAGACATGAAGGAATTATTTTATACTGGATGGTGGAGGAGTACCAAATAAATGGGAAACACTATTTCAGTACATGAAAAATTCCCTCTAGTACTGATTTCAGATCGTTTTCACTGTTTCAATCCCAAAATTATGCTATTCTGGAATGAAAATCTGACTTTACAAATTTTAACAAAAAACTCAGAAATCTTATGTATTCGATGAAAAAGCATATTTTCTGCTTTCTTATTGTACACCAGAGCCTTACTATTTTTGTATATTGTCTAAGTCAATAGATTTATTAATTGATCTTGATTCTATAATTTCTTATAGAATATTCCATGGCTACTCCAGATTTTAAATATCTGCTTTTTTTAGAGAAAAACTGAGTGTCAACAGAACTGTATATTTATGTGAACAACTCCCTCAATACTGCATACAAATGAGCCATTTTAGCATTCAAATGAGTATTTAGGGTTTTAAGCAGAAGTTTACACACAAGTGTCTGACATATGTATTCCTTTATGTATAGATAGCATGAAAGAATACTATCAGCTCAAGTTAAAAACTATAAAAACAGTACCAAAAAGTAAGAAGATAGAAGAAAAGAAGAGCAAACAAGACTCTTTAAAGGTTAATCTCTTTCACAGAATGAGAAACTTTCAGCAGAAAAAAACCCCAAAGAACAAAACACACAAACACAAAACCCAATCAAAACAACAACCAAACCAAAACAAACCCAAAAGCCTCCAAAAATCCACAACCACACCAACTTTTAAAATACAGACTAAAAGCTATTTTATTTCTTAATGTTTTCATATTTTTGACACCTCTTGATTCTTAGTGCAGCAAGTTTTTTCATGTCAAGGTCTTTGGTGAGACATTTTCAATTGGTTTGCCCCATTGGCCACAACTTCCCCATGCCCTGTTGGTGCAGTATATGCTGGCCTTGCCAAATGAGACTAATAGCATCAGTTCATATGAGTGGCAGGAATTATCCTGGTTGGCTCTAAGATCACCTTGCCAACAAATTTGACCTGACATCCCAACTGGAGTTGATATATGTGCAATAGTTACTCAGGCTAAACTCCTGATCAATATGTCAGATTTCAAAACAGATTGCATCAAAGTAGACCCGGGATTATGAGGCTCCTGCATTCACAGAGGCTGGCAAGACAAGTCTCAGACACTTGTATTTTGCATGTCATGCATGATGACATGATGAAAGATCTGAGCAAAAGGCCAACAGTTCCACATCCAGTTTAGCTGTGACCCATTAAGGAGACCAAAAATGTACAATATGCATAAAAAGCTGGCTAATAATGCATACACACACATACACAGACTTCAGCTACCCAGAACACCAACACTTTTTTGAAAACCACATGAACCTCCCAAACTGCACCATAAACATCCATTAACATGATAATACCCATTAATCCAGCCAAACACAACTCATTTGTCATCTTTCTGTTGCAACCCATCTGTGAGCATGTAGGAAGGGGAGGGGGGTGGAATTCACAGTCTTATCTGTTGGGGGATTAGCTTCACAAGGAGGGCTGATTTTAAGTAATTCTATGGTAGGAAAAAGCTCATTTGTTTCCATTTATTGAAGGACCTTTTTAGTATTGTACTTTCATGATCTTACTGAAGTCTTAAGCAAAGTAGTTAGAATGGGGAAAAGAATAAAAATGTCATCCAACATTTAAATTTTAGTTTCGTTTTTTGCATCATAACTTTTGTATATTTCTTGCTTTCCTTATGAATTAGGATGTGCATTCAATGTGTGATCAGGTGGGAACCATTTCTAACTTGGAAACTATGGATTTCTATATTCTACTGTTTGCATAGGTCTCTCCTTTTGGTTATGAAGTGGTAAATACATAAATCTGTAACGTAATAAAAGGCACTCTGGCTCTAGAAAGGTTGTTCATGGTTAAGTATAGATCAACACAATACAATCTCTAAACATGTAATTTAGCCTCTTTCTCTTACAAATGTTGTTTCCATTTACATTACCATACGTCATTCTCCGTAGGTCCCAGAGTGAACCATCTTCTTTTTCAGCCTAGTAGAAAAGGCAAAATATAAACATTTGGTACAATCTGAAAGATGAAATATTGGTTAAAACTATCTGAGAAAATAAAAACACCATATATGACAAAAAAAAAATTAAATACTTTTATGCTTGGGATTTTATTTTAAGAATAAAAAAATCAATGTATTTGTAAGTCTTGTTTGACTCTCACTGGAATGTGGAGTTTTTAGAAACATTAATCTCCATCTGCTGAAATGCTAAAGTGTTCCTATGTAATTCCATGTTAGTCAATAATTTTTAAGGCAACATAGTAGCATTGGAGGATTATGTTGCTAAGTGTGAAATTTGGTGCTACATAAGATGCAATGTAACCTCACACACAAAACTTTAGTAAAAGCAAAATTTTATTTCCTATGTCAATTTCAAAGTAGGTTTTTCCCCAATTCAAGAATAACATTTTTTGGCAAACATTTTGAAATAATATAGTATGAAACAAACAAAACAGGAACATTTCTACATATAGTTATGAATGCAGAAACAGACTGTAGATTAAGAAGCCAAATCTAATCTTAATGGAGTTCACGTAGAAGAAGAACTAGAACTTTGTAAACATTATCCCAGAACAAGTTATGGAGATAGTGCTGTCCTTCAGGTTGTAGTTATATGTAGAATTTAGCTGAAGTAAGAAATACAGATTTGTCTTTTACTCATAATAATGTAGTTAGCAGTTTTGGAGACTTGCACTTTTACTTTCTCTGTTTAGAAGCTAAGAAAAACAGTGATAAGGTCTCTGCATGGCTACTCATCTGTTTTTGCAAAGATTGAACTGTAGCTATTGCTGAAATGTGTGTGAGGAAAATGATGTTGGATACAATATTAACAAGTTAATTATTTATTAAAGTAAACTCCTTTATAACTGAAAACTTGTGTGAAGATAGTATGTCCTGTTGTTTCGGGAAAATAAAAAATGTATATCTGTATGACTATGTGTATGTCCATGCATAAACAGTATGACTAAAATAGTGCAAAAAGGTCTGGTCAGTTTCTAACATTTTACCCTAAGAAGTAATACAACTGACATTTTTATTTGTTTTCTGTAAAAAAACAAAGAAAAAAANCAAACCAACAAGAAAAAACAACCAAAACAACCAAAACAACCAAAACCCAAAACAACCAAACCCTGAGTGTCAGTAGTATGGAAGTAGTAGGAACAAACTAAAAAAAAAAAGATATTAAATTTCCTAATTAACATGTTTTCAGCAATCTCATTAAATATTTCACTTGACCCTCCCCTTCTTCATAAATTATAATCTGACAATGAATTAGTCTAATTGACAAATACACCAAATTATCTAAGACAAAACATATGTGTTCCAAATCAGAAAGTAAAATAAACAAGGAAATACTTTTGTTTTAATGATTCTATATGTAGTAGGCAAATCAAATGAGAAGAGCAGGGTAACATTTAAGACTGATCCTTTTAGTGATTAGAAGTTCTTAAGGGGAAGATTATTAAGGGAATGATGTCATGGAGGAAAGGCTCATTTGTTTCAGTATCTAATCTCCGATACCTACCTTTCTCCCATACACAGGTATACACTCCCATCTTCATCAATGTAATTACATTTTTGCAATCAAGACTCATCTAATTCTTCAAAAACCAGAAAATTCTTTAAAACCAGACATTTCCTTTAATTATGGAACTGAATTCATCGGATAAGTACTTTTAAGATCTCTGCAGTGAATGTGAATGCAAATAAACCCTAGCTATTATACAAAATTCTTACAATGATAAATGTACATTGTATTCATACATGAATGCTGTCCCTGCTTAGTTTCAGCATACTACATGTATTTGTAAAGGAATTGTTCCCAATTCAGTAGCTGTGAACAATATCTTTATATCTTTCTTATGAGACTAGATTATGAGTCCATTAATGGGCAAGATTTGTCCATACAATACTCCAGGGAATTTTCATGTAAATTTGCATACATTTCCTAAATATGTATGCGAACTTGAAAGACGAGACTCTTTAGACATAGAGGATGTATTATTAGAGATATACAGACAAACCGATCTTTCATCCCTCACAGACTTGGTACTAACACATGTTGTAAATTGCATTTGCTCCTTCTTTTTGAGATGACAATCCTAAATTATGAGACTTCTAAAGCTTACTCAAACTGATAGTGAAGATGAGGATTTTGTCTTTCCTTAATGAAATAAATACAAGCTTACTTAAGCATTTAGGGACCTACACAAAAAGACTCTCCTTTTCAGGAGAGTTGAAGAGAAGAAAGACAAAATAATGAATGATAATTATGAGACATGGTCAATGTCTTTTGAAAGAATCACCTCTCTTTCTGAAGAAAACCTAAAAAATCTCTTATTTGGCAGTTTAAATTTAGGCAAAGTTAATCTCATCCAATGAACTGAGGTTTATCTTAAATAGCCTACTTTATTTTAACAGCTTTAATTCAAAGAAATGTTCAGTGTAAAAAAACCCTTAGCAAGTATCCTGAAAAACACGCTTGAGCATCATAAGCAAAAGCAGTAAAACTTTCATTTTCTTTTTTTCCCTTAAGCTCCTATCTGACTGTAATTTCTTCCTGTATCCTTACTCACCCTTTGGATGCTATCAATTTTTGGAAGAGGCCAGTCCTTCCATTCTGTGTATGACACATGTTGAAACTGTATCTTGGTCCCTGAACTGTGCTCTTCAAACTGTATTGTAGTGGAATAGCTACAAATCTATAGTAGAGTGGTTACGTTACAGATGAACAATGCAAAACCAATAGTGCATCATTGGTGCTCACATGTAAGAATTAATAGAAAAGTATACAGTAAGGAAAAAAATGGTGATTTGATTTAGCAGGGCAGGTGTAAAAGGTCTCAGCCTGCACTCTTAACTCTGCTAAACAAATGAGGCGAGGGATGGCCAAGTGGTAGAAACAGGTTGACATCCCCACCACTTGGCACTGGATCCAAGCTGATACAGACAGCATACTATCAATTAACCCATGTAGCTGACCACAGCTGCAATGTCTGAACTTGTCTTCTGTTATGTAGCAATGTAGCTATACCAGAATGAGCAGTTTGGGACTTATGCTCAATTAAACTATTGAAGAACTATTTGAGAAGACCTGATGCCTATGGAGAATTGATAACTATTTGAGAAGATACTGACTTTCTAGTGGATTGTATATTATTGACATGTGACATATTTATTTTAGTTCCAAGCTATTTTTAACTGCAACCTGTCATATTTCACAAAGAAAACATATGCTTTCATTAAGAGACCCATAATAGAGAAGATTCAAGTATGTGCAAAATGCCATGGACAACGAGAAGAAAAATGAAAGTAGGTATGAATATCTGTAGACAGTTTGTAATGAAGTTTGAAAGTGATAGTAGAGAGGAGCAGGCACAGATCTTGTTATTTATTAATTGGATTTGTGCCTGCACCTGTTGCACATGTATTTGAAAATACCTGCCTTTGCAAAAGGTAGATCATTTCTTCTTGATACTTTTGCACTAAGAAAGTGATGTATAATCTCTTTGAATTTTGTATTTCTGTGCATTTGATAAATTGTTTTGAATGCTCTTGAGTCACACATACATATCTTGTTGCCTGGTTTTTCAAAATTCCCAGCTATGTTATCTACTGCAGTGTTTTGCCTGTTCAGGGTAACCCTGAGTTTTCCTTCTTTGTTTCAAAGATTTCTTAGGAAAAACACATATGCACTGAGGTGTTGCAGTACCTGAAGGAATTAAATTCCTTCTTTCAATGCCTTGGAAACTAAACATTTTAACAAGGATTACTTAGTCTGCTATCTATGACAAATTAAAAGCAGATACAAAAGTACATTTCTATGTTTAAAATAATGAGACAAAAATAAACAGTGGACAATATAGAGAAAAGGGAAGGATAAGAGGACAGAAAAACTAATTGCATAAGCTATTTACTGGAGTGAAGAAAAATAGCCTTGCTACATGACATGAAATGGTTTCTTTTGTGCAGATTTATTATTCCGTTTGTTCTTAAAACAAACCAACCATAGACATTTACCTTAGGAATAGATAAGTTGCTTATTTCTGTACTGTAGAGTTTAACAGAACTATGGACTGATGGTTTCACAAGGTATCAGTCACACTTCCACAACATTTGCTGATATAAATATAAAAGCTTCATTTTAAAGGATAAATAAAGCAACACTATTATCTAAACAGGGTAAAATTTAACATCCTTGTGGTTTGTGGAAATTTTTGATGTGCCTGCTGGCTTTTCAATAAAAATCAATTATGCCTTAAATGCAAGCGGTAGTCAACATACTACAGACTATAAATTCAATTTCATACTCAGAAATATGGATTAGCTGAACTTGATGCCCTTCTATTGATTTCAGAAAGCAAAAGCTGATAAGGTAAATAATAGTAAGAAGCTCTCTGACACTCCACATCAAGTTCCGGATTTCCATATTATTTTTGTAAGAACTTTCCAGACACTACAATATCCTCCTTGTGAAATATGTATGATGAATAGATATTATATGGATTGCTGATTCATCTCTATTTACAGAATTGATATTTGGCTTTTATAATGCAAGGTGGGAACTGGATAGGAAATGAATATACTTATTTCTTTTAGCACCATCCAAGGTATATATCATCCAGGGTGAATAAAGCCTGTAAGTAATTACAGAGCAGTCTGATTAAGCTTATGTTCTCTAGACTGCAAACTTTTCTAAATAATGTTTCTAGACATAAGGTAAGCAAGAGGAAACCAGTCTCTTCAACATACAAGAAAATTTAAAACTGTTGTAAATTTAAACCAAAACCATCTCTCTATTTTCTGACCAGAACATCCAAGACTAACACGAGTTACAGAAAATATGCTGTAGTTTGAGGCAATAATGTTAGAACTGGAAAATATAGGAGGGAAGACACTTCATGAACTAAAATTTTGGATTCTTTCTCAGACAGATTCAGTCATATTGGCAAAAATTCTATTCCCTTCCTGAAATTAGTAACAGTTGGGCTGTAAAGCTTGTGTTCTTTGGCTTTCAAACAGGGTTCAGTCATTCTCTTTTTCAAAAAAAAATCTGATTCATTCAGGTTAAGTCCAAAAGGCAACTTCAGTAGACTTAACCTGCAAGAACTTGTTCTTACCTTCATTCAAAGGTTTGTCATTACTTTTAACTTTAATTCATAGACACCATTTTCTTTTGTCACACATCTAGCATGTTGAGAGACACTGTCAACTTATATGGGCTTTTCTGAAGGAAAGCTGAATCCCAAGGAACATCTGTGATACATATATGGATACTAAAACCTTTTTGAAAAACCCAAACCACTGCTTAGGACCTATTGACACAAATAATGCTTACAGCATTGTAGACCCTACAATATTTAAGATCTCACCATCATGAAATTGAAAAGGAGATTCAAATGCCAAAGTCTTGTAATTTCAGGAACTCTTTCAGAACTCCCAGACCTTAGTTTGCCTCCAACATCATATGTACATTAGACTCTGTCAGATCACTTTCACTGTTATTGGGAGCTGCAGAAGGAAATCAAATTGATTAAATGACATTGGTCTAACTGAATGAACCTCACACTGAGGGTCTGCTCAGAGCCAGTGGGCCTCTTGTTTCCTCAGCACAAGATTTGATATATGCCATGCATATGCACATGGTGCTTGAGGAACCACATCTGGATAAGCAGCAGATACGTAAACTGCAGGCATTGGGATGGGGACTGGGAAATAAAGACCTCTCAGGTGAATCCCACACTTAATGGGTGAGAAACACAGTCCACAGGAGTGCCTGCTAGAATTGTTCATAGTGCTTGGTGCACTGTCTCCCTAATATTAATGTACTTAATTTTATTCTAGTTCTAATTCTGATACTAATTTAATTTTGTCTTCAAATTCCTCTTCAGAACTTACTTCCAGCACAGGCCTCTGTATTCTGTCTTTTTGTATTAACTGAATGAGTTAATTTATACACCAAACTACTTTAGAAATGATTGAAAGAAACTTGCATTATGCTTATCTAACAGAAGCATATCAGCCTGTATTGTTATAGATCATTTGCTTTCCCATAATTTCCCATCTTTCCCTCTGGTCAGTCTTAATACAAGTCCCAATCTTAAAAGTGACAGCATACAGCCATTCCCTGACAGAACCAACTGAAACTTGATTTTCAGGTGTTCTGCTTTGGAGGGCTTATTTTGTAAAGCAATATATTCACCATGTGCACTCTGCTACAATACAAGCTTTTAATTTTCATTTAAATGGAGGTATAATTACATACAGTTCTTGCACTGTAACTGCTGCAAATCACATCCTAAATACTCAATTGTGTTAAAGTCTGATTAATGAAATTTCTTTGTAAGCTAGACATTCCATGTTAGATTTATAAAACTACAACAAATAAATCTAACAAAGCCAAAAAAGCTCTTGATATTTCCCTATATTGTTCTCATGTAACTAAAGTATATAGAGAAAAAAATATACAGCATTGGTTATGAAAATATAATTCTTGTAGATACACTCAGAAAACTGCAAACATTCATAAACATCTCTCTCTTTGGGGAAAGAGAAAAGTGCCATTTAACAGGTGTTAGAATGTAAATGACATCTCATTAGTGACTTCCTTTTGCAGCTCAGAGACAAATAAAACCTTCATGTAAAAGCATTAGTGTTGCTCCTAAGGGTTTCTGGTATCATAATGTTTTGGTTTATGACGATATTTAGCCTTTCCTAACATTCCCACTTATTTTAACAGAATAAACCAGCCTCTGTCTTTAAAGTTAAGATGGAATAAAACCAGGAGTGGAAGAACATGACTGTACAGCTATTCATACCTTCGTCCCTTTAAAGTTAATTCAGGGAATTACCATCTGCATTAACATAAGAGAAAAAGAGCAGCTCATCTTCATTCTGGACATCAACTGGATTCTAATTTTCCTCTGCAAGGTGTGAAAACCTCTATATGTTTTGTACATGTAAGTTTTTAAGAAAGACTTTCTCTCCATCATGCTCCCCCCCCGCCCCCCCCTCAAAAAAATTGCGATACAGGAGGAGGTGTTAAATTACTTCAAGTGTTACTAGAATATTAATTCAGTCCTTATGGATTAGGTGATTGTTACATACCAGTTTCCAACTTGTTAAAAAAAAATCAGAAATCAAGCACAAGCACTTGTGTGGTATCAAGAAGAACCTTCACTTGGCTTTCTAAGCAATCACTGCAGTCAAATAGAATTTCAAAAATGTGGGTGACCTTTTGGCAAAGAGACTGTCAAGGTACCATGCTAACAGGCTTGCACAAGGCTTTTGTGTACCAAGGGTATGAGGAAGTGGCAGAAGGTGAATGGTGGCCTTTAGTAGACATGGGAAGAAGCATCAGAAACCCATGAGTTAGTTCTCAAGGTCCATTTCTACACAGACAGCCTCACAGGAAGGTGTACAGCCTTCCAGTACAACACATGACGCAGCTGTGAGTTAGAACCTCTCCCTGTCCTTGAGTCTGCTGAATAAGTCACTCAGCTGACACAGTTTTCCCATTTCTCACATCAGTTAAGTTATGCTTATTTATTTGCCAGAGGTTGTTGGCTTAACTGTTGGCTTGTGTCACCTATCAGTGCAGCGGTGTACGCATTTGGGATATTTTTCTGAAGATCTCAAAGATCATGGATGAACATGGGTACTTTCCCATATTCTAAATTGCTGTAAGCACTTAAGATAAAGCCTGAGGCATTATCTGAAAAGCTCAGGGTAAATGTATGCATAAGTGCAAAGACAGGAAATAACAGTGAAAATGGTAAAATAATAGTTATAATAATTATGTGGATGTTTTATACCATTTCACTTTAGTTTTCATTCCTATCCCATTTCATAAACCAGTTCGCATTCTCAAAGGGAGTATTTAGTGCCAACCATGGCTGGTCAAAGAATGGACCAAGGACAGAGGAGGAGATATTCAGGGCTTTACAACAGGAAAGGAATGCAAAGACTGTGTGAAAAGACATGCAAGAAACTGACTGTTAGTGGTTGGGAACAGATTAAACTTGCAGAAAAGTCTGAATGCTGAAGAGAAAGCAAATAAGGAACTTTATTTACACTTGTTCAGAATAAAAGAATGAACGGGACATTCAATGGCTCTGAAAAGCAAAAATTAACATGATGATTTTTCAAATACATCTACTTCTTGGAGTACTGTAATTTGCACCAGTAGGACTCATTATCACAAAATATCATTATATTTTAAAGTAATGTCATTTTGAGAATAACATTGAGCACTTAAATCTGTAATGAAAATGGCATTGCAGAGAGACTAATCATGGTATACGTCTGTTCAAATAGCTTATGCATAAATGTAGTCAGTTTTATTCATTTTTTTAAAATATATTTTTATTTTAATATTCTAGATTAAACCAATCCATCTCATTTACTCAATTCCTAAATTATTCAGTGACTTTGTCAAAGACCAAAAAAATGGAAAATTGCAACAGTTAAAATAAATTTACAACTTAACAGAATTAATTCAATTTTGAAAAATTTTTCATTCAAACTTTTGCTTTATAATACTCAATACATACACCCCAAAAAAAGAAAATTCCTTACATTTAATGATAATTTTCATGTATTTTTTTGTTTGCATAAAAATCATGAAGTGTTTAAATTAGAGCTTTCCAAAGTATCAACATCTAATAAACACATAGTTTTCTTCTGAAAGCCATAAAACACATAACTCAGAATTTAGCTGAATCCCCTAGTCAGACCTACTGGGAATATTTTGTTCAGGAATCTTTTGACAACCTTCTCATTTTCTAATCAATGTGATTGTATGGAACATGCTACAGCTTGATAGAGCACAATAAAGTATTAGCTAGTGAAAAAGAATTTACTGGATATCAATCAATAATAAATTAGAACAAACATTTTCTCAGTAAGTGCAAAATAATTGTGTGACAAATTCATTCCATATCAGCCTATTACTCTGCCAGTGTATCATCTGCAATTAATATGGATATAGTAGTGGGAAAAAGGGCATTGGGTGAGGATTTTTTAATATATGAAAAGTGGAAAAATACTAACCAAGTGTAGGAATTTAAAGCCTCAGACATAATTTTGAGAAATTACTCTATTTGAGTGTAGAATTTCTAACAATAAAGATAAATAATAAAAATATAAAAAACCCCAGACCAAAACAAAAAACAGCCCTATCACTTGGGTCCAAAAGTATGGTACTGTGATGTTTTGTGAATTGTTCACAGGCTCCATTTTTCATCAGCAGCTTGGTTTGCCTCAGAAGAAAGAAGCAGCAATTCCATGCAGTGAGTGAGGGAAGTGCAGTGCACAAAGATCTGGCATGATGTAAGGGTTTCTGCATTTTAATCTCTGTTCCCTTGTAATCTCCCTCTGTGGTTCAAGTCAAACCACTTACTCCTTTTCTGCCACTGTTTCAATTTCAATACAATTTACTTATTTCCCAGGAGAAATGGAATGCTCATTTGTTATATGTAAAGCTGACTATAAAGCGAATGCAACTTTCCAACACCCACTCCCTATTACTTTTGGAAATATTTTTTAAATATTGGCAACTGTGTAAAAAAAAATGAAAAACAAACAAAAAAAACAAACAAAACCACAAACATTTGGTGTCTGCAATTGGGGATTATAGAGATTTGCAGACAAAAAGCCATGTCTGTCTTCCCAACAAACTTTTAATGACATCCCCCAGCATCCCACACCAGGACTGCAGATACTTCTGTGATTACTGAGGGAACAGGTCTGCGACTGATAACCACAGGATCCCTAATCTTGTCATCTCTCTTGGTCCCCTGGCCATTCTCTTGCATGTCAGTGACTTCAGTCAGCCTTTTGGTGACACCTTCAGCACCTGTGACAGAGTGCCCTAGGTCAGCTACCGTCAGTCCTCTCTTCTGCCTTTTGCCTAAGGTAAGAAGTTTGTTTCCTTTGTCCCGAGGACCAGACTGTAGTAAATATTCCCCCAAACAAACTTAAGATCCAAAAAGGCCTTCAATAAATCAATGTTTATTTGAAAAACAAGAAAATTCCACAGCAAAAATCAAAGCTAAACTGTTCAAAAACACCTATCCCAGACTCCCCAGTGGCAGAGATAGGTCCAAGCTGTTGAAGTGACTGAAAGAAAATCAGAAAATATGATGCTTGGATTTCCAGAGTCCTGCATGTCTCTCAGACTGTCAAAGTCCTTGTACGACCCTCA
This sequence comes from Chloroceryle aenea, assembly GCA_013399075.1. Taxonomy (NCBI): domain Eukaryota; kingdom Metazoa; phylum Chordata; class Aves; order Coraciiformes; family Cerylidae; genus Chloroceryle; species Chloroceryle aenea. The sequence continues at coordinate 211,851 of VWZY01013399.1, read as the reverse complement.
GTACTCAGATGCCTGGAGTCCCCTGGTGTCACTGCACTTGGTCTCTTGAAGCTGGATAGATATCTGTCAATTATACTTTTCAGGCTACTTTGATGTGGCCAGGTATGACCTTACTCATTACCATACCAGGGATGAAAGCTTTTTTCACCTTTTGCATTGACAATAAGATTTGATCATACCATACACATCCCCCTTTCTTCAGCCTGGCTTATACCATGTCAACTGGCTCAGTTTAATGTTATATTTGCAGTTTCTGTAATTAGTATGGTACCTCTTTGTAACTGCTGCTTTACTCCTGCATCAGAACTGAATAGTATGTCTTTCTCTGCTCTTAGAGTGAATTAAGATGCTTGTACAAGCTTCTCAAATATGGAGAATATACATTTCCAAATGCAGTTATTTAATGCTAGGTAGATTTTTATTGACATGGCACAGCATGTTACCTGAAGCTTTGTCAGTCAGAAATGCAGAGGAATCGTATTTTATAATAATTCTCAATGAAATGCTTTTATAATAAATGTAATACTGCCACTATTAAATTTAAACTTAAATTATGACAAAGGCAAACTTTCCCTCATGCAATACCTTTGCAAGCAGTTATATATACAGCCTCTCCACACACACTCCCTCCTCTCCTCACAGCCTCTGAGTAGTATATTTTTTAAAAGAGAGACTTGGTATTCATGGGAAGCTGGTTATTTTAGTGTCATCTGATTTCTGAGACACTAAGCAGAGCCTATATGAAGACTGGTTCTCCAACACAGCAGCTTGTTAAGGGGAGTTGAGTGACATCCCAGCATACATCTAGCTTCCTACTGAGTCTCCAACATCTGTTACTGCCTAACTGCCTGAAATACATGGTGCTTTCTAAGAAAAAAAGTAAGGTTTGTTTTTGTTTTTACACATATGCTCAGCTGAAAAGTGTGTGAGCTGATCCCTATCACATCCTTGGACATCTATGTCATCTGCTCACATACTGCAAGATATAGACTGATTTAGCGTAAGCTTTGCTCTGCAAGCATTTTCTTAAAGACACAGGAATTGGTGAATAAAGCCAAAAAAGCATCCATATATACTGTCAGCATTATTATACAGGCAGAAACTCTGTTGAGTTGACCAAAAATTTGTTTTTTTTTCAAATAAACTTAGTTATGGAAGCTTAAGATAGCTTTAGTGGGTGACAAATCTTGAGGGCAGATCCCAATTCTGGAAATAGGCACAAAGTTTTGGCTGAAATCCAAGCATACTGCATTAAACCTAAATATTTTAAGTCTGGTATATATCAGACAGCTAATTTGTTGGATCAAGTCATCATTGCTATAAAAACCCTATATCCTGGAACTGCCAACTTCAAGTTCAGAATTTAGCAGGGAAATGTCTGGCTCCTGTTCAAAAATACAGTGCAGAAATACTTGTGCTTCCAGAATCAGTCCCTAGTGCATGACCACCTTCAGGTAGAAGCAGTCAGACGGGAATGATCAGTGCTCTGCATTGCAAGTCCTGGAAATATTCCAGATGAATGACAGGTAGGAAACAGCAGTAAAATTTAAACATTAAATATCACTGAAACATATATAATGTAAGAAATTACGGAATCAAACCGAAATTCTTTACATAAACTTCAAGGTCAGTTTAATAAGTAAAATCTGCTAACCTAGGATTTAGCTGATCTCAAAGATTAAAAAAAAAAACAACAAAAAACCAAACCAACCAACCAGCAAATTTCACAGTGCTTTCAAATAGATAAATAATTTTGGAAGTTTGCTTAGGAATAATTCCAGCACTAAGAATAAAATAGAAGAAAAGCTGGAATAAAGAATCACAGGATACTGAAAGCAGGTGGCTAATTGTACTGTGGCTGCTCTAAACAACAAAAGATCTAGTAAGTGAATCTTAACTGTGTGATATGAATAAAGAAAGTTCAGAAAACATCAGGTTCCATGTTGTCTTACTGAAAGATGCAGCTATATTTGGGTAACTGTAACATTTATAAAAAAAAAGAAAAATATTTTAGTTATATGAAAATATCAACAAATATCACTACCAAAACAGAGAAAAGTGTTCACTCTGCTCCATTACTTCTTAGGGCCACATAATAAACTTAAACAATAATGCTCAAAATGTAACAGTTTTTACTGAGGTAACGTGATCAAAGAGGAGTTTGATTCTGATAGCAGTATGATCTCACCAAAATATTGCTCAGGAGGCATTTCTTAATGGTAAACTGAGTCACCAACAGCAAGTCACTTCTGGATTCAGCATTTTTTTAGGCTTTTTATTAGTATCTAGTGCAAATCCCTGTATTTGGGGGTTATCCTAAAAGGCAGCATAAATTAGGGCTTTACATTCATCACTGATGGTCTGTCCCAGCAGAGTATTACTCCTGGCAAGGCAAGTACAAAGTCAAGGGCAAAGGTTTTAAATGAAGCAAGGCATAAACAAGGGAAAAGTGAGAACTAAGAGGGAAATGTAACATTAATAGTGTACGAAAAAGATGTCAGAATTGGAGCGAAGGTAAGAACTAATGCAAAAAAAAGCTAATGAAATGTGTGAGTTAATGATATGCAAACAGATTTGTCCCATTCGCAACTCCAGCCATCTCTGTTTATTGATACGACTACTTACCAAAGAGATCAAATTATACTAAAATTTGACTGATGAGAAGGCAGACACTCAGAGAAATTATTTGTTTGCCTCAGTTTTCCCATAGGTGATATTCCAAATATTCCCACAGAGTTATAAGCAAATGAAAGACAACAGCAAAAAGAACCTAAGAAATATAAAATTCAGAAAACTCAAAAACTTGTGATTCAGCTGGAATTTACCTGTTCACTGTTTATAATAACAATTAAAACAAAACCAAGACCCAAGTATTTTTAAAATACATTCTCAAAATACACACAGCTTTTCTTTGTTTTCTGGAAGAGCTACGCTATCTAAAGTGGTCTGGTACACAAGCCTCTAAGAATTAATGAGAAGGATTAATACATATTGTTATGACTCAAAGCATTTTATGATTAAAAAAGAGCCCATTTAACCATAATGATTCAAATACAGCTGCAGCAGTAGCAGGCAAAATTCCCGTTGATTTAAGTGAGACTTAATTCAGTCCTCATCTCTTATGCCTTAATAACACTGTGGGCCTGAATATGACAGTGCCTCTTACTTTGTGTTTAACCAAAACAAATGTCTTAAAGGCCATCATTCATCTTTAACCCTCAATAGAGTGCTGTTTCATCATTTTCTCCCTACAAGGTGTATCTTTTAATTCAAATGTATGCAATAAAAAGCATTCCCAAAGTATATCATATCTAGTTAGCCATATTAAGTATTCCCTAAATGGAAAGGTCATTGATATTGAATGGATTTCTCAATTGAAACAGAAGACTATATCTCAGAGGAATTTGTACAGATGACATTCATATGTCTTAATTCTAGCTTGCATAATGCAGGGTACTTTTTGATAAATACATTAAACAGCATAAAAAGGAAACAAAACAAAACAAAACAAAATGAAAAAAAAACAAAACAAAAAGACAATTAAAATGTGAATTTCCCTCCTTATGTTTTATTTTAGATTTTGCTTCATTAAGCAGTAGAAAATATAAAAATTCTATAAATTTTACATTAAGTGACCTGTGATAACATTTCAAGAATGCACATGTAAATGTCTCAAAATCTGAATGTGATGCACACTATCTACGGAAACAACCTTTAGCTAAAACATGCAAAACCAAATAATTGAAACACCTGGTGTTTGGCTGAAATTAAAAAATGAACTTTAAAGTTTACTTTTAAACTTTATGAAGGCACTAATTTTGGACTTGTTGCACTACTATATACAACACAATATTTACAAATTTCATGAAGTATCAAGGTGGTTTCCAGTTTACTCATTTTTCCTTCCTAGACATAAAGGTTTATTTCAGGGAACATGAAACTGAAATAATTTTCTCCTGAGAAGTGTCAGATCCCACTTAAGGCAGCTATTATCAAAATAAGTTATCCTGTCATGTTATGATTCTTTATCTCAAATGCCTCCCAAGTGCTAGTCCTGCCTTATGTGCTCCACCTGCATAGCCTTTATATCTGCTTATTGTTTTAGAGAGAGCCCTGAGGACAGACCTTGGTGGCCTTCAGCTGTCCCAAGGAGGAAGGAAGAAATAATATCATAGAGGAGATGCTGAACAACTTCAGCAAGAGATTGAATAGCCTTTTCTTCGTATTCCTTGAAAAGACTGACCTGGCTGAAATGAATGGTGTATTTCTACAAAATGTAAAAAAGAAAAGGGTAGTCAAGTAATTTGGGTCATGTTTAATCCTGAAAGAGTTTTTTTACATATAACCTTAGCATCAGTTTGAGAAAACTGCATGCAAGTATGCACTAGGTAAGTGATTGTCTTGTGGTTCAGGTGAAAAGAGAGACTTCATGCCCAGGTGAGCATTCCTCTTAGACACTAATAGCAAACTTTGATCATCAATATCTTTCCCCACTTCTGTTTAAACAAAGATGGAAAGAGAATATCACAGTGCTTCTTAAAATGTACAAATCATTTCTCCTCCTGAGTGTGCATTGCATCTCCATTGATTCTGCTGATGAGAATTCTGCTGCTTCTGCAGAATCACACAAGGGTACCTTCCCCTGCACAAGGGTAGTGGCAACAGCTTCCCTCAAGCGAGACCTTTCCCACCTCACCTTTTGGGTCATGCTGCCTCACAGATATTTAAATTTTTTAAAATGGCTTAGCACGCACTTCTGAGTCCTAATCTTTAGATAAACTCTTGGTTCACCTTCTAGCCCTAGACTCTTCCAAGATCAGCCTTACATAAATATTGGTAGCTACAGCTACTCAGATCAGCAGACACCCATTCCATTCAGCCTGTTTTTTTCCCTTCCCCTTTTTTTTTTTTTTAAATGGCAAACTGTTTTATATCAACAACCATCTGTGAGCCTGTCTTTTAGGCCGTCAAACCCTTCCATCCATTACAGAGATCCTTCCTCACCTCCACTGCATGACAGCGCAATAAAGATGACATACTAATTCAATGACTTGTAATTTCAGCTAAACAAAGACAAGTGCTGCAGCTTCTCCTTTTGTGTTTTGGTGCCATATCGGTGAAGCCAGCTATGCAAACATAGCATTGGGAGGGTTTTATGACAGCAGTTGAATGGGGAGAGTAGCTTGGTGTTGCTTTTTTATAGGTTTTGGCTCCATGATATTTGGCTCAGTGCTGCCGGCCATTGCCATTGTGTCTGGATTCTATGTCAGCAGCAGCTAATTGTTCCAATAATGTTTATCATAGGGATCCACCAGGGAGCTGTATATGTGGAGATAAGCTACAGGGCAATGATACTCACTATCTTACTGATCTCTATACACAGTGCTTTTGCTTCATGCCAAAAGGCTCTTTAGGTTTCCAGTTAAAAAAAAAAAAAAAGGAAAAGAAAAAAAAAGAATAAATAACAGCTTAATCATTGTGCCAACAATAGTGTCTAAGGGGATGTAATCAGGTTCCTCTGATAATCTTAGAAACACATGAAAGTCATGCGCAAAAGCAGTAATTGAAGCAGTTGGTTCTTTCTACCACCTGCTGTTGAAGTCACAGGTTAATCTAAATGAGGTCTCCTTCCTATGAAGTAGGATGCAAGGCACTTTTTAAACCATGAAAACGTCTTATGCAGGCTTTGCAAAATAATAAAGAAACAGCTCATTACATGAAAAGTATTAAGTATCCAGTGCTTGCTCAACATTTCATGCTGCTATTGGGTGCTATATCCAAGTGGAAAAGCCATTCTAATGTTTAAACCCCAATGCACACTCCATTTTGCATGTGGAAGTAGACAAAAGGAGCTTGTCAGGCAGATGCCACTAAATAACTAGACATTAGGCAGTCAATGTAACAGGTTGTAGGAAAGGGACTGTTTTTTAAGGCTTGTTTTTGACCACTAAGAATAATGCAAAAACAAAGGTCTAAGTGCACAATGAGACTTTTCCATAGATATTAGTAGATAATTTGTGTTATTGTCTTAAAAGTTCTTCACGTTACTACAAGGACTGCAAAATAAGTAGTTGAAGATTTGAGCTCTGAACTAGAAAATTTGCAATGTTTTTCTACTGGTTTTTGTTCTGCAACTCTAATATGCGGTAAAAGCAATGAAATGAAAATGTCATTGTTATCATTACATGCATTCTTTGTATCTTTTACTGTAATAAATGATTTATAATTAAAGGCTCAATGCTGTGGCTGTGTTACCAGCTAACTATTATTCTTACTGGCCATGTGAAGTTGCCCCAAGATCTCTGCCACACACATTATTAATCTGCTTAAGTATTAGGTGCATAAACTCAGCAGAGTTAATAAAATGCTATAGCTTCATCTCCAAAGTACAGAAATCCCTCCCTTATGGAAAAGTCCTGAAGGATTTAATACAGATACCACCAGTTATTTCCTATAGAAATTACTCAGAAATAATTTACATAATTTGAAAAATGATATACTTCCTACAGGCTTTCGAACCATCCTAAGGGATTCTATAGCAAAGATAGCATACTTTCTGAAATTCTATTGGCTATTATAATATTCTACTATATTCTAGAGAAATCTTCCATAAAGAGCTGTTGGAATCCTTCTCTGAAATTAAACTGATCCTATTCCTGGTAACAGCAGGTTATAGAGTATTTCCGCTTTTTGTTTCTTACACACAGTGACTATATCTGCATTATCAAGTAAAGTTGCACAGTGGGAGTGGATCTGTAGAACCAGTCAACTGGGAGTGAGGATCCAGCATTCACATTATAAATATTTTTGGGTGGTGGTTAAAATGGGCTAGTTTTAGTGTGGTTCTATGAATCACCTGCAGAGGACTAAATGTACTCCTAGAGAATGTATTCTGCTTTAGTTTTACATAAAATTACAGTATGCAGGGATGTTTCACTTTAAATGCACACTCATTTCACAAACTAATAGATTTATGTAGACATGTCAGCGTCTTATGTGTATCATATAGACTATACATCACTATTACTTCCTTGGAATTAATTGTTTCTGTGAGAAATTGGTGAAGATCAAGACAGAATATGACTGTATTTGGTCTGATGGAGCTGGAGTTCCCCGTAGCAGTGCCCCCAGTGCTGTGCTTGTCATTGAGAGCTAGAAAGGTGCTGATAACACACCTATGTTGTGGCTACTTTCTGGGCAGGGCTCACACAGCACCAAGGCTGTTTTACCAACATTCCCCCTGCAGTGGGATGGGGTGGACAAGAACCTGGGAGGGGATACAGCTGGGACAGCTGAACCAAACTGTCCAAAGGGATATTTCATACCATATGATGTCACTGAAACAATATAAACTAGGAAAAAGAGGAGGAGAGGGGGCATCCACTTGTCTTCTGGAGTAACTGCTACTTGTTTGGAGCCTCCAAAAAGGGCCAGACATCACCTGCTGATGGGAATTAGAGAATATATATTTGTTTTCATTAAACTGCCTTTGTCTTAACCTACAAGTTTCATCTTATTTTCTTCCCCCTGGTCCAACTGAGAGGAGGAGGGATGGGTGTGATAGAGCTGCTTGGTGGGCACCTGGCATCCAGCCAAGGTCAAACCACCACAATGACACACAAGAAATATTTCAAAGATAAAGAGATGAATCTTCAAATGCAAATACCATCTACCACAATGATTGAATACATAACAAAAAAAAAGAGCTACAAAGTTCAGAGAAATGTGGTTAAGAAATCCTTATGCATAAAACCCAGGTAAAATTTCTATAGTTAGTTGTAAGTAGTGAACAAAGTGAGCTGAGCATTCATTTCTATTTGTTGGCTCTTCCAGGACTCTTCTGACAAGGACAATACAGTTAGCAAAAATAACATGGTGTCACAGTGACAGAAAATTAAAAAAAAAACAACAAAACACCAAACATCCTAAATGTAAAGTTTTAAGCTAACTTTCACTCTTAGAAACTTTTGGTCACTCCAACTTTCTCTGTGTTACAAGAAAAGCTAGGCACATACTTGGAAATTCCACAGCCATTAAAAATAATAGTAACTGGAAGCAGAATAACCCCGAGACTGGTAGTTAATGTGGAATATGATGATCACTTGAGTTGCACAGGCTACATGGACTTCTAAGGTCCCCTTGCTGCATAGCTCAAGAGATATATTTTCATCTCTCACTTTCACCTTGCTTTTTATTTTAGAAAGCAAGGTCCGATTCTGCCATCGTTAGTCACACCAACTAGTACCTGTCTCTGCAAGTAATCTCTATTGATTTCACTATTAATTCTTATTAAATGCTGTTTATATGGGAGAAAAGGTACCACTATGGACATGTTAGAAGGATTCGTGTACTGTTTCATCTTATTTGTAGCTGTCTTTTTTACCTCTCCATTTTACTGTGTGTGCATTCTCCCATCTCTCTCACTATTTCAATCCTCTTGGTTTTGTCAGTGGTCCTTTTCAGATCTGTCCCTTTCCCTCTTTCAATCACCTGTAAATCTCAAACTCCATCACTTACATTTCCAACTGTCAGCAAAGAGAGAAGACAGAATGGGTCCAAGTCCACAATGCTTTTGTGTTACCAGTTGCCAAATTGCACAAAAATGTTGATGGAGCTCTGTCTATAGTTGCCAAGTTCTCAGTACCCCCATCCCCACTTGAAACATGCTGTGAAGGGAAAAAGTGAGCATTGGACTTTCAGGGATTTTCACATGGAACATTCCCACATCTACCTCTGAATGGAGGTGCCAGATTTGTGTCATTATTCTCTCTGCCTGTTTCCATACTAGATGCAGGGTTAACTCCTGTGACCTTGTTTTCTGAACACATATAGGAATATGCAAATTGAAAATAAACACAAATGCAGCCTTCCAAAACAAAATCCTCATTCATTTTTCCTCGGGGAATGGTGAGAAAATACACTGTATTTACTGGTTACATCAAGTTAGAGCAATACAAGAATGGATATAAGATAGCCTTATTCTCCTGCTTTTACCATTCCAGTTTGAGTGTGGATGACATTCACTGTATTAAGTTTAGAGGAAAAAGAAAATACTTTCAAAGGGCAGAAAATTGCCAGAAAGACCCATCCTACTCAGTCTGTACCAAAGAGGATCTATACTATGTATTTCAGAAACTGATCCTCTAGGACCTTACCATTTTATTCTGTTCATTTTATGTGCTATGCAGTAGTTCCAAAGAGAAACAGCAACCAGGTTTGGATGTGCAACTCACATTCCAGCTTGTCCCTATTCTTCACTGCCGAGTTAACTTTTTTGAGATCTACTACCATTAGGAATAATTCAAAATATATTGGCATCGCCTATTTATGTACTTGGCCTGAGTTCATTCTTCTCCTTTGGGAGATGAATCTTTCAAGCTTCACTTTTCCATTTCACTGCTCTGGTAGCTCCCTACAACATTCACAGAGCCAGGATGGTGGATTTGCAGCTTCTGAATGAACTATAATTGCTTATACCATCTTCAGAATATCAATCTTCAGGACTTCTCCTGTTTACTAGTTTATTCCTAAAATAAACTTTGCTTTTAAACACCAGATGGCTTTTCCACAGCAAGATGGTTCAGGGTACTTGCCCGTGTTTATTCCACGATCTCACAGAAATTTCTGATTGGATTATGCATAAAATGGGTGATGGGTTCTATTGAATAAATTATTTTAACTTCCTATTTAACACTTTGTTGTAATATGACATTTAAATACTACTGAACTTCTAAATGCTGAATACAGATATTATTTATTAAATAAACTGAAAGTGTGCCCTTACCTATGGGCAAAATGAATGAAATACATGCTTGGTTTAGAACAAATGAGAAAAAGTCATGTGTAACCACTGTGCAAATTATTTTTATAAGAGGAAAAGAAAATATAACAAATATTAGCGAGCATTTATATTACACTCCAGAAGTGCATGTTTCTGAAGAAAAAAATTGTGGGTTTTTAAAACAAGGAAGTGTGAGTAGACAAATACATGAATTTTAAAAGAATTTTTAAAGTAAACAGCAAATGTTAGAGGAAAGAGCAGCTGTTGGCCCCTTCTAGTCTGTAAACCAAAGAACCCTACAGTCCACTTAAGTGTGATTATGACAGTAATTGTAGGGGAAAAAAAGGAGAGGGAGCTTTAAAAGCAGTCCCAACAGTGCCAGAGAAATTTGAGTAAAATATTTTAAAAGCCCTTAAAGAGCCCTTAGGTATACCTCTTTAAGAGATTACTATTTCAGATTCTATTGTCTGCACCATTAACTCATTTGCCAGCTAAGTTCTGATTCAAACATTGTTATTGCTAAAACTACGTGTGAAGCTAGGAGTATGCAAAATGCTAAGAGCTAGTAGCAGTTCTGGAAATTGGAGAAAGGAAGAGGGCAAGTCTTTAGTTCAAATTTTATGTTGGCTAAGTTTTATCCCTAACCAACAGTGAAAAAGAAGACAACAGAAGTATAGCTGTTGTTTAAATTTTGATTCTATGACCACACCATTTACGTAACAACAGATACAGCTGTTAGGCAGAATGAATTATCACTCCATAAACAATTAATTTTATTTTTTTTTTTTAAAACACAATACATCCACTTATTATCATGGTAAGAAAGTATGATCTTACTATAGCCTTTTCATCAAATCCTCTTCATTGCAGGTAAAACTGTGTTAGCCCAGGAAAAAAAGAGATATGAATTAAATTCTTCAGTATAAGCAATTCCTATTAATTACCTGTGGGAGCTGAATGAATAAAGGGTAATAGACCACCATTAAGATGTATGAAAATGAAAATCTGTTGACTTTTAGAAATCAGAAAACTAAGATGACTGAAAGACAAGTTAGTATATTTTTAATTACATCTCCATTTGCTCAAGATAAAGATTGCTATCACAGTGTGAAATGTATCTCAAAATATCAAGCCAAATGTGTGGTCTGAGAAAAGCTATTTCTTAATGTGCTAAACTTCTACACCTGGACCAAAGGATCTGACTAAACAAGAAATCTTTGCAAGACTGATTACTTAGATGGTATGATATCTAGGGACTATGTGCCTATTTAGATCTATGTGATGTCTAGCACGAAAATGGCATAAACAGTAATAACTGTAAATAGTCTAAAATTACCTCACAAAGCAGAATTGTTTTCTATTGGTTGAGAGAAATCCTTGGACTGGTAAATAATTTTAAATGTTAGATAAATTAACTACACCATTAAATTTTAGTTGCTGCTAATAAGCGTTCCAAAGCATGTTATTCACACAAATGCAACTTGATATGTTGTGATTTTAAGCAAGTAGAAAATAAGGAACTATTGGCCCTGGTTCAGCAAAACTGTCAAAAGCCAGTGATGAGTCAAAGGCAACTCTTTCTCACTCTGAAGACTGAAACACCTCCTCTTTGAGACGTGTTAGGAACAGCAGGCTATCTGCAAAAGTCACATTGTCACGGTGAGAACAGAAACCTGGTGATATGTGATATCCATATATTTTCATCCCCTAAGGAGGCTAGAAAATCCATCTGATCTACCTACAATGCATCTGGAAATGGAAAGACAGACAGATCTCTGGTTCCTGGGGGACCACAACCCTGTCTCATGGAACAAGCCAAGAGAAGGCTGATCAGTTTCAGCATGTGCAGACATGCGAGTACCCTCTTCCATGGTGACTCAGGAAGGGCCTAAAAAAAATAAACCTTTTTATACCTTACCTCCTGGAAGAATGGTCTGTGTACATTTAGGGTGGACCAGAACCAAAGTATTTATCCACTAGTTAGATTCCCAAAAACTCAATGGCTGTGTGAGATTACACGAATGACAAAATAAAACTGATGCAGATTGTTGGATTAGATGTCTGTGAGTCAAGGAAATAATAATTTATAGTGTTCATGCTTCTCATTTTAGCTTGGATTTTTCATGAATTTTAAAACTGTCATTGGCTTCATTTGGCATTTGCTCTTTTCTCACTACATACACTCTACTACATACACAATTTAGAATTCTGCAACCACAATTTAAGTAAAAAAGAGATTCATTTTCTTAGTCTTTTTTAGAGCGTTAAAACAAAGCTATTTACTAGGGTTTTAAAAATCTAAATAATGAAAAAAGTTAATGTTTTAAAGAAAAAGTATAGTATGAATCAAACGAAAATGCACTGTCTCCCCTTTTTCAATACACACTCTGTTTTCGATAGGTGCAACCGAAATAACTAACCAAAATTTTTGGAGAATGAAAGACAAACTCATTCAATCTGCTGATTTATTCTGTATTGATTGATCACTAAACCTCTCAGCTTGTTCTTGAACCTTGATACATTGACAACAGGTAAGTCCAGGGTAAAAGTACCTGGCCAGTAAATCTTCTGTCTTTGATAATGTAGAAAACCAGAAATATTCTGGTACCAATACTACAGTAAAGATGGCTGGAGTCAGGTGTCTTAGTTAAGTTCATCAGCCTTGAATTTTTCCAAGTTTTTTAGCAGTGTCTTAGAATACATTTACAGCTTCTGTGTCCATTAAGGTTGACAGAGATACTGAGTCACAGGGAATGTTGTAGGGACTCAGGGTCAGAACGTTGGACATAATCTACTGGCTATTGAAACAGCTACTGTATTTGTAACTGGCCTATGTAGCAGAAGGTTCTAAGAAATCCTTCTTGCACGTTAGAAAAGATACTCACATGCCAAGCTTTCTGGATTTGGAGGAGAAAAGGTTTTACTCCCTGAAGACCAGAAGCAAAGGTCTAAAATAGTTGAATTGTGTCAGTAGGTTATAGAGAAAGTGTATTTTATCAGAAAAATATGTTTGAAAGTCTAACCTTTATGAGGAGAAACACAGGCCTGGCACTGACAAATTATTATGAGTAGGCCGTCCTGGTATTATTATTAGAAGGCACTTTGAAGCCCACCTTGAAAGGTTCAGTTGTTCACACTGTCAGTCTGTTCTCGATTAGTGTAGTTCAACCTGGGATACATGTAAATCTGATTGAGTCGCAGAACCCTCATTATTATCACTGACTTATAGCACCAGCTATGCAGAATTTGCATCTCTGATGAATATTTGGGATACCATGTGGCAAGCCTTGGGCAGAATGATCAAAAGCGGGAGGTATTTTTCACACAATTTCTACATCCTTGTGATGGATTTTTCTGGCATTTTCATGTGAGATTTGGAGACATTTTTCTGACTAGACGACAGGACCATGTATTTAAGGATTCTGCCCAAAAGTGACAGTTGGCAATCTACTTGTAACAAACATCCCACTGGTTTGGGCAAGAAATTAAAGATACTTTTCCAGTACTAGTGCTAGTTTGAGAGCAATTGAGATAATCCAATGAGAAGTAATCCATATGGAGATAGTAAAGATTGATCTTTAGATGACCTTTTCTAATTAATAGTAAGATTTCCCCCATTAACATATTTACATAAGTGTCAAGCTTTCATACTGAGCAACAATCAGTTATCTTCCTTTGAAACAGACAAAAGGAGATATTGAAAATACATCAAGAGTTTGGGGGAAATGGGAAGGATCAGATTCCTCTTTCTACAACACTGGAAGCTCTTGCTTGCCATTTACTATCCAAAACAGAAGTATAGAATGGAGTCTGAGCATGGAATACAGCAACCCCAGAAAACAAAGTCCATATTAAGAAATTTGCAGTGCAGTTCCCCACCCACACTGAATCTACTTATTTATTCTGAGCAAATAGGAAAGTTTTTTAAAATTATACTTTTTGCACTAAAATGCTCTTCGAAACATGTCACAACATTTTATGCTCTGTTCTGAGTAATATGATTAAACATCCAGTACAATAATTAGATTAGATTCACTTAACAGTCCCACTTAAATTCAAAGTCCTTCCTCTGTCCGGAGAGTAAAAAATAAGATGTATTTTATGCCGGCAAAATTTCCTGATTATTAATCCTCTTAGTATTTATATGAGATAATAGTTACTACAAGATCAAGATAAAAGTCCAAAAAGCTGTTCCCTTTCGCTTGCAACTATAAAAGTATCTTTTTGTCTACAAAGGCTCAGACAGACACTGGGGCCAAGCCAGGATTCCTGTAGTGAAACAATCGACTTGGCATCATGTTGACACATATAAACAACAGTCTGTCAACAGGCCTCACATTAGTGACAGAACATTTTTGGCAAAACAGTAGCATCCTTCTGGGCACTATGGCAATAACAGCCAGTAGCATCCATTCATGCCTTCAATCTACAGCACAATATTAATTAAAAGATTATAACAGTGACACTTATCCAAGCTAAAAACCCACAGAAATATCCATGTAGAACAGAATGCAGTCGAATGTTTATTGAATGTGAACATGCCTCTAGCTGCTTTTTCATACAGTAATTTCAGACTTACACACTGTACGTAACCTCTGTCAGTTCACAATTAATGGATAAATGTAACTACTTGCTTGCATATGGCTATATGAAGTTTGCATACACACACATGTGCCATCGACTTATGTAAATCAACTTCTCTCTATCCTGAATAATGAAAAGCACAAAATAAATAACATTGTTTATGAAAATATGCAGTGCTGTAGGCTTTTTTTTTTAAATGAAGGCACAAATTAAAAGACGATTGTTAGTGTAGATTTTTTTTTTATTCTGCCTTTTTTTGTCCTCTTTAAAGTGTAATATATATATATGAGGGATTTTATATATATGCAAAATATCTATCGAAGAGTTAAAAGGTGTAAAAAAACTTTAAGCTAGTTCATGTTTCTTACAATAACCACTCTCCTTTTTCATATTTTTCTAAGTCCTTAAAATATGACATACATTTATTAATAATCCTTTAGAGTCAATGGACCAAAATTAGAAGTAATGTATGGAAGGCAACTTGGAAGGTTGGAGAAACATCAATTAACTGCTGGCAAGTGGATGGAAGTTTAAATAGTAAGAAAATATAAAGTGTAGAGGAAAGTGGATGACATCCAAGAATCCCTGAAGAAGCATAACATCAGTTCTGGAAGCTGCATAGGCAAATTAGTACAGTAGTTTGTCTGGGCTAATTATTCGTACTGAGATACCCCACACTGTGTTGCAAAGAAATGTTCTAAACACACGTGACAGGAGGCATAAAATATATGGCATTCACAGGCCCAGAATAGGAACCTGAAGAAACACAGCAGGAAAAAAGGTCAGGAGAGACCTTCAGAGATCAAACAATCCCTCTAACATAATATTTTATACCTAAATCATCCTAGACATCTATTTGTCCTTCCCTAAGCATTTGGTGGTGCAGATTCTGTAACTTTTTTGTCCATTTTGATTCAGCACCCACAGTTTCTCATTTCTTACCCTAGCCTCATGGAGCAGTGGACTCCACTTTCTCACTGCACTGATTTATTAAGCATCTGAAGGATGTTACTCTGGCCTTCCTTAAAGTGAAATCAGACCAGTTATTCTAATCTCATGGGAATTACAGTGACAAATATTTGAATGCAGGGACACCTATCACTCACAGCAACTGGAGAGCTGAACTTTCTCTGAGGTGTGATCCCTCCCCTTTGGCAAGGCTGGATAGTAATTTGAGCTTTCCCATTGAGTTAGCCACATAAATCCTCCCCTCTAGAAGGAGAAAAGAGTTAATTTTATCCTTTAAAAGAGTGGTAATAAACTTACAGTTATTGAATACACTTCATTGTGCGTCCCAGTTGTCAGACGATAGTCTAGACTGGTTCTCTACAACAACAAACAAACAAAAGAAAGCAGGAAAGAGTATGTAATACTTCACACAGGAGCAATCATTATAAAAAATCATAATCTGATTTTCAATTTCTGCTTGGAGGATTCTATATTAATTGTTTCCTCTGATCTTTTAAAGGAAAATGCAGAAAGAGCACTCTCTCACAAGTCACATCCCTTACCCCCAAGCTTTGTGTACTCCCTTTATCCCTCTCATGTGGCCCTTGCACTTGGAGCTGCCTAGCAGCCCTGATTCTAGAGAGATCATAATGGGCGCAATGGCCAAACCTCATCTGGCTGGTACTTGGAGATTGCTGTGAGAGGAGCTCAAAATCCTTGGTCAGACTGTGGCTGAACATATTTCTCCCATTTTCAGGTGCAAGTCTTCTCACTATTGGAAATACTACGTTGGTTATTTTTCTGATTCTGTGTCTTCCAGACGGAGGACTTAATTTTTAGCAACAATGGCAGGAAGATAGCCAAACACTTCTCTGAAGCTCTCAATTAAGAGTCATAAAATTAGCTATTTTTGGCCAGATTCTTGATCTCCTCCATGTGCCGATTCTTACCGAGTTCATTACATACATGCCAGGAATGCCTGATGAGATTTAAAATAACACTTAATTGAAAGAGAATGTTCTGCTTACAGTATACGTGAACTACCTACAGATCAGCACAAACAACCTCACAACAGCACTTCAGGCAGTTCAAATGACAGGTTATTTTCCCTTTTTAGCCAGCATAGTCTATCATGACGTGCTCAAATCAAAGCAAAGGAAATATTTATTAACTTAATGAGGGTTTGTAAGATTTGCCTCTGTAGCCCCTATCAGCTGTCTTTATAGAGTTTTAAACAAAGAACTAATATTTAGGCAAAAGTAGCAAAACCATTAATGCACAAGGAATAATTATATCCTTAGCAAATGTAAACATTTAGGATTATACTGAGTGAAAACTAAATTATTTTTACCAGGAAGGAATCTTCAGTATTTCTGGAACTATGATTTCAAACTAAGATTTTGCAATTCTAACATTTTGACTTTAAAATGTCAAAATCAAATATCTTTGCTTTTGTTTTTTTGAAGCAGTAGAAAAAAAAATTCCATTACTACATTAGAATATTTCATTTTGATTTACTCAGACTGAACGTCTTTGCTTCAAGTAAATACAGAGTTGAATAGATTGTTCTTATTGATACCTGTTGCCTATATCTTATAGTCATTACTGTATCTCCAATTTTCCACACTGGCTATCAAGACTGCACATTGCTTCAATGCCTTAATATACATGGTGTCTCTAAACAAGCTTAGCTCAAAAAATATGCACTGTCACTGATGGGCTCAGCCTTGGTGGGTTTGTCTTGGATCCATTCGGCATTGTCTCTATTGAACAAGTGAGAAGCCTTTGGAAGCTTCTCACAGAAGCCACCCCTGTAGTTCCCACACTACCAAAACTTTGCCGCACAAATCATATATAACTATATATATATTTAGATTTTTATCTACATCCCTCTAAAAAGTAAAAGAAAACAAACTTTTTTTGTTAGAGGGCTTCAAGATATTCTCTTGCTTCTGGGTCTCAAAGGAAAATGTCAGAAGAAAGGAATGAAAATGACTCTTCAAGGGCTCAGAAGACATGAAATAAAAAGACTTAAAATGATGAAATGTGGAGAGTGATTTGTGGTGGTTTGTGAAAGTTTTATTGAACGTTAACTAGCAGACTGACACTGTAGCATTCAGTCTCCATTCTCCCCCTCCCACCCTCTTCTCTCCCCTGTTGTTCAAATGTCATAAGCTTTTTACATTTCAGATGAGTTTCTTCTGACATTGAATAAGAGTGATAAGGCTGAGAGAAAAACTTCTAAAACTATAATTTTTCGCTTGTCTCAGTGTCCTTATATTATACGTGGATGGTTTTAACCATGGTAAATTAGATAGAAATACAGCTCTGAATCCTGGATCTTGAAATTACTCCATGCAGAGCACTGCCAGGAATGCTCTATTGTTCTTTGTATTTCTCTTTAGGTATTTAGATGATACTTGCTACTCAGTTTTACTAGGGCCTGTACATGTCTGTAGCTAAAACAAAACTATCCAGTGAGAATAGTCTGTGGTTACTTTTTTTTTTTTTTTTTTACAGAAAAGTAAAAAAATAAAAACAATATTACTTTTTTTAAAGATTGACTCCAAATTCTCTCTCTTAGCATCCTTAAAAAGAACTGCAGATGTGGTCCAGTTGACTGACAAACACTTGTTTACAACCTAGCCTGAGAAAAGCTACAGTTGCTATTCCAATAACCTATATATGAATTAGAATAATTTATTTATCAATATTCATATTTTCAAACAAATGTTCAAAGATTCAGAGACAAATTTAATAGCAGAAGGCATAGCCGTGTTGTTCATATGTAATTCTGGGACATGTCATGCATGTAATTCAACTTCTTTCTTGTTTATTCTGTGTTATCCAAAAGTACATGACCTACAGTTCTCAAAAATTAGTTCTGGCATATCCCCTGCACTACCTGCTGAGCACCTCAGCAACATTTAGAAATCAAAATAATCAATTGTGTTTGCAGTCATAAAAGTGGCAGCCATAAACTTTTCAGTTTTGTTGTGCATTTTGTTGTTTTTTAAGCTGGAAAGCAAAACATTTGCTAGAAATTATCTTAGTATACATAGTAGACAATATTCTATTGAAAAAAAGAAACAACAAACCCATGTTTCTGTCCAAAGATAATTTTTCCATAATATTAATAAGGCCAGTCTAAATGGGTGTCATGCTTATTATCTCATGCTTATTTGAAAAAAAAAAAAAATTAAGATGGATTCAATTTCTGAAGTCATTTCAGAATAAAGGCATAGATACAGGCTTGACTGGTAGTTTTTAGTTCAAAATGGATTACTTTTTCCAATAATGGTGTCAGGTGTAAGTTTTCATGCAATAAAGTCCTTATAACATTAAGTTAATCTCCATTTAGCATACATACCAGTGGGCTTATTCTCTTAACATTCCACTGGAAACACTGAACTGAATGATTCTCCACAATTTGTCCATGACTGCTCAAAGTACCTTTGAATTTTCTCATAAACTTCATTTTGAAATGTGTACTTGAAAAACTAGAGAGCATTCTAAAAACTGTATTTTGAAGGAACTCTGGGGAAAAGTGGAACTCGCTTTTAATGTTCATCGCACACACAGCATGCTAAATGCATATACACAATATGTATCACTAAATAGTCACCGTTACTTCATCAACAGTGTCTTCTAAAAGTGAATGAGAAAGGACTACACAAACAGTGGCTTAGGCTGAGGCTTTTAGAAACACCCAAGGCATCTAGGCAACAAATTCCCATTTAAATTCAGTCGAAGTTGGGTCTCTGACTCCCTTGAGCTCTATTAAAAATCTCCCCTCCCCCTTGATTCACAAATGTGTTTGCTCCATTAGTTTGATTTTGATTAATTAACAGTGCTTTTAGGCTTTGCTTGCGTGAATTTATCAAATGTTACCAAACTGAAATACATCAGTTATTTCCTCTTTTAAGCATAAAGGAACTCAGCGGTATTTCAAAGTGTTTGTAAATGATGGCTTAATAGCTCCTAATGCATCATGGCCCAGTTTTTACAAGTTGATTATGAATGCTCATGCAGTTTAGAAAATCAAATGGCAGCCCTTACAAACATGGCTCATGTTAACTGAATAGGTAAATTACACTCTTTATAGCAGGGTAATACATATGGCAATAAAATGCTTCAATTTACCTCCCCATGGCTGGGGCCAATGTGACAACCAGTTCTACTTTGGGGACAAGTAAGGGCAATAACACAAAGTGTTGAGGAATGCTCTCTGGTACCAGTACATCCGCACAGGCTGTCTCTGATGGATAGCTGTTGCTCATCAAGGCATATCCTAGAGTTACCAGTCAGGAGGAAAAAAGGATTTGTGTATACTATCCTTTAATTACAGGTGAAAAATCTGTTAATGCATAACCATACTGAAACCAAAGCATGGAAAAATGGAAGGCTGCAAGTATTAACCAAAATCCACCTTGTTCCACAGCTGGCCCTGAGACAGACAAATTCTTGAGTGCTGATTAAGACAGATTCCTATTACAACTTCTAAAATAATATACTTCTTAGGGTTACACTACATTCTAATAATAAGAAAACTGAGTGTTACCTAATAAGAGCCCAGCAGTTCTGTATGGAATACAAGTACACCTAACATGTCAAAAAGAAAACACATTATTTTCTGTATAGTCAAATGTAAAGAGCGAGAACAACTGTAAATGCAGACTTCATGATCAGTAGTCCAAATTCTACATTTTATTTTCTCTAAACAGTGCAAGTAGGACAAATTATGATTCTAATTCACTAATAACAAAATTCTGCTGGGAAAAGTTTTACTGTTGGGAATAAAATTGACATGTCTTCTGTCAGACACGCAATCTGTGTTGCAAGAGAATATCTGTGTAGCAAAGATGGATTGGTCATAGGTTCGAGACCCTTAGGTACTTTCAACAGTTAAATGATTACCTGTTCTGCAAGTCTTACCACCAGAGAATCAGAGCACTTCAGCTGGAGCTCCTGAAAAGCTAGATCACTCTGGAATTGCACTCTTTTTGCTTTTCAAGAGCATGCAGTCCATTGGAGTACTTCATATTTTCCATCTGAACTTGCATGGAGTCATGTTAATAGTGGTTTTGCCTCACCTGTGAGGTAGCAGTAGTATTGTGTTGAATGACACCAACGTCAAGTAAACAAAAAAACACTTTTCCTTTATCTTAGTTCATTTTCTGGGCTGCAGATAAATTAATATGTGTAACTGTTCAAAACAAATAACTTTCAGGCAGACTGGTACATTTTTCAATATCTCTGTTTCAATATTTCATTATGCTGCATGAATGTCTGACACACCCATTAAACAAAATGTTATTAGCAAAAGCAAAAAGTGGTAACACAACGCTTCTTTTTATTAATTATTTCTACAGCACTATTGGGGTGAGTAGTGTTCAGAAACAGACAAAAATAAATAAATTGGTGCCTATATGTATCTTGCTAACAAAAAACTCGAAACATTCCACAAGACTTGTGCTTTCTGTTTTTTTTTTTCCATTCTGTGTTTGGAACAGAGTCACTACAGGGGTATACAGATTTAACATATATATGCACCAAAAACAATATTGAGATTGTAGGAAGACAAGGAGTGAGTAGAAAGGAATTACTCAGATGGAATATGACAGTTCACTGTGGCCAGCATTTTTTAACTGCAAAGATGCTGGGTTTTGATATTCAGATATGTTTGCAATTTATATGTTTTTTCAACACGATACCTCTAACAACCCAAATTCTTACATATGATGCTGGGAAACTGGCTTAGAGATGATTCAAAAGGCAGAGTGAGTCTGAAGTATTGATTTGAATAAAAGTCTGAAAATTTGCTTGACTAGGTTTCAGTGGCAGGCTGTAAGATGTGTCTATTTGTGTACATGTGTACATAGACATCTACTAAGGCATGTAACTTATATAAACAATTGTAGATATATGCTTCTTAAGTCCAATATTTTTCTGTATTCTCAACCGTCTATGGAATGAAAGCGGATGGATACTACTCAATATATTAAAAACCAAAGTGGTCTGCTTCTTTTCCCTGAATGGCCAAAAGCTCTAATCTATGTCTAACCTGTGACCTAAGGGTGATCTAAGCCTTTCAGAATGACTAATGCCTGTGTCTATCACACCCAGGGTGAGAGAGCTGTGTGGCAGCTTCCTCCTATCCAAGGTGGGAGGCAGCTTATCTTCTTCCCTTCCCTTACACCCTCCCAGCCAACCACCTTCGGTCCTTGTCCTGCAAACCTGGGAGCAAATCTCTCTGCAATTGCAAACCATGAAATAATTCTAATTCATAATCTCTCTACAACTGGCTGAAAGGAGATTGTAGAGAGCAGGGTGTTGGTATCTTCTCACAAGTCACAACTGATAGCAAAAGAGGAAATGAGAGCAGCCCTGAAGAAAAGGACTTAGGGGTGCTGGTAGACAAGAAGCTGGTGAGCAGCCAGTGTGTGTGCTTGCAGTCCAGAAGGCCAATCACATCCAAGGAAGGTTTATGTTGGAATTAGAAAAAAATTCTGTACAGAAAGGGTTATCAAAGACTGGAACAGGATTCCCAGTGAAGTGGTTGAAACACCACCTCTGGATGTATTTAAAAGCTGTCTAGATATGGTGCTTAAGGATATGGTGTAGTAGTGACAATGGCAGCATTAGATAATGGCTGACTTGGCCAATTTCAACCATAATGATTCTGTGGTTTATAATACCACTCTGATATAGTTCAGTATGCTATTCAGCCTACACTGATGAAATATTTTTAATTTCTTAAGACTATAAGGTTTTTAAATGGCATTGTAAGTAAATTCTGGTTTGAGAATCAGGAAAGATCTGTATTTTATTAGAACATACAGTCACTTTCCTCATTGTTTTTCTGCAGACAGTCTGAGAAAAGTGTTTAATGCTTTATTAATGGAAAATTCAAATGATATTTTAAAAGGTATTTTACAGGTATCTGTTTTTCAGGAATGTGATGTCACTACAGTCTGTAAGTGAAAGTGCTAAAACAGTCAAATCTGAAATGGTCTTCTAGCACAAAATCTATATTTTCAATGCATTAGATAAATGTAAACTCTCTGAAGCTGGTATGTTTTATATTTTAAAGACTATAGAACCACTTTTTTCATAGTCAGGTCAGATGGCTTCATGGAACTCCTATCTAGAGAAAGATGCTGTGAATCTAAACCAAATACTGCTATCTGGCCAAGGTTTTATGTATTCTATCCATCCAGCGTGGATGTAATGTGGAAACACTAGACTTATTTTCATGTGATATGATGTGAACATTCTTAAAGATAAAAAGCTGAAGGGAGATGGGATAGGATATGCTTTGATTTTGAAGGAGGAAAATTGCATTTACCATAACTAATTTGAAAGAAAAAAAAATTAAAAAAATTAACAACTTGTAGAATCAATTGGTTTACTTCAACTAAAGTGTAGTATTATCAAGTTTACTGAGTAAAGCTTTCTACCTTAATATTCTTTAAATGACCTCAAAATAGCTGTTTGTTTCTAAAAATGGGATTCCTGAGCTACATTTGTTTCACAAAGTATTCCATTTTACATTACTGATCAATTTGTAATTTTTTTAAACTATTTTATTTAATTGTTTTGTTTTTTTTTTTCTGAAGAACAGTCACTAAATAAGATGTTAACATTTCTTTGTACATATTATAGAATATCTCAAGTATTAAGGCTTGTAGTTGATTTATATAAGAGCAGCTATTCATATTAACAAACTGAGATATTACAATTAACAATGAACTAGAAATATCAGTGTACCAAAGAATTTTCTACTTCAATCTCCTATATTTGCAATCATGCATTCAGTAACAGGGAAGACTTAGCTGAAGGAAAATAAAATCTCTTTGGTGAAAACTATGGATGACTATTTTGTTCTTCTGCCTCAGTGAACCCAACCTTGAGTTTTCAAACATGGAATCTCATTATTCTTTATTCTACTGGATTACAGAATCTTCTACAACTGGAAATATCTTCCTTGCATGGGTATTCATAGATCACAGTCAAATCGTCCCTACCTTCACTCATACTAAATTATTTTAGCTTGTTAGTCTCATTATAAAATGAGCTTTCAAGGCCTTGAAACATAGTGCATTTTATTCTCCAATTACTGATTGGAAAACAGAAATTAGTCCTTTCAGCTGCCTCCACAGCAAACTTTTTATAGAATCTATCACAGGACTAATGTCGGGTTTCATTTATTTCTTCTCTAGTGTTGCTAACATTTGGTGTCTTTTATTAGAGGAGTAATAGTCAGACAGTGGGGTTAAGCGCCACTGTGAATGGTGATGAAGTCTGATATATAAAATAGTTCTAATGTACAAAATGGAAAAAAAAGACCCTGCTTTATTTCCAAAAGTCCATAGTATGTACTTACTGTGTTATTTTCACCATGATTTATCACTCATTAACTCAGCAGAAATCCATTTCTGAAAATTATTTACATTTTATTTTTCATTTAGAAATAAGTAAACCAGATAGTCCTGTTAAAATGTTGTGAGAGGCATTATTGAATACCACAGAAATGATTAAAAACATTTACTTTAGATGTATCTAAATTATACATTTTAGACATTCATCACATAAAGAGCATTTGTGTGCGTTGACATACAGGCTGAAATCCAGAAAGGTTTACCTCATTTTTAAACTAAGATAATATTTCCTATTTCTTAAATTTCTATTAATGCTTGAGACTTAAAAAAAAATCAAAATGAGGCAACTTTGCGAGATCAATGTTTGTTATAGATACAAAAAAAAATGACATGCAGAAAGAAGAAAATGTGGTAGGAACCTTGGGAAAAACATCTAGTACAATAATAAATGAAAATAGTTTTATCATCTGGTATAGATATTAGAAATATTTCTCTGCAGATGATAAGTATGACTAGAATAGCATCCATTTAAAAGAAATTACATTACTGGTTCATCTCTGATGGCTATTGTGGGACTGATATTAGAGTAGTGCTATCTGCAATTTACTTTTTTTAACTAATAGCTCTTTGTTTTCTGCATGGATCCTTTTAAAATCTCTCATATGCTTTTAAGATATCACTTACCATTTAATCACTTTCCACTTATTCTTCACTCTACAAGCTCTTCAGTCTTTAGCTACATTATGATTTTCTGCATATATGTATTCGAGCATGTACACAAACCTGGTTTCTTACCAGATCTGTCTTGACAGATATATATTTTACTTTAATATTCAGTGTATTACCAGAAAGATCAGGTTTTTTGTGGGGCCTTTAATCTGTTAAACCCTATAGCAAAGATAGCCACAGGGCCTCCTGAGACTTGCAACATGGTCAAAATGGAGAGCCTGGAAGGAAGTGTGACAAGAACAAAGGGTCAGTAAAGTCACAGGGCAAAGGAATGGAGGTCTTATTGGATTCCAGTTTAAATACTTGGTTTGGTTGCCTAATATTTATTTCGGGGTTTTTTGTCTGGTTGGTTGGTTTGGTTGTTTTTTTTTTTGAGGTACAAAAACCAGTACAGTTATGGACAGCAAGCTCTATGTGGTATGGTCTTTGAAAATAACGCACAGAGAAATTAGGTGGGTCTAGGTGCACTTTCTTTTGGGCTGCAAGCCATATCTGGCTACCCTTGTGATGGTCAGACTGCTACAGCATAGCGATGACCATAAAAAAAAAGTGGTTTGCACTTCAAATTGTTCCAGGACAGTATCTAAACAGCTTTAAAATACTGGACATCCTCCAAAGAGGTATGTGGGTCACTGTTTAAAAAGCTCACCAGTATTTTTGCCCCCGTGTTGCTGCTTCTGGTCATTTGTTATGCGTGCTTAAGTGCTGTGTTAAACGGGTATCTTAAAAGCTATGACTGCTGTAAACTTCTCAATTACATTGCTGAAACCAGTTTATTTTTGCAAGACTATTGTTACTGTTAATATAAAAACAGATGAAACTATTAGCCACTTTGCAGAGAGAGATTATTCACACAAAGGTATAAAATTCTTCTGACTATCCAAGGGAAAAAAAAAAGATAGTTTACTGGGTCTTTAGAGCATTGATTTTAGATTAACGTATAGCAAATATCTTTGTTATGATGAAAGCAAAAGTTTCCATTAAATTCCAGGGATAAACTCAGGAGAAAAATTTACAAATGCAGTGCTCCTCTGAAGCATGAGGCAATGTCTGCAAAGAATCAGCAGGATAGCTATGGAGGAACTGAGTTAAAGCAATACTGAAGAGCTCTCATTTTCCCCTATCACTGCAGTCACAATTACACAAGTGCAGTTAGAAGACTCATTCACTACAGAGTTCAGGAAAGCAAGAGTATTCAGAGTTTCTCAGAGTCCTTTTTGCCCCTCTACCAGTCAAGATACACTCTCCTAGGCATAAAATGAACAGACCATATAAACCATTTAAAAAAAAAATAAAAAATCATCCAACCCAAACAGCTGAGCTTTCCTCAGGATTCTGCCCTGTCCCCTGATATTTTGCATGTTGGGTGGAAAGAAGCTGTGTAGAAAAAGAATTATTTAAAATAACTATTCTTCCATCAACCAGTATATTCTACTGCTTAATAGAGAGGACTGCAAAGAGGAAACAAATCTTCCCTACACATTTTTGAAAACCAAGTCATGCACACCTGAAAACCCAAAAATCAATCTATGACATTGTGAACCTTTTCCTGGACCTTGTCATATGAGGCTCTGTGCAATAGCATAGAGATGTGAAGTCTCCATATTCCAAAAGCTTATACATGTATGAATTAGTAGCATTAAAATGCTTTTCTGCCCACATTGTGTTTTAAAATGTACTTCAGAAATTCAGTACCATCTGAACAGAAGTATACGTAGGAGAAGTAAAATTATGATCTCAGTGTCACTATTGCTAAGAAAGTAAGAAAGCATTCTGTACTTTAGAAAAATAAAAGCTGTTACATACATCCAAATGTACAAAAACACACACACATGGACACAGAAATAAAAAACATTACTGCATACATTTTCTCTTGGATTGAGAATGAGAAATAAAACATCTGAGCTTCTTTATATTTTCAAGTTGCTGGCCCATTTTTATGTACAACCCCATAGCTTTTCAGTTCTCCATGGTATCAATTGCTCAGTGAATGCAGAGTGACCATCTGCTAGCTTCTGTGATGCTGAGCTTCATTAGCACATTGATCACAGGATACATTTCTTGGTTGGGCTTATCAAAGTATTATGGAATATTTATCAACATGCTTTTCCCTTCTTTCCTTTCTCCCCTTGTTCCTCTCCTTCCTTATGACTTCCATTATGCTTGGATGACTCCTGCAGCTGGCTCGCTGTACATAACCACGTGCTACTGCAGTAGCCCAGCAATTTGGCATGAGGGCCCAATTAGAAAGCCTGCAGTAAGCCCTTTAGATCCTAAGGGTGCAGCTGAGGAAACAAGAGAGATGAGCAGCTCACTTTCTCTTTGTTTCCCAATCCCAAAGGGGCCTTCCCTCAAACATCTTGCAAACTCCGCTGGAGAGTTTGCTGGAGATAGGGGCCTCTCTGCTGCCTGATTTCCAGAAGGGTCAGGCTAAGATGGTTAAAAAACTCAGGTAAGACCTTCTTGATGTGCTGAGGAGGAAGATGGGGTAATGTAAGGGGAGAGTGGCAGTGCTCTCCCTGTGGTGGTGCCAGACTGGAATGTCTGAAACCAGAGCTTGGGCGTTGTGATCTGCCACAGACAGCAGAAGAGTTGCATAAGAATGCATTAATGTGCAGCCTGTTCCTCTTTACTGAGAAATATCCAGAGATATTCGTGTTAAGAACAACATAAGCTACACCTATAAAGTCAGAGGGCTTTGACAGTGAGATATGTATTGCTTTTCCAAGAAATTTGGAGGGTGAATGTTGCTTGTAAAACTCTTAAGGAGGAAGAAGTCTAAAGGAAATTCCAGACAGCAATGACTATATATATTTGGACTTCTACACAAAAAAAAAGAAAACAATATTGATATTTTAAAAGCCACAGATGTCATATCAAAAGTGCATATGAAGATACATGATTTTTGAGACTTAGGAGTTCACAATAAAGATAACCTTCCCCTGGGGGAAACAGGCAAAGCCTTCTTACCAAAGTGGCACATGGAGTGGCAACTCCATGTATTTAAACACTTAAACACATTAGTACCAGAAGTTAGTAATGAAAATAGGTTTATAAAAGGAAATTTTTGTCCTTAATAACACATTTTTATTTCTGTGACACACAGAAGAACACATCTAAGACCAACAGAGGAAACACGATGCCTTACCTTTAAGCTTGATGATGAAACACCACAAGACCTTCATGAAGCTCGGTGATGAAACACCGCAAGACCTTCATGATTTCACAGAACCTGTGGAAAGAATAAATGCCATTAGAAGAAGCCCCATTTCCTACAAAATTAGAAACATTTTCTAGAGCTACTAAAATATATTCACAGAAACATCATGTATTCAGAACATGATATAAAAGTGGTTTCATGTACGAACAGCTAAGCTGGAATTTGTTAAAAAGCTGGGATGAATAGCTGAGGATCGAAGACAGGCACAGGTAGCTGTTAAAATTGTAGGGCATTTTTAAGATTACCTGTGACACTAAAACTAATTGCCTACACTCTGACCTCTTTGTGTTGATTCCTAAAACAGGAAAAGGAAATATCCAGCCATTTATCTCACCTACCATGTAAATGTCCTATGTAAATTAAAATATTGATTCTTACTCTTGGTTGCTTCAGCATTCCCCATTCCGCCTAACATTTCACATGAAAGTAGAAGTGGTCTCAATAAGTGAATGAACTAAGGTAATTATTAAATTCACATTTTATTTCTTCTATTTATTTAAAATATTTTACCATATTGAGTTTCAGATTTGAAGGCTATTTGTTACTGAGTTTCTTAATAATGTTCTCTGCTTTCAAAAGATCAGAATGGACAGGAATCAGGGAAGGGGTTTACTAGACTGGTTAATACCTCTGTTATCAAATCTGAAACCAGTAGAAATTGTATATTAAACTCAAAAAAAACCCAATTAACAGTGAAGCTGACCTCTTTGGGGTGAGAATGGTACATAAGATGTACTCTCTTACAACTACTCAAAGAAAACTTCAGTAAACTTAGGACATAAATACTTAAAACAGACGTGTTAGGAATCTACATTGTATCTGCAGCTGTCAGTAACATGAGGACACACACATTTAAAGCATATAAGATACTTGGCTGATGTGAACTTTTAATGCCATTTTGGGTATCAGAAATCTCATCTCTGGATTACAGTTTATCAGGGAATCAGTTTTGACCTATGTCACCAAGGCATAAATGAACAAAGGGACAATATTGTTTATTTGTGCCTTTTTCCTACAATATTTGTGAGTTACTCATTGGATTAAAAATAAAGACAAAAATAAATGAATTTGCAGTATAGCCAGCAGAGTGCATACTGTCGACCAACAGCACACATTGTCAACCAATAGTCTGTCCTTAAAGCCAACCTTGTTGATAATACTAATGAAGGCATTTCTTGTGCTAAATAATTTTGGTTGCCATACACATTTCTGACATACAAACAGCTTTTCTGACAACCCACTGGGTTGGTAATACTACTGTTCTGAATCTCATGCTACAGAAGAAGAAACATTTCCTGACATGCTTTGCAGCTATCTAGTTGTTAAAAGAGCATCTGGAAAACTTAGTGCAGAGAGACACTGAATAAGCCTACTTGGGTAAGGCCAGAAAGAGTGCAAACCAGAAGACTGCTAAGATCATTCTGAATGCTAGTGATATGGTCCTTAAGGGCAAGTGTAGCAGATACACTGAGATGGATCCATTTAGGGATGGTGGAATCTGTCTGTCAAAGTGGATGTCAGCATTCAGCTGACACTGGGATTCAGCTGGGAAGGAAGCTAACACTGGAGAGTGTAAGTACAGCATACAATGGAGCAATGAGTGTAGCTAGCAGTCAGCTTGGGGATAGTCAACCTGTTTTGGAGGATAGCAGCATCTGCACACTGAATTTTTCAGCATAGATACAGTCATAGTGCCCCTGTAACTAATAAATTCTGGACTGCTTCTTACTTTCACCTATCGACCATGCTGAGTCTCTGACACAGCATTTTATCCTTATGTATTGACAAGAGGCATGAAATATTACTCCAAAATGCCATCTAGACTTAAGTATTGCATTTACAAAGGATGCTTATTTCAGTCTCCATTTTTAGGTTTATACAGGGAAGCAGGTCTTGTGAATAATCTGTTTAACACATTAGTTCTTCACAGCTGGAAGAGAAAGTTTTGTAGATATTACTTAGTATATAGAGGATAATAACTTCAGCAGTATTTCATGTTTTCAGTGCAGGATCCTGGGAATCTGAGACACAGCTGTGGATTCACTAAAGAAGGCAAAAACCATTCTAATAAAGACAACAACCTGAACAGCTTTTGCAGTTCTTGGAAACTGTGTGGCACACATGTTGATTAGGTATATTAAAGGCGTCCCTAAATAACTCCTGTTAAGGACTTGGTATTTTACCACCTCAGATCTCTTACATGTTTCACACAGTAGCTGGCAATTATTTTCAGAACCCCCAACNTGGGGGGGGGGGGGGGAAGCAAACCCCCAAAACTTTTATGATTCAGACTTAGTGTCCTGCTCACTCAGACAGAAGACCAAAGGTTAGTATAAATTATGACTCCAAGTGAAGGAGTCAAAGTCCTACAGATCCAAGATGACTATGATGATAATCCCAAGAATGCTGCCTCAAAAGAGACAAAAATACCCAATGTGTAGACATCGTAACAAATGGGGATTGAACCTCTAACATCTCCTGTTACACTGTTGCTTTAAAAATCATGGGCCCCATCACTTGCTGTGTCTGCCCTCATGTCTGAGCAGGTGAAATTATCCTTGGACAGAAGAAACAATTGTCACATTTTCTAAGCAAGTAAAAGAGGGACAAAATTATAAGGCTCATATGGATAAACTTGCTTCATTACACAGAAAATTCAGTGTCAATTCATGTTACAAGTATATCAGATGTGAGCTGATGAAAACTGTCTTTGCCTAATCATTCACCTCATGTTGGCTTTTCTGTAGTCTTCATATCTGGCACGATGCATTACCCGGAAACACCACCCATGTAAGGAAACTAGGAAATCGGTGTGATTCACAACATGCAACACATAATGTGTTTTCTCATTGCTTAGCTGATGTTCTGATACTTCAGGTCTGCTTAGAAATGTGACTGACTAATTACCGCTAGCCTTTTCAAACATAGGTGTTAAAGATCTTGCAGCATAGCTGTGTTCTTAAAAATTACTTAAGTGTCTAGAGTAACAACATAAACCTGTAATTCTTTCCTTTGAAAGAGCTTGATTTTGTAGTAACTAGTATTCAGGCATTTCACCTGCATTTACTCAGAAAGGTTTAAAAGCAGGTGGAGAGAATGAATCATAAAGGATTTGCTTTGCCTTTCTAATTGAAAATTTCAATGCACTTAATACTTTTCAATTCTCCTTGTCCATTCTAATCTTATTTATTGTGCCTCTGACACCTTCTATTATCCTTCCCCTGACTTGTTGTTTTAGATGAAAAAGTTCTACTGCTTTAACAGTGAAAATGATATTATTTCTGTGCTATCAGTGGCAACTTACTGTGCCTTTATATATACAAATTAAAGAGGGGATTATCATTAATTATGCACTACAATTTTTCCTGGCAACCGTCTGAAAGTGACAAAACATTTGCTTTTGTCATAGTTCTATTAAGTGAACCCAAATTGAGCTGCTGAAATTTATGACATTTTACTGTGTCTTTAATTTGCAATACGGGGTCAGGATCATGACAGTGATTTTATTTTATTTTGCACTTTATTTTCAGTGATCCTTGTAAGGATGTTAATTAAATTGTTTGAACTAAACTGTTTTTATCATTCCAACAACCTATATTTATTGCATATTAAGGAGAAATATCTTGTTAACTTAATTTTCTAGCAGTTCGGTTTAATAACATAAAAATCCTTTATGCTAAGAAAGATGACTGCTTTAATGAGAGTGATAGTGAGTCATTCTTTTCCTTAGAAAAGAAAATGAAATTTACATCACATTCAAAGGATAGTTAGGGGAAACAGCTAAGTATATGTAATTTTTGCATATGCATTGCATATCAGTTCTGGGAATAGAAAATACTTTTCCATTTATCAGGAACATGACTGAGGATTTTCCATCCCAAATGGCAGCTATCATAAACCATGTCCCTACTCTGGGAAAAGAACAGATCAAACCATAAGAAACAACCAACAAGTACAAAACTATGAAAAAAAGAGTTCTGTTAGTGGCTTATCTCAAGAATGTGACCAGAGTAACCAGAAAAATCTGAGTGATGAGGTTTGGTCCTGAACTTGACTGCACTCATGCAGAGCTTTGCTCACTTAGATGAGAATGGATTTCAGTGGCACTGAGCAGGTGGTTGGGAGAGGTGGGTACACAATGCAGCCTAAAAAAATGTGGAAGCTGGACCACTGTCAGCTTGAGGACTTGCAAAATTATCCATGATGCTGTGGATAAAGGGAGGTGAAGTATGGAAGTACAGATCGTGCTTAATTGCCAGGAAGTCTGGGAAGGGTAGACAGGATTGCCCACAGTGTGCAGATTCCTTTACTCCCTCTACATAAATATTTTTAGAAAAAGAGGAGTAAAACCAAGGGCAATTTTAACTAATTCCTTATGATAATTCTGACACTAGTATGAGTTCTGCAAAGAAGTCTTCAGTGAGCTGATGAATGCTAGGTTAAGGAGAGAGTGAATTATTTATACAGACATTATACATTGTGTAGCTCTATTAATACATATATATATAATTAATGCAATTACTGATGTGATTATATGCATACATAATTACATTTAAAATAACTGGTTTATTATGCATGTATTAATATAATTATGCAAACAATGAAAATATATCTAATATTTTACCCAATAGAAGTCTACCAAAAATATCAGAAAGTCTCAGGTTTTCTATTTTTATACATGCAAGAAAAACAGGCTAATAAATCTCATTCAGGGGAAAAAAAAAAATCAGACAGAAACTTAAATATTTTTCTTTCTGAAGAAAATATCTCTAATGACTTGCTTGAAGGTTAAGCATATGCATTTTTTTTTCCTCAAAAGGACAAACAGGCTGCAAGCTCTCATTTATGACCTGTGGCTGGTTATGATCTCCAATGGCTGTTATGCTTTATCCATAATTAGATGGACAAGAGGAGTTAATTAAGAGTAAATTAAGAAAAGTACATACTATTAAAAACAAAGAAGGTGAAATACATAAGACTAGAGAAAGAAAATTTTTGTTTATATGTGCAATACAGGAATCAGAGATCACTGAACCTGTGTAATATAAAAAGGGGAAAAGAACATTAAATCAAGTTCAAGTTTTCCTTTTCTTTGTGCAGTACTTATAGGTGTCAGAATAAAATATATTTAACATATTTTAAATTTAGTATTCAAGAATCAGTGAGCATCTCTGGATCACCTGACCTCTCACCTTGGGCTCTGATTGCTGAACACTGACAAAATAAATGAAAATATTTCTGGTTGGTAAATACTAACAGTGCTTACTAACCCTAATGGTTAGTGTTGCAGCTCCTTTTCAGTAGTAGGAACCATCTGGTATCTACATGTGTGTTTAACAAATTCTTTAACCACTCCATAGTTCCTAAAATCTTAATTTCTTATTTTCTGTTGGTACTTTCAGGTTATTCTGTCATTTTAACTTTCAGGACTTGAGGCTAGAAATAGACTAATACATGAACAAAGTGCATAAAGGTTTCATCAAATGGTCAGATGCTATTCAATGGTCTTTGGTATGGAACACCCTTTTTTCCACTGAGATACAAAATTCTACCTAGATTCTGTTTATAGAAATGTAATGCACTTTCCTCTTTTTTTTTCCTCCCACAGCAATAGTAATTTTACTTTGATCTCATAGCAGCCAAACTATTAAATGTAAGCATGCTCATAAGCAAGGTACAAGGCAGGCTCAGCCTATGATTTCTAGCAGAAGGTCATAACCCAGATTTTTTTTTTTTTAAATAACTGTTACAATGAGGAACAGAGTATAGCCACAAAAGGAATAGTTATAATTTATGCCTGACTTACTTCAGCAGAATATAGTTTATTTATAAACTGCTTATGGCAAACTCTGTATGCCCCTGTTCTATGCATGTGCTGAACTGTCTTCTGGTAAATTATTTAAATTACACCTAGCAGTAATTCCTGAGGACTTTCATACTTCATTTTCTCTATTAATGTAACAGGGAAAAGCTGCTTTGCAAGGATTGCTCTAAATTCCCAGAGTGTGAGTTCCAAACTCTGTATGTGTTGCATTATGCCTGTCAAAAAACTTGTCTTCTCCTGAAATTTATTACTGAAGTCTCTCCACTAGAACTACTCATTGAAGCCTTACGGAAAGCTCATACATGATTTAAGAAGCTAACAGCACTGAAAGAAATAGGTCAGGTAAAAAAACCCTGAATTTAAGCTACCTTCACTTATTACTTATGCAAGATTATGCATAATTTAGCACACTGCTGAATATGCAAGGGCAGAATAATTGTTTACCAAAATATTTACTCTGTGTTCGTACCTGTGTTTTAGTGAGATAAGGTGATTTCTCAGCCCTTGCTAATCACTTTAGAATTAGAAAAGGATTAAATAAGTTTTTGATTATGCTGATAACTGCATGACATTATATGTAAACAAAACTCATGTTTAACAACCTTTTTCAAAGAGGATACCTCGTACATTAGACATATCAGGTTGTTGAGAGTGGGAAGTTTAACCTTTTTAAGAGGACTTCTTCCCTTTTTTATTACCCATTTAACCCTTCCCAAACACAGGTGTGAAGGAATATAACAATGAATAACATGTCCCAGAGCTAGCAGCAGCAACACAACCAAGAGAACTCTTGGGATTTTCTTGTGATGGGAATTCAAGGAAATAAAAGGGGGGGGGTGTGTGGCCAGTTTTCAAAACTGAAGCATACAGAAAAGTGCAGATCTTACACTACCTGACATATAAGTGTTTAACAACTCAAGTGTCAAAAGAGCCCTTAAAATGAAGCCTGTGTTTTTGTTTGTTTGCTTTTGTTGGTTTTGCTTGTTGTTGGGTTTGTTTCTTTGTTTTTTCATGCTCTTTTTAGCTTTATACTTCAGAAAAAAAAAAAAAGAAGTATGTGCTTAAAAAAAGTGTATGGTATGTGAATACAGATAATCATGATAAGAGGGATAGTTTATTAAAGACTCTACAGAACTTCATGTGAAAGTAAGTTTAGAATGAACAGACACTTGTGAAAATTATTTTATAGATAATGTACATTGCAAATGTAATAGCTTTGTAGGTTTAAAGTTGAGACAACATTCTATTAATTCCATTCACATGTGTAAGTCTCCATAATTACTTTTCTAACAACACACAGTATTATATGTGCCATCTTTATATTGAATAGATTGAATTCTTCCATCTGCCAGCCTCAGGACACCTATAGTACAGCTTTGAAAACTGATGCTGGATAGACTAGATATTAGAAAAAAGTACTTTAATACGAGGGTGATAGATCATTGGAATGGGCTGCCCAGAGAGGTGGTGGAGGCCCCATCCCTGGAATCATTCAAGGTCAGTCTTGATGGGGCTCTGAACAACCTGCCCTA
The DNA here is from genome assembly GCA_013399075.1 of Chloroceryle aenea. NCBI lineage: Eukaryota > Metazoa > Chordata > Aves > Coraciiformes > Cerylidae > Chloroceryle > Chloroceryle aenea. Next base: position 176,852 of record VWZY01013399.1, on the reverse strand, counting down.
TGTAGAGAGGTCCCTACTTGTGTAGGGAGGTTGGCCCAGATGACCTCTAGAGGTCCCTTCCAGCCTAAGACATTCTATGATTCTGTGATTCTATGATGCTCTCTCTGTGATCAGAAAGGAAAATGGTACAAGACTCAGGAAATAGTTAGAAAGAATGTCATATAAAGAGGATTTCCATTCAAGAAAGATCCCCTTGATAGGATATATTTTGTACCAGTACAGAAAGACAGTGCTGTTCATAGGACAATGAAATAACTACGTCCACTCTGTGTATTCCAGGCTACTTATTTTTTGAGTGTAGTCATAGCTTTATGTTAAAATTAACTTGAAAAACTTAAGCCAAACCATAGGATTTATCACTTCAGACAATCTTCTTGTTAAGTTTATTCCAAAAAGGAACATGAGACTTTTGCTTAAATCTTTGCTTTTTCAAATTAAAAGCTTCAGAATGACTAAATTGTCCTGAATGCAAAGCTAAAAGTGAAGACTCTTTCTGGATTTAACCATCAGATAAATTTTCTAAGCCAAATAGATATTATAGCAAAAGCCAATAAATATATTCACCTCATGCTTGTCTGCAGTCAGGAAACCTCTTCATGTTATGTGCCTTTAAATTTTTCAGAGATGAATTACACATATAGGATAACTTTCATTACTGCATTACCACTGTCAGTATTTAAAATTAAAATCTATGCAGTACTATCAATCCAATTAGGAAAGTTCATTTTTCTTCTTTGGCTAGAAAGAAGATTGTTTCCATAATAACATCTCACAGTCAGACCTGATTAAGGCAAGAAATTTTGCAAGTTAGAGATCAAACCAAATATGTATTTTGAGGTTGAAAGTCAGCAAAAGAAACTGAGCCACAAAAGAACAAAAAAACATTGCTTTGAGCTGCAGAAGATATAAACAGCCTAGGTGAGAGTAAAAATCCTCCTTACCTATTGATAATTCAACAAGAATTCTCTCTTTCCTTCAAATGGTCTTATTTTTGTTATGTCTTAGCTTAAAATGTGGTGGAAATACTCTCTTCACCCTTAACTCTGAGATAAAAGGCAAAGAATACAATTCAAAACCCCCTCATCATCTTACCTAAAATATAATTCTACCTCAAATAACTTTGATTTTTCATCTCAGACACAGACTGCTAAAATGCATTCATAGCTCCTTCTTCTGTGGTCTTCTAAAACAGCTTTGCTCTGTAATTCAGCTTTTCTTTTTTCTATGTACATAAGACCTGCCTGTAATGTGGTTGGATCACGAGAAACCCCTAAGCTATGTAACTTTATTCAGCTTTGTAGTAATGCTTGGACATATATCTACGTGTTCCACCAGCCCTTATAAAAAGAAAAATATACACATTCAAATAAATCCTGAAGGAAACAACCATCCTTATCAACAAAAAAGAACTCACCTCGGTATAATCCCAGGGCTGCTTCTGAGGACTGGTCATTCAAGTACTACTCATCATCACATGGACATTCCTTGAAGCAGTAGAGCTGAAGTTCTTGGTGTCTTCTGTGTATGGGATCAAGAAACATAAATTAGCATTTGGACTTTATCATAGTTGAAGCCTTCAATCGGCTAGCAATGTTTGTATATTAAGAAGCTATTTCTTCTGTCACCCAGTTGAGAGGCTGAGAAGTCTTGCAGTCTATCAAAGAGAGAGAAAATCAAATTACTTTAAACAGATGTCCTTGGGGAGGGGTGGGGGGAAGATAAGAATAATAACACCTGAAACACTTTTCTATAATAGGGATTCAGTCAGTTCAAAACTGCATGAGTGTTTTCCCTCACAGCTTGTGTTAGTTCTGGTCTGCTGGATGAAGAGTGGGAGAACACAATTTACAACAGCCTGAGAGGAACTGAGTTGTGGCAATTACTTTTCTTACAGTGTATGACAAGCAAACTGGGCTTCCACTTGTCTTCCTCCCACCCCAATTCACAAAGTGAGTTAAAGGCCTTTAGGATATTCTTTTCCTTGTTCCCAGATGCCTGGACATTGAACTTCAAAGCTGGAAGCACAAGAACTGCCTTCTGGATCTGGTTTGGTTGAAGGAGCAATCTCACTTTTCCACTCCAGAGAGGGATTTTGCTAGGGCAGACTAAACACAATTAATGTGTGTCCCAAGAGGAATGAAGATGGCAAAGGGTCTAGTGAAGAAGTTTTATGAGGAGCAGCTGAGAGAACTGGGTTTTTTTACAGTGGAGAAAAGGAAGATCAAGAGTGACCTTTTTGTTGTCTACAACAACCTGAAAGGAGGTTGTAGTGAGGTGGGAGTTGGTCTCTTCTCCCAAGTAACAAGTGATAGTAAGAGAGGAAACAGCCTCAAATTGTGCCACAGGAGGTGTAGATTGGGTATTAGGAAAGATTTCTTCACAGAAAGGGCTGTCAAGCATTTGAACAGCCTGTCTGGGGAAGTGGTTGAGTCACTATCCTTGTAGATACTTAAACGGCTTGTAGATGTGGTACTCAGTGACATGCTTTAGTGGTGCACTTGGCTATGGTTGGACTCGATGATCTTAAGGGTCTTTTTCAACCTAAATGATTCTAAAAGAGCTCTGGGAAACTTGGGGAAGAAAAAGTAAGGCATAAATCCTGTCTTATAGGTGCACATTCTCTGGATATACCTCTCAGGGTTCATGAGAAAGTTCATGCACACACAAGAGGCCCACACAATCAACTAGAAAGGATGCTTCACCCCTCACTTGGGTCATGCCAGCAGACCCTGTGCTCATTCAGTGTTTTGACATTGGAGGGACCAGCACTTCACTGGGTGAAGGTCATTGCAGGATCAGGCCTTCAGGTGGCTAAGCTAAGAATCTGGCTATTGAGCATGTGTAGGCAGCAACATAAATAATCCCGAGTCCTGAACATTAAATGATGTTTTATATAAAAATAATTACTCTTCTGGTACGTTATAGGAAGAATGTACTTACACCAATCGTTATCTTTGGAATCAGAGCTCTTGAGTACTGCATGCAAGCGCAAGAACATATATCCCAGCTGCAACCTTGCCTGAACATTTTGGGTTTGTTTGGCATTGTATTAATTTCAATATGTCTTGAGGGCTAGCCTTTATTATATTAATGTTTAAACTCCCACACTGTTCCTCATTTGTAATCTTCCCTGGAGTACAACAAAGTATTTAACACTCCCAGTGCTGGATAAATTATCCAGAATCCTATTCAAAAGCACAGATAATGGTGTGTATTACAATGACCCATCATTACACAATATGCATTTAAGAATTCCTGGCTTTGCTTCTATCTCTGGGAAATTATTGAAGTGTATAATCTCTGTACAATGTTGCCACCATCCTCCAGGAATAGTGATTCCATCAGGCAATATTTTTCAGGAAAGACATGCAGCCCTCTTGCTATTAATTTATTTATATATATAAAAAACCCAAAGGTTACTGGAAAACAAATACAATAAATAAAAAGCCAGAATATTTATCACTTGTAGCGAGTAAGCAGTAGATTTTGGTTATTCCTGTCTTCCCTAAAAAAGGGAGTACTTAATGAGATTGTAGCTTTCATAGGGACATAGTTATTGGGGAAAAAAAAAAAAAAAAGAAAGGCCCTTTTGAAGCACTTATTTAAGTGTGGAAGAAAGTAATGCTTGAAGACCACAGCTTGCATTTTACCTGTGTACTGTTATTCTGTGTTTCATTATATTATAAATAATAAAAATCACAATGACTCCTCCTGATTGGGAGGATTGCCTGCTATATAAAAAGGCCCATAAATCAAAGCAGGGTGATCTCTTGGGTATAACTGTGATTTTCTGGATCAAACCCACTTAGAAAGGAGGAAAATAAATGCTTTGTTTAAAATACTAATAATTAAACAGATTTGCTTCTCAATTCTTAGAGAAGATGGAATATGATTATTATAAAGAAGCACTTAATTTTGTCTTTTAAACTGTGATGCATCCAAAATGGTCTTGTCTTGTAATATACAGACATCACACTAGATTACTGCTGACCCCATAGTACTAAAGAAGGACATATTCCACATCATACTGATGTCTGAATTTCCAGCGGCTCCCTCAGCTCTTCACAGCTATTTCACTGGTTTAATCCAGATCAGAGGCTATTCAGTGACCTGACTTAAATACATAGAGGTCTAGTACATAGTTAAAGTACATTGAAGGTACAGTATATATGTGTACAGTATTTTTTTCATACTTCTTCATTGCTTTAGTTCATCGGATAATACTGGAGCTTATTCTTTTCTTACAAAGCCAATTCTAACACCATATTAACCTATACCTCTCAGTTATATTGGAAGGAGAAATACAGGACAAGAAGAAAAGATGACATAAGGGAGGTTTTATGTTCATTGTGAAATTACATTTGTTGTGATTGTTTTCTTACTTTTCATAGCTACAGTATTATTCTGTAGAGAGTATAAGTCTTCACACTTACGGAAGTGATTTTTGTATCATCACCTTTGGAGAAAATATGGATGAAACACAGCAAATTTGGATATAGTCATGGATTTTATGAAAACAAGTGACTTTCATAATTTTTGTTTCTCATGAAAAATTCATATGCAAGTCATATTAATTCTGCTTCATCCACCCTTTGCTTCCATATATTTAGCATATTTATATATTGATGGTATTCTTATTTATTTGATTTCTGAGTTCTTGTAAAGCAAAAGACTACTGATATTAACAAATACAAAACTTATTTTTCAATCCTTGAGACAGTAAAGAGATTTTCCATTATTATCTGCTCCTCACAAGCATTTATTCAAAAAGGTTCATCCTCTTTAGCAAGCAAGTCTTGTTAACTTCTGAGATTATTCTGTAACAGTTTATCACAGTCAGTGGGGGTTATTTTGGTGACTTAAATATGTTATACCAAAACCAACAAGAAAAACTTGTTAACAATTCCTGCTATAAATAAATGGGTAAGAAGGAAGATAAAATGCTAGAAATGTTTTACAATATGTATCACATTTTTACATAGTAAAAATAGTCAGAATGTAATTCATGCACTTAAATTGTATTTCATATATACCTGCATGACTATCTAGGTTTCTTTTTTTCCAACTTGGATGATTTCTTTATAAAAGAAAATGTTCACACATTCTGAAATCCTTGAATTCTTGTAACATTTAATACAACAGTACTTCTGTCATTTCTATGATGACAATTAAGTTCAGCATATTTGCAAATTAGCCAGATAAAAATGAGACGTGATCTTCAAGACTGCTCTTTCACCAGTCTACTCACTATGATTTATAAAGACAAAAAGTGATCATGAAGAAGTGTGAATGAAGGTTTTTTTCTACACTATATTTACAGTTGAAATGAAATTAGCTGATGAATGAATCCTCCTTCTTTAGCTTTACATTTGTAATTGCTCTTTCATAGAAGAATTTTATCATTTATTAAGAAGACCTCAACATATTTCACTCCTCATAGGTGTCAGCATCAGGCTTACGATTATATTTTGCTCTTGGTTTCCTATACATAGTCCGTTAGCCCCTAACATATATTTCTGTCAGGACTGATTGATTTATATGTGTCTGGTTTTCAATATACTGCACTCCTTATAGTGGATAGTGTTTAAAAAAACATAACTGCCTTCTCAAAGCTTCTTGAATCTTCCGAAGCTTACAGAGCAAGACAATATATAGTAAACATACCTGTGTACCACAATTTGGGAAGTGTATAAGAGATGAAACAGAAAATCTTTCTGCATGTATATAGGTTGGAAATACACAGATATCCTTATTCTGCCTGTGTTATTTATATACAGCACATTTATGTGTTTAATTCAAAGACCAAGATTTGTCTGTGTCCTTAGTAAAAGAGATAGTAATGGTAAAGTTTAGAATGAACACAGTAATTGTTCATGTATAACATGAATCCTCCCTTACATCATTGACTTGTAACTCCTTTTAAAGAATGCAGCAATATTTTCCTTTTTAATTGTTTTATTTTTTTTGAAAGATGTGACTTAATTGCAAACAATCTGTCTATAATCTCCAGTTTTCAGAGATCACTGCCATTTTCAGAAATCCCTTAAGTAAGTTTTGACCTAAACATTATTTGCCCTAGACAGCTGCTAAAGCTACCCAGCCCATCCCAGACATGAATGATGCTGAGAAGTTGTGTAGTTGGTACATAGGTTTATGAAAATCCAAGCTTATTCTGCCCACATTCTTCCCATAACCAGAGTGAGTGCACAGGGCAGATAAACATCAACTCTCACAACATGAGCTGGTTTGGGCCTAGGAGGTAAATTAATATTTCATTGTGCAAATAAACTCTTCCTTTACCCCTAAACTAAGAAGACTGTGTAGCTCTTGGGTGCCCACATTTTGAACATCAGAGAAATTACAGTTAATGGTGTAGGTATCCAGTACTTTTGTTCTCCAATTTACTCTCTGGATATGCCTTTGTCCTCATCAAAACTTGCCAAAACACAGGCTCTTTTAAAAATGTATTTTGTAATGTGCAGTCAAGACAATTTTGTTTTACAAAAGTCGTATACTGAAAGTAAAACCTAGCTATCTAGATGCATAACTTTTACACAGCTTCAATTAAAGCATGTGGGTTGTTTTAGGTATTTGGAATTCAAATCAAGAAAAGAGAATTTAGATCAATTGAAATAGAATTTTGCAAAATTTTATCTAGGAAAAACAAATAACACTTATTCTTCCTGTTTTGCTAGAATAGGATGCTAAAGAACAGGCTTTCATCCAGAAGATGTCTAATTTGCTCTCTGAAAAAAATCTTATTGGGAAAACCTGATTTCAGAGCATCTTGCCTACTAAAAAAGCATATGAGAGTGCTTACCTCCCTGTTAAAGGGTTAGTTAATGGCAGTATCGTGCACGACATGCACAATCAGGAAAGAGTTGTGATGATTGTCCCACATCCGTGAACAAAAATCTGCTACTCTCAAGAAATGTTTCATTAAAAACTTTCAAATAGTGCAGTGCATACAACTGGGAAATTTGCAGTCCGCCCTTTACCTTTGAAAGGAGACACATCTGGCATTAGCTGACTCCCAGGGGAGTAGAGAACTCATATTCAGACACATTGGTGCCTACATTTCTTAGCCTCTTTTATTGTGCTTCCTCTGCTTTTTTGTGCACCCAATGTATGTATTTCTGTTTCCTTCGTGCAAGGATGAGGAGGGAGGGAACTGAGTTTTACTCTGTCTTCCCAGTGATCCCACTGATCATCAAAAATGCAGCAACCACCTTGTCCAGTCGTGAAGGGCAAACTACCACCCTGAACTTCTGCAGTTTTAAATCTGGCCTTGCGTTCTGTACCCAAAAATAGAAAGTAAGAGTCAGAACTACAGGAATGATTAGACAACCATGTACACAGGAAAGAGATTGGTGTGGCCAAAAAATCTCAAGGCCTCGATAAACAAGATGTCAACCTGATTTCAAAATTTGGGAAGTGTGTAAGAGATGAAACTGTGAAAATATCTTTGCATGTATATAGGTTGGAAATGCACAGGCATCTCTTATTCTATGTGCGTTATTTATGCACATTCAAGTACATCTTTGATTCAAAGACCAATATTTGTCTGAGTGTCTTCAGTAAAAGAAATAGATCACAGAATCACAAAATGGTAGGGGTTGGAAGGGACCTCAAACATCTAGTCCAACTCCCCTGCCAGAGCATGATCATGTAGATTAGGTCACACAGGAATGGATCCAGGTGGGTTTTGAATGTCTCCAGAGAAGGAGACTCCACAACCCCCTGGGCAGTCTGTTCCAGTGCTCTGTCACCCTCACTGTGAAAAAAATTCTACTTCTGTTTACTTGGAACCTCCTATATTCCAGCTTGCACCCATTGTCCCTTGTCCTATCATTGGACATCACTGAGAAGAACCTGGCTCCATCCTCCTGACACTTGCCATTTACATATTTATAAACATTAATGAGGTCACCCCTCAGTCTCCTCTTCTCCATGATAAAGAGACCCAGCCTTTCCTCATAAGGGAGGTGTTCCCCTCCCATAGATAGTAATGGCAAAGATATAGAATTAACAGATAATTGTTAATGTCTAATTAAATGAGATCTGCATTTCGGCGGTTGCCTTTGGTCCTCATCAAGAGGGCTGTTGAATCTTTCTCAAGTCATTTATGGTATAGTGGGAATCTTATAATTTTGCATAAGCTGTAATTAAGGACTTTGTACAGCTGCACATGGGGCTGGCCTGTGCTACACACAAAATATAAACAAGCCCAGCCTTTCAGCCTAGCAGCTGGAGGCCAGGTGGATTACCATTAGGAGTCTTCAACAACCTTTAGTGTCTGCATTATTCAACTGCACTGAGGCCTCAAGACCTACCTCTGAGGCAGTAAGTGTATATTGCTAACCCCCTCTTCCCTTTGTAAGATAATAAAAGAGCACTTAAGTGGAATTAACCCCATGGCCAAGTTTTACTCAGTCTACATTAAGTCAGACTGGTGACCTATCTTACATGTCTTGTCAAATTCCCTTGTTTCACGTGACATCAGGCAAAATAAAGGTCTGGGTTTTTTTTTTTCAAGTAAAAAGAAAAGTAGAGGCATCAGGAACAGGAAAGGTAGAGTTTGTAAGAGATAAATTTTAGTGTATGAAAATACATATCCCTATATATAATGTACCCTGAAATGTGTGAAGTAAAATCCATTTTAATCCAAGTCCAGTCCACATTAACCCATATCCGTACTATTAACTTAGTCTTTAAAGTCATTATACACATGATGTTTCTGCAATAGGATTATTAGCATGCGGCTATTTAGACAGAATTAGGATTACTTACTGAAATGTTCAGCAAAGCTGCCCACTTATACTGGATGCTAGCTGGGGTAATATTTTCTGCCAGCATTTGTGGACATGTAAAATATGTCCTCTGTTAAAACAGATGCAAGTGATTGCAATTTAATGCTACTCAAGTATAACTAATTAAATAGTTTAATTAGCTTATATTGAAATGAGCAGTGCTTAATGAAATGGACAAAAATGCTGAATACTGTATTTACATTGCATTACATAGGACAAGGCTTGAAAACAAGTTCTATTTCCCTACAAAAGCAGCTACATAAACAAAAGGGTTTCTACTTTGTATTTTCTGTAGCCATATTTGCTTTGTTAATTACTCTGTACACATAATGATTATACATGAGATGAATAAAGAAGATTAGATTACCTTGGCTGTAGCACAGATGAATGAGCTGGTCTTCATACCCTGTTTCAAAGGAGACAATGGAGAAAGCTGGAGGGTTATCATGTGGTCTACCAGAGCAGTGGTAGAAATTTTGCTTCTAACACTTCAAGTAAGTTTCTGTTTCCTTATATTTAAGTTAAAAACTCTGCTACCTCAAATTTTAGACTTTGGAAAGTTACTCTAAGTGTAAATATAGTACATTGTCTCCCTGTGCACAGCTGCCAGACCACTGTCTCTACCTGAGAAGGTGTACCCTGACTTTGGTCCACCCATCCTCCCTATAAAAGATTATAGGGGAACTCTCAGGTGTGAGAATCCTGATAAAATGACACATCCTCTGTCAGTTGAACTCAGCACAGAATAAGATCCCTCTGGATTTCAAAGAAAACAGTATTCCGGATTACAAAGAAAACAACATTCATTCCTAAACACTAGTATTTTTTGTCCTTCCCTTTTTGTGAAAGAGTTTGGCAATGACTGCAACACTTCAGGACTCTTAAGGGAGCTTTTAGTTTCATCTCCCATAGCATCTGACAGTTGCTGCACATATTTGAGAAGAAAATTGGTTAGAAAAACTATATTAAAATACAAAACAAGGTCCTAGACAAGGTTCCTTACTGGAGCATACTTCTCCTGAGAACACAACTCTCTATACTTTCTGAAGGCACAAGCCCATTAGCAAAAGGCTTTGAATCCCCATGCAGAAAGTTTATTCCCAAGCAGAGGTAGTCAGATATTGAGCATATCAAAACCACTGTGTCTGAGTGATACTGTTGTTAAGTAACCATTCTCATATTCACAAAAATAATCTTTCTTTTGCTGTGCAAATAAGATCTACAAAAATGTACGTAATAGACAATATAAATAGTTTTTAAATACTGGCTAATCAGATTGATCTGTGTCAGGATTCCAATTCACAACTTGCAATTAATATCCTGTTTACCAATTCATGCTAAAATAAACACTAATTATGGCATGCATTTGCTTCATAAATGCTCTGGTTTAGGTCGTTAAGAAATGCTTTGTGAAACCTGACTGTTATTTTGCAAATCAATTGCACAACTGCTTGGTCCCATAGAGAAGGCAAAACTATGCCACACATGGTGGCTAAACAGCATATGAATTAAACTCCATATAAGCAAATTTCTTTGTAAGTAATTTATATTGTATGGTAAACTTGTATCCAACTAGAGGAGCAAATTAAAACATTAATCACATCTGTAAAATTTAAAGCCTTGTGCATACAGAAAAAACATTAGGGAAATACATTTTCCTGTATTGCTGAAATAAATATTCCACATATGGAAGCCAGTCTAATCCTTCTCATTATAGTGTGGATGAAGATGAACATTAAGGCCATATAACATTTCTTTCAGAATTAGTCGATAGCTCATTTTAGTAGGTAGCACATATTTCCAAACCTGAAATGCCCACATTCAATCAGATTTGCAGTCTCCTTCCCTTTGCCGCTGAAGCTTTTCATCACTGTTAGGTAACCACTGTGATTATTCTATATCACATACTCATGAGAAGACAGAGCAAGCTCTCTCCCCAGCCCTGAGCAGGTTGTAAGCTGTGGCAAACTAACTTACTCTGAAATTATCAAGTGTTCCAGCATTCCTTAGCATTACTAACATAGGCAACCTGCCAGCCCCCTTTCCAACATCCAAATCGTCTTCCTCTCTTAACCACATTTTTATCCATCTGCTTCACAAAGCAGTCCACATGCTTTGACTTACTCTTATATTTGAGTACAATGTGAGATTACTTTAGACCGAAGCTTTTCTGTGCTATTTCATCAAATGTGTTACTCTCCATGGATGGTTACCTAGTTATCACGAGAGTATGGAATTTAAGCCCAATGAGTAATACTGGCTTTATTACCTTATTACTTAATACCTTAATACCATATTACAGTTCTCATTCATGAGTGAAACCTGCCTGGATCCTCCTCCCCATCTTGTAACCACATGGGGATCCAAAACATAAAAAGATAGCCTTCCTTGCACATGAATGGAAGGTGTAATGCACACTCGAGAAGACTTAGGAAGTTAAAAGAGCAGTTCCCTCTGGCCCCTACCACTTGCTTATTCCCACTAAAATAAAAAAAGGCAGAGTACGGGCTGGGTATGAGGAAGAGACATCTAAGTTCAGGTCCTTAGTAGTTTATTTCTGAAGGGGAGCTAGGTAACCATCTGACAATTCTTGAATTCAGTCATCACTTCCCTCCCAAGGTGCTCTGAGCATTGGTACTGTAATGTACCAATGACCAAGGAGTTCAGGAAAAATCAGAACAATTATATGACTAACATGACCTTGCTTGCCTGAGAGTTGAGAAGATACATCCTACAAGTAATATTTGGAGGTATTATTCAAGTAAATAAACATTTCCAATTTCTTTTGTCCCATTACTGTGTTTAAGTGTTTTCTTTAAAACAAATTAAAAATAACTTATGCAGAAATGATGATTGGTTATTAACTTCAGAGAGAGCCACAAGAGAAAATTCTTCCACTCTCAAAAATGCAAACTGATAACTCAGTATGGATTTATTTACACGGTTCTACCCATACATGTGGATTGCCATATGTTATTTTAATAATTGCATGTGCATAGATTATTCCAAAACCATGAAAGATTATATTTTTGAAGTTACCATGTTCTTTTCAAAGGACCATATTTCTAAACTAGCATCAGGAGACAGATATCTAGTGGGACTGTCAAAAGCATGCTAAATTCCTAATTTCAATTAAAATTAACAGAGATTAGCTCCCTAAAGACTATTGAAAGATTTGCTATGTACCTCTCTCACCATCAGAAACTTAAAGACTTCTGAGACTTGCAAGGGACCCTAATAATTTAGGATTTGTTTGTTTGTTTTTTGTTCCCACAGAGCAATGTAAAGTAGACTCCACCATGCTCCTGTCTGGGGTAGAATATGAAATTGCAGGCCTAGACTCCAGTCCTGAAACCAAGGATCACCAAGTATAAAACATTTACTATATGACATTTTATGAAACATAAGAATCGCTCAGATGTAGTGTTGGGGGATATGGTCTAGGGATGAACTTGCAGAGTAGGGTGAATGGTTGGACACGATCCCATGGGTCTTTTCCAACCTAGATGATTCTGTGAATCTGTGATCTACATAACACCATAAGGACCATAAACATTCTGTTTAATCAACTCAGAACTAGTCCAGCTGGAGCTAACCTGCTGTTGCTTTGCCCTCAGCAGTGATGCTGATGAAAATTTTGTGCCTTGGGTGAAGAACCCATTGCATGAACACCCTCTTTTCCTGACAGTGGCTTCAGGTATTATCTGTGGAGCTAAGTGTTTCTGCCTGAGGAGCCTCTCATTGCCCTTGTTCTTGAACTGCTGCCCCAGAGAGATCTAGCTGCAGCCTACGTGCTACATTCCTACATGCATCTCTGTACCACCAAGACTGCAAGAAGATTGTGTGGAAGAGATGTACATTTTGCAAGACTCTGAAGGATCAAGATTGGTTTGGGGGTTTTTTTGTTTGTTTGTTTGGTTTTTTTTTATGTTATACCACATAAATACTGCTAACATTCTATTAAAAAGTTGCATTTAATAAAGGATGTATGAAATGAATTACATTTCTTTTGCCTCATGTGCTCCTACAGCCATTTACCCTGACACTCTGTCGGTAGCATGCACACAGTGGTGTGCACACAGATGGGATGGCTGCTGCTTCATTAAAACCCCCGATGAATGATGGGTACCTTGGTAGCTTTGAGATAAAGTGCCATTGACTGTTGTAATCTGAGGTGAACATCTTTCTAGCTTGTTATTTCTTCCATGCTCCAAAGTTGTGATTCTGAGAGACTTGCACTTACACATTTTCATTCCCCACTGTTTCAGCAAGAAAGTGCAATCATTACAAACATTTTAACAGGCATTTGCATCCTTAGTAGTAAATATTAATGTGGCTTCCATGAGTACTTGTGCACTCGTTCAGTTCTACTGTTGCAGTAATTCCACCAGTAACCACTCACCATGGTGTAATTAAGCCTCTGTAACAGGGTTGGTGAAACTGAATAGTCTGTTCTGAAAGTCATCTTGAAGGAAGCAATTGCACCTTCCAGTGCACCTCCGTCCCATTGTATTTTCAACCCACAGATATGGGGGTGTTGGATTTTTACAGTTATGATACGATCAATTTTTCTTAAATTCTCATTTTGAGTTTTTGTTAACAGATCTTATTTCATTATGCGAGTTCTTTAAATTAAGTCTAGGAAGCTTTAGAGCCTGGGTCTAACACTGTCCTTTTAAAACAAGCATTCGACACAATTGTAGCTAAGTACCAACCACTGAGTACACTGGACACTATTACCATTGTACAATTTAGGTATCCCCTGCCTTCTGGTGACTATACATTTATTAGACATAAATTTCTTTGTACTGGTAATCAGAAGAAAACAGTACAATAAAATAATAGGAACAATAGTTTCAAATAAGCAGAGCACAGAGCTACTGGTAAGAATAGAAATTACCATGTGGTGAAGGTCAGAATCCTTTTGTTTGAGGATCCATGCAAATAACTTCTTCCACACCAAAAAATATTATGTTCCATCCTAAAAGATGGACATCTATCTTCTCAGTGTATTTCCATGCCACAATTTATGCTAGTAATTTGATTTAGAATGCAATAATAAACCCCCAAAAGCATGCCCTCTTCCTGTCTCAAAAGGAGTATGTTGTGCTGACAGACAGTACAGAATTAAAAAAAAAATTCTCTGAAATCTGTGCTCATTTGGATAGCCCAGAATATTTGATGACATCTCTGAAGCTTCTCCTAATATGTACACTTTGTAAGTCACTTTCTATGCTACATGTACAAACCACAAAAGACAAACCACTTTTGTTTATGATCAGCAATATGTGTCCTCTTTCACTGGCTTTGTCATGCCACCCTCCCCCAAAAATTAAAATACTAAGGCTTGAAAGAATTTCTCGGTGTCAGACCTAAGGTAATTATTCCTTTTGTATGGAAAAAGCATTAATTATTTTTCAATGATATAAACTTAATAAATAAAATTATAAGTTTAGTGAACTTAAATTCCTTTGGCAAAATGCTTATATTCACAAGCTGGATACAAAACTTTGGAAACAGTGCAGACGCGGTAGGCATGAATACTATCTTATTTAAATGTCTGTATTAAGCACAAACACTCTCTGCTAAAAATGGGGAAAAAACAAACAAGTCATATTCATCAAAGTAATTGTGTAGGTACTTTCAGTACCAAAATGCCTAGAATGAAAGATTGAACTGCTAACGGCAGCAGTGACAGCCATGAATCATGGTAGGCTACTTCGGGGCCTTTACCACCATAAAACAAAAGATGTAGATGAAAAATGCTGCAATTAAGTGATTTGATTTCTGCCCCCTTTTTCCTACTGCATTCGTGCATGGCTGCACAGCAAAGATTGATGGGAAAAATTACTCTACGTGATCTCTGACAGAGCCTTGGAACAATTCTATAAGGAGGAAACATACAAATCAAACCAGCTTTCTTGTATTCAAACAAAATAATACATATAAAGGAAATACTTTAGCCTATATCCAAAGCACCAACATTTGCATGCACACATAAATTTTTGAGAAATGCTCCGCTATCAAAACAAACTCATGGATTTTCCAGCTAGTTGGGTAATACTGATATTTGTTTAAATAAATATTCAATCAGTACTGAGTGGCATCCTAAATATGTTTGTGCAGTGAGAAGAACAAATTGCACATACAAATTTATGGAGGTAAAATGTTCTTATCTTTTATATCAATATGATATTAATAAAATACTCTCAAAATAAGAAATAAGAAAATCATCCTGCATATTAGACTCCACTATCATTACCATCATTTAAATGGACATTTTCAATGGGCATTTATAAGTGAGTTCAGAGCAAGAGTATAAAGGATTTATATCTCTGCTACTTGTGTAGAGGGAAAATGTTACAATATGGCTGACATACTGTAAAATATGCTAAATGTGCAAAAGGCATTGGATAAAATAAACAACAATGTTAATGCAAATGGGAGGTGACTTGTTCTACTGTAGCCTGCTCTACTGATATTATGTGAGATTTATTTCCTGATGAGAGAGTAAAGACCACACAGATCCAGCCCACTGTAAAAAATGTGTAGTTGATTTTCCTCAAATATACACAATGGAATCAACTCACCGAAAAAAAGATGTATAGAGATTTGACTCCATTATGCGTAGTAAACAGAGACTGAGCAGACCGACTAGGGCATTGGTAATTAAACACAGGTCTTTTTCCCAAAGACCTATGCTGCATTATGCGCAAAAGAAATCCTGCTGCAGTCCCCTTTCCAATGTCAGATAATATTTTTCATTTTGTTATGGGTTTTTTTTCCCGTATATTGAACACTTCTTCATTTCAGGAGATTCCGTTTATCCGCAGTGCATAAGATCGTATATTTTGTTTCTGCATGTAGCTGACTTATTCAACTTTAGATATTTTTTTCTTTTTCTGATAAGCAGGTACAAGCCTCATGAGGTTGAAACTTCATATACATAAGCCTCTCCACCTTCAGCAGCTTTCTGCCTGATTTATGGGTACCTACAAACCATCCTCCATGACTAGAGAAGCAACTTTTTCATTTTCAAAGTTAATCCAGTTCTAGGATGAATTAACTGCTGCATAACACCCTGACAGCTAGATTGTGCTTTTATCCAGCTAGCTAACATTCCCTATAACTTCTTATCCTGTAAAATAAACATTAAGAGCTTTGGCCTCCTGATTGCTTACTATTGATCACTTTTATAACCCAGGACACCTTATCTTCTTTCAGTGTTTTACAGTATCATTAACTGTAAAAGGAGAGTGAGTTTCTTCTGCCAGTTTATTTTTGTATAGGGAGTTAACGCATCCAGAAAAAGAACCGATAGCAGTTTTGTGGTGGCTTACACAGCTGGCATGGGTGATCACCTCCAGCCTGGCAATAATGGAGGTGAAAATAGCCTTTTGGGGTAGCAGGCAGAACCGTGGTCTAGGCAGACCTTTGAGAAAAGGCAGGTGCATTTGGACAAGAGGATTATATTCAAAGACGTAACTGTTTGGTTTTATCGTTTGAGACAGTATTCAAACCAAACCTTAGAAATGTCTTAGGCTGCAAACTCCTAGTGGTAGGAACCAAAGTTTTTTATAAAAGATGCTGAAGGTCAGTGCCATTTTTTCAGGCTTTACTGCTTTATGAATATTAAATAGCTTATGCAATAAGCGTAATGGTTAATTAAACATAGGATGTTCTACATTGGGTTATCTTAATTCAGCAATCTGAAAAAGCAGAAAGAGTGGCTGGTTTAAGTTCACGACCCTGAAGTTTTCTTCACTCGTGGACCAGGAGGCAGCAAGTAGAAACCCTTCTTGCCCAGTGGTCCCATTCAGAAGGATAAAGCAGAAGAGGGATAAGAAAGGGAAAGAGAAAAGGTGGGAATTAGTTTTCCCCTCAGTAGTTCACAAAACAGAAACGTGCTTTATGCAACAATCCAAGCAGATCTGTAAGTATTATCCCCCTCTATGTAGTTCTCTGGGGAATGGAGACATCAACCTGCCCAAGGGGGCTGGGAGACTTTCCTCAGGAGTCAGACATTTTTGGCAATCAAGGAAATCAAGTGTCTGTTATCTTGCTACAACCATCATTTTAAAGAGTGACAGTTTTGGTTTAGCAGGAAAAAGATGAATCCACTGCATTTGCATTCGTTGCTGTGAATACCACTCCAAAAGGCAGAGGAGTTGAGAGGATTCCATGCTGTTTTGGAAAGTGAGAAAAAATAGACGTAACATGCCAGAAGCACAGGTCAGCAAAGCTGCATTGCTACTGGATAAAGGACAGGAAAAGGCTCTGAAATGAGAGGAAGGAGAGGTGAAGGGAGGAGGAGGAGGGAAATTTGCCTGAGGCCTGTGCAGGGCAGGAGAGCTATCGCTAGAAGCAGGGCTGAGAGCCTGCCAGGAGGTTTCCTTCAAGGGGCCAGGGCCTCCTGGAGACTTGAGTTGGCATCAAGGGACCCTCACCATTACTCTAAATGATATTAAACTTTTTGTTTATCCTTTGTGACCTTGCTTTTAATCTCATAGCATGAAGTCCATATGTTTTTCCATGTAATGTTAATTTAAGAAGAAATGATGAATTAAAGAAGAAACATGAATTGTGAAGATGGCGTATCCAGAGTATTCAGTCTCTTCAGAAGAAGTCAGAGTAGTGTGATAAAGACTCACCTCACCAAAATTTAGGGCTGAAAAGCATCTTCTTTCAAGCCACAGGAACAAGTATGGTGACTGTTGTGGCCACCTGCTGGTTTTGGGGAACACATTTCCTCCTGCACACACAGGCTAGGGACCCTCTTATAAAGAACTGTAGTAAGTGGTAGAACACCTAAAATACATCTGCAAACCCCAAGGCACAACAATAGATCATTTACTCATAGCAGATTTTCTAAGCACAGTAAGCACTGTACTCTAACAGTAAAATAACAACATTTTTTAAAAGTTCAGAGTACATTGTTTAGTTTCATGTGATCTTGAAGTTCTTGAATATTAATTCACTGTTTTGTCATTGTCCTATTATGTATCTCACAGGCATCATCTTATACTGTATGCTTTATTTTTGAACTGAACCTTGCACAGGACAACGAAGAGGGCTTCCACTTGTGATTATGCAAATAATTAATAAGAAATCAGATTGCTGTCAATCTGTCTGTCCATAAAGAATTTGGTAGTCTTGCAAGACAGATGCTAGTGAGTAAATTTTACTTAGAACGAGTTAGAGATTAAGAAGCTTAAATTTATATGTTTACCTGTAGGTGTGTGAGGTCCCATTATGCAGTTAATGAAGATCCAGTAAATTTATTTGACAGAACTACAGCATCTGAAGTTCTTCCAGACACTGTCTGTTATCTGGAATATATTTTCATCTGGTTTTGTTGTATTCTGTATGTGTGCACTGACATACACTGCTTCAGAAATTTAAAAGAATAAAAAAAGTAAAAATCATAAAAAAGAAAAGAAAAACTTGTTTTCCAGCTATGATCCCTTTATCACAAAGGAATTTGCATATGTACCCAAGGTTGATCCCACATCTCCCTTATCAAGAGGGAGATTTTAAAAGGTCTCATTACAGCTAATAGGATAAATAACTGGAAGCCTCATCTGCATGCCTTATGCATCCTTGTGTTTTGGGAACAATATATAGCTATAGGGATCCACACAAATGATACATATATCTCTATTGATATATTGTGGATGTAATGGAAAACTACTGAAATCAAAAGTGAGTTACATTCACCAAGGCTGATATAAAAAAGAGATGCTTGAATGAGGAGTTAATCCCAATTTCATGTCTCACCTAAAAAATGACAATTCTAGTTACATTATCTCTTCTATAGTATGGCAGCAGGCTGAAGAAAAATGTTAAACAGCACGGCAGGAAAGCAGATAGACTATTAAATAAATATCCTGTTACTATTTAATTAACCATTTAATTAAACCTTTCTGCTTCACCTTTTGATTTATCCGTAGTTCCATGAGAATGAAACAATAGTGATGTTGCTTTTAGAAGAACCACCAGATACCACAACAATAGCAATACAGAAATTATAATTTTCCTCCTTTACAAAATGTGTCTTTCATGCAGCTTTTACATTTTATTCTTTTCTGATAGAATTTCCTTGAGAATCAACTTTTTATTGTTATTATTACTTTAGATTTTTTCATTCTTACATGGACAGGTGTTTCTTCTGTGTTGGGAGCCTCTCTTGTGGAAGATGTTACACTAGGGCACTAAAAAAAATGTCAGCCACTAGAGCATGCAGACAGATAAAGCCTCTTGCATGGTACATAGTTTTAGCACTCAGCACTAATCAAAATGCTTTCGTGTGTGAGAATTCTGGGAAAGTGAGAAGGAATCTCACCCTCTCTCATTAAATAAATGAAGGCCTAAAAACACTCACTGTGGCTAAAGAGCTACATTTGGAATAATAAAACCTACTATGCAAGCAGTTCAGGATAGAATTTTCTATTTTGAGCAGTCTTTCTGAGGAAAAATACCCCCTGCATCTTAGATTTTAAAATTTCATTTAAAAATGTAAAAATACAAATATTCCCAAATCACATTTCAACCAAATATCCTGTACATTTCTTCTTCCATCAGGCTAATTCAAAACGTGGATATCAGAGATGGCAATAGTCCTGTGTTTATATCACACAGCACTACAGAGAGATGATCACTTAGCTTTTGTTTTGGTTCCAATTCATTTTTTCAAGAAGCATAATTAAAAACTGCATTAATGTCACCAATTATGGCCTCCAAGGGACCAGAAACCCCATGTTACTATGTGATGGAACACAACTGAGCTGCAAACATCCATTTGCCATTATAATACTCATTAATCCTGCCAAATACAACTCATTACGAGACTTCAAGAAAATCATCTCATAGGCAAACATGGCACAAAATCTATCTGTCACTGCATTCTCACAGCACAAGTTGCAGGGGTGGAAATTGTTCAATGTATCTAATTTAGGAAACTGCAAACTAACCATTCATTTCTGACACAAACCAGAAGGTATCTGAAAATGTACACGGGCTACTTTAATGCTAGAACATCCCTTTAATTGTGACTTCATCGGAAGTAAGTAGTTTGATAGAAGATGAAGTAAACACTGAGAAAGAAATGAAGAATTACCTTGAATATTTGCTCAAATCAGAGTTCTTCCTAAGGGCAAAATTAATTAGTCTTTTCTCTCTTATTTACAGCTTTTTCTTCTGATTTTACATTCATAGAATTGTTCAGATTGGAAGACACCTTTAAGATCAAGTCCAACCATTAAACCAGCACTGCAAGATCACCGCAAACTATGTCCCTCAGCACCACATCTACACATCTTTTAAATACCTCCAAGGATTGTAACTCAACCACTGCCCTGGGCAGCCTGTCCCAGAGCTTTACAACACTTTTCAGTGAAGATATTTTTCATAATATCCATGTAAAACCTCCCCTGGCACAACTTGAGGCTATTTCTTCTTATCACTTGCTACATGGAAGAACAGACCAACCCCTGTCTTGCTACAACCTCCCTTCAGGAGTTGTAGAGACTTTCTTCAGGACAACGCTGTGGAAAACAGTGTCAAAAAAAAAAAAAAAGATAAACCATATTTTAGTATTTCACTTTATTATTGTGTAGCATTGCATTATTACCATTAGTATTACTAGCCTAGAACTAATGTAGACTTACTGTGAAATATCTATTTTGTAGTATCATTTTTCAAAATTCAGGAAAGGTAAAAAATTCCAAGCAACATAAAAAAAATCAGAAAAGCAACTCATATAACCATGTACCTGAAGTCTAATGCAAAATCCATATTTCTGAAAACTGGATAATCATCAAAATGAATTCTTCAGACTTCCTGAGCTTTATAGATAGGTACTCTAAAAGGATCCATTATAACATGGGTACTCTAGCTTCACTAGAAGGACTTTCATGACCATGTCTTTAAACAGTCACTGAAACCCCCATGATTATCCACAGGTGTTTGTACTTGCAGTAGTACTGCAGTATTTGTTTACTTCAAGAAGTTGGTAAATAAATGCCAGGAATTCTGCAAAGTATTTCCTGATGTAAATTGTAAATTCTGGAAACTGCAAGATATTTCATTCGTTAAACAAAATATTTGCCCTTCAGCAATAGCTCTTTTTTTTTTTTTTTTCTCTTGTGAGTCATCTATTCCGTAGAGCTTACAAAACTAAAATGAATCACGTTGCCTCAAAAATATGTAGTCTGATTTATACTTTGATGACATCAGATAACTTGAGCTGAATGCTTGAGCTAATTTTCTAGTGGGAGAAGTAATAGAGCTGTCCCAAAAGCAAATCATTCATAAACAGATCCATCTCTTTGGCCCACTGACAGAAATGTAGTAGGACAGGAAGTCTTTCACAGAAATTAGACAACTTCTTGATTACAGGTCATGCTTCTCTAAAAGCAGTACTGGTATTTATCTTTACACTCCTGGATTCAGTGCCTGAATCATTTGGCAGTTCTGTTTTCCAGTGTACAAAACCCCGGATTGCAAGGATGTGTTCAGTTTTTCAGACTGTCCACTTCAAAGATTTGAGAAAAAAGTTGAGGTATTCAAAACATGTTGCTTGAGGATGACAAATGCTTACTGGAAGAACTGAGTGGAATGATGAGTGGAATGATGAGTGATGAGTGGAACATACCAGCTGTCTTTAGCTGTGCTGTAGAATCAAAACTTTTTTTTTTTTTTAATGCAGAATGAAGGGGGTTTTTTGATTCCTAATACTGTATTATTAAGTATGTAGAACATTATAATTTTTGTTCATATTTTTTCAGAATTTCGGAACAGAAGAGTTCTGAGCCGAAAAGAAAAAACCCTACACCAATAACAAAAAAAAAGCTATATCCTATAGGTACTTACACAATTAAATGAGTTCTTTGGGGAATCTAAAATATCCTTGCTCTTTGATGTCTTAAGTCAAGATTAGTGAAATCCAGACTCTAGAAAATTTAAAGATAATATAGTCCTCTTTTTAAGGTAGCTCTTTGAGGTCATGTTTAAAACTCATGCAGAGAAAAGACAGTCTTAAAGAAAGTCTCATGAAATTCAACATGCTTGGCATCTCTGAGGTTAACATTTCAAACAATACCTTGTTCCATTTAAAAGTGAGGGATTGTTACAACAATGTGTTTTCAATTCTAACCAAAGTTATGATAATAAGAAAAGTAATTCTGCAGAGTACATCCGGCAATGCAGCCGCTTGTGTTATAATAAAAAGCTATAAACTTCTCTAGGTACTTATTCTGCATCAAATGTAACCTCTGTGGGGCAGGGACTCAATCTTATTCAAGAAGTTCACCCATTGCTCAGTGCTGCATAGGTAGATGGCACTATGCAAATAAGTCAAGGCAATCAATGTGGGTATAATTCTCAATATTTTATATTTCATTTCTTATACAGATTTTTCTCCCTATTGTTTATGCAGTCTGAGCATCTGGAGTCTTCCAGACTAGCACACCGGGGTTGGATCTGAGCAAATAACTTCCTTTTTTACAAATACATAGATATAGATACATGTTCATATGTCTATATTAATGTTTCAAAGTATGTTTAATATATAAAAAAATATTCATAATCGCAAATGATATTAGGCATGATTTTGGTAGGCAAGGTCAACCACGTATTTATCAGCCAACCATGCATTTATGGATCATTCCTCTCAGGTCCCTACCTAATTTCCCACCTGGATCCTAGCATCAGAGCTTTGCTTAGTAGCCCAGGCAGCTAATGATTTCCTCTGTGTGCCCTGTTGGTGCTCCATCTACATAAAAGAAAGTCTTTGACACAGCAAGATGCTCACTTTCAACTTGTTTCAGCGCTTGCTGTTCCAGGAGCTACCTGAAAATAAACATTTGCACAGTAATCTCTTCATATATACTTGAAGAGTTTGGTAGCACTAGTCAACAGGAGTTTGAAAGCATTTTAGCAAGTAACGGCTTCTTCTGAGCCTCAGAATGTAGACTTTATAACTAAAGATTATAAATGTCTGATTTTAGAAACACTGAATCCTTACATAAGTGAAAGAAGGAGATCTGTAGTTTAGAGACATTAGAAAGCCTTTTGCTTGTGATATACATTGAAAAGAAAAGTAACAGAAATATAGATCTGCCCATCGGAATGAATGAAACATATATACTGGCGTTGTAGTAACGGGTGCCAGATATTGATCAGTGTGAATATAATGAATTGTATGATCTATAAGACCATAATCCAGCTATTAATCTGCCTTTCAGGTCATAATCACATACACTTCTAAAAGCTAAACTAATCAAACAGTAAGAGTCATCCAATTCAAGTTAAATTATTGAAATTACATACACATTAATGCCCTGCAATTACCAAATGAAGAATAATACTCAGTGTTTTAAATATGCTGTGCTAAGTTGAAAGTACATGGGAGAGAACATCACTTATGTTCCTGCTCAGATCACAGTGGCGTGGATCAGGACACATTAGCTAAGAAGGTTTCAAGATCTGTTCCCATCACTTATTCTTAACGTCAACACAGAGATTTAAAAGAAACATCAACACCAAGCCACAGT
>VWZY01013399.1:133490-148490 GCA_013399075.1 Chloroceryle aenea | reverse complement strand
TATGCTTATAGCACATCCGCTTGCCTTTCCGAAGTGTGCTCCTGGTTTTTCTCAATGATCTCTACAAGTTTATTTAGTGTTACATCACATAATTCATAGAATCAGAGAATCACAGAATCATAGATTACCAGGTTGGATGGGACCTCAAGGATCACCTGGTTCAATATTTCTTGTCAAAAGCACAATCTACATAAGATGGCCCAGCACCCTGTTCAGATGAATCTTTAAAGTGTACAGTGTTGGGAAATCCACCACTTCCCTTAGGAGATAATTCCAGTGGCTGCTTGCTCTTGTGAAAAATTTTCCTCTTGTGTCTAATCAGAATGTCCCCAGTAGTAACTTGTACCCATTACCCCTTGTCTTTTCCATGTGACTCCTTCTAAAAGCACAGCCTCCATCTTCTGTGTAGCCACCCTTTAAATTCTGGAACATGGTGATAAGGTGTTCCCTAAGCCTTCTTTTCTCAAGGCTGAACAAATCCATCTTTCCTCATATGTCAGGCTTTACAGTCCGTTGTTCATCTTCATGGCCCTTCTCTGGATCCTGACCAGTCTCATCTTTTCCATGTAGTGGGGACCATAGCTGAACACAGTATTCCAGGTGTGGCCTGACAAGCACTGCGTGGAGAGAAAGAGAGCTATAGACCCTCCAGATCCCTAAGCTTTATACCAAATGTGACTTATATGGGCTGGAATACCTCACTGGTCAATTTGGGGTCAGCTGACCTGTCCGCTCCTCCCTGCAGGTGGACCCCCCAATGTGGTGCACATGATCCAGCAGTGGCCTCGGTCTGCACACCAACCCTTGGTAGTAACTCTAACCATGGGGTGCTATCACTGCCAGAAGCAGACACTGACTGTGCAAACAGACCGCTAACTTCAGACAGTGAAGGGACTTAGAAGAACTGAGCTGAAAAGTAAAATCACTGAACAGAACCAGCACTGTTCTCACCCAAACCAGGACAATACTCTTTGCCATGATATAAAGGCAATATTCTTGTGTAGTGTCTGGTTTCAGAAAATAAAGGAGTCTAATACTTTATTACAGTTCTGTGATACTTTCACTGTACTTCTGTTGAACCAATCATACTGACCACCAGTATTCATTTTATGTGAAAAACTGAAATGTCCCATGAGTAAGTTCTGAGACCTTTTATCTGGTTACTGTTGCTAGGGAAACCACATCCTTGATATCCATGTATCCAACATGTCAGTCTCACTTTACATCTAGCTATCCATGAGCCAACACTGCAGCACAGAGTAAAGAAAAAAAGAGGAAAATAAGACAGAAGAAGCTGAAAACTCTTCCCTATCAAAGTATATTTGCATGGGTGTTGGAGTTAATTCTAGGTCCTTCTATGTTACTTCTGTCTTGGGTTTTGACAGACAAAAGTATCTTGCAACAGACTGAAAAAACAGTCTGTAAAGCTGCAGTAATGGTCCCTCATTAAACAGCAAATATATTCTGCGCTAATCATCATCAGGAAGGAAGTTGGTCCTTTCTGAAGTTCCAGTGAGGAAGATCAATTCCAAATAATCATTCTCGAAAACACATTTTATGCAATACTTCCACAGCACCAAAAAGAAATTACTGGCACTAAACATGGAATACAATGCTTTCTTTCATTTTAAATTCATAATGAACTTAAACCAGTCTCTTTTTTTATTTCATTTATGAATTTATGTCCTTCCTCATCATATTTGCTAAACTTATAATGCAGTATGCTTGATTTTAACATACTGTAAAAACTTATTATCTTAAAGCCTAATGATAATGTTCTCATGACAGTCTAAATGCCTTGGAGGCATAAGACCGTTTATCTCAGTTTCTCAGAGTGCCAAGATGCAGATTTTTGAGGGCATAAATCTCATTTGGGCATCTCGCTCCTTGAAATTCAAAGAGCACTAGGTGACTAATAGGCATTTATGCCTTCAGAAGTCTCATTTTTTAGATGTGCCTACACCAACCAAGGAAGCAGCGTGTCAAAGAGAATGGAGCTAGCTCTAAAGAAGCTGCTGTATCTACAAGCACAGTTAAGTGCCCTGAAGTAATACAATACAGCTATGTCTGTCTATCCTGTCTCTATACCTAGCATAATTCCTTTCTGAAGAAGTGTCATTATTAAAAAAATAATATATATAATAAGTTTTAGCATGTATTTCCAACTTCTGATTATTTTCCTATGCTGTTTGGCTCTTTAGGCTCAAACGTTGAGTAAGATCTGTGTTGTGCCAGCTTCCAGTGAGACTGTTAGCACAGGTACATGCATCACTGCAGTCCTCCTTTAGGATCATAGTATCATGGAAAGATTGAGGTTGGAAGACACCTCCTGAGGTCTCTAAATTAACCTTCATCTCACAACAGGGTCCACTCTAATATCAGGCCAGGTTGCTCAGGGCTAGGTTATGAAAATTTCCAAAGATGGAGCTTGCCTCTCCAGATAGCCTATTCTTTTACTTTACTTCCTTCATGGTGAAAAAAATATGCCTTATCTTCTTTCAGTTTACCTCTTATTTTTCAGTCAATGTGCTACTGTGAAGAGCTTGTTTCAGTCTTCTGGATTACCACCCCACAGATAGACTGAGGGCTTCTGGCTGGGCTGATGAAGATACCTGTTCCCCACACTGGACAGGTTGAGGTCCCTCCTTCTTTCTGCATGGGATAAGTTATTGATGGACAAGTGCTCCATCACCTTAATGATATCTTTCCTATGCTTTGGGGCCCCAAGCTGCACACACTACACTAAAAAGGTAGTTACATAAATCTTGTGATTAGGAAATTTTAAAATGTCACAGTAGTATTTCTATTTTTTTTTTTTTTTTCACTCATGTGATGCAGTAGGTCTGTCTGATAATTAAGCTGGTCATCAGAAAAAATTCCTTCTCTATTACTGCTGGCTGGTCTGAAGAGGAATGGAAAAAAGAAAATCTGAAATCCATCCATGGTAACCTGTCCTAGGAGGAGATGACACAAGAATGCAAATTTAAGCTGAAAACCAAAGGGTTATCTCACAGAGATTGATCACAGGTCTACCAAGGTAGGAACCTCTAACTTAGCACTGCACTCCAAACAACTGCTTGGCATGCTGCCAATAGCTGTAGCTTGTTATTCCCCTCCTTAAGGGGGAAACTAATGAAATTAAGGCCCATCAATTAAATCTCTCTCTGTGGCTCTTGTTAATACATCTGCATATCCTGTTCAACCCTTTCCTAGGACATACAGTTAGCCTCAGTGCTAGCAGACACTGAAGCCAAAAACATTCAGCATGAGTGTTACATGTGTAAACTGATAACAGGAAAAGCAACAAGAGGTAAAATAACAGCACAAAACTGAATGTGTTAATGTCAAATTATTAAGAGGATATGTCAAATCATTAAGAGGATATCAGAAGAAGCAAATATGGAAATAATATAACTATATAGTAAGCAATGCATATCTAATAATTTCCTAATGAAATTTGGAGGGCTTTCTTTTTTTCTTATTACTACTTGTTAGGGCAAGTACTATTCTCAGGAACAAACGAGTGGACTCTTGGATTGGCTGAATATAATAATTCCTCATTTTCATAGGTAACTGTCTAACACATCTCTCCTAAAAGCTTGAGCACTTAAATTAGCTGGTATCCATCCATACTTCTAAAACATTAATTTATCAGAGGCAGTGTTCTCTGTCTGCACAACACAGTGCACAATGGTGGTTTACACTGTGATTGGGACTCCTGGAAATTATGATAATACCAATTATAAACCTCACTAGACCACAACAGTAAGGGCTTTCCTGGTACATTTTGCATATAATCTTAGTTAAATGAACATGTATTGAAAGAGCTTTTCATTTTACAAGCACAGTCTTTGTTGGCATTACCTCTATTGTACTAGTCATTTAGTTATGCAATATTTCAGTTAACTCACTTGTTTCTTTCTCTTCTTTTTTTTTTTTTTTTTTTTCCCAACACCTCAAGAAAGCATCCTCTGCCCATCATTGTTTGCAAACTTGTTTTCTCTTTTCAGCATGTACTTATGTGAAACCTTTTTCCATCATACTTAAGCAGGGGTTATATCTGAAGTGAATTATGTCAGTATATTCCTGGAGATCAGTATAACCTTCAAATTAAAGCAAGTGCAAATGCTTAGCCCCAAGTTCCTTCCAGGTTTTGCATTTCTAAGAAAGATTGTATGGGAACAAGTGCTGTTGAATAAGGAGTGAAGAAATGAGAAAGGAGTGGAGAAAGCAGTGGAGAAAGGTCCTCGTTGTCACAGAAATGTTAATATATGGCCAAATGGTCAAAAAAGTAGACTATATTACAATAGAAGAAAAGTTGTTTTCCTTTCTAAATACAAAAAGGTTAGGAAAACAAATGCACCTGCTTTGAGAGGATTATAAACCATGTGCAAAGGCTAAATTCTTTCTCTTTTTCATGAGTTTGCCTTGAAATGCTGGAAGAACATGCAGATCTCTTGCCCTATATCTAAGAAGCTGGAAAACATCTTCTAGAGAAAAAGTGACACGACACGACAACAAAGTTAGGTAATAACTCAAAGCTGAAGTTATTTGAATAGGCTTCTACCTCACTGGAAGCTTAATTTTTAATATGAGACTAGGATAAAGTATTTTAACAATATTTAATCAGAAACATCAGGTTTCCTTTCTTTATCTTAAAACTGCTGATTTCCTTTGCTTCTAAGACAATTCATAAAATAATCATGGACCTTCCACCATTAAGTAAATCCCTTTTGAGTGTTAAATTTAAGTAATTTGTTTTTTCCCCCACAGTTTTACAAGAAATTAAAATCTATGTCCCATTTTTAAATTGGGTCTTTGTAAACTCTTTGGAATACCTCTCCATTTATTAAAAAAACTGGGGAGTCAGCAAATTTAGTTTCATTCCAACTGGAATGCCGAGTGACCATCTGCCAATTGAATTCCATCCAACAGTCCTGCAGTAGTAAAATAATCAATAGCAATAGAAGTAATAGCTGAGTATCCAATTGAATAATGGTTTGTGTTCTAACTTGATGACACCGGTATTCAAGAATTCCTGAACCTTTCAATTCAGGGTGAAATTTAAAAATTTTTACTTTCAGACACTAGGCATTGGACTTCTTCAGAATTTTTTTCCACTTCTTTGACTTTGCCTGTAGTTTCTATATTCTTTTCTAAAGTTTGAATGAGAAAACAGATTAGGCTTTTCAAGCATTCAGAAACTGAGGAAAAGACACTCTTGACAGTAAACAATTACCATGACTTTTTTTTCTTATAATCACTCTACAGCCAAAACAGCTGGGGGATGAAAGTTTAAATTTGGCAGGAAAACAGCACTAAGGAGAAGTGTTTTTGAGTGTGCTGGAGAAAAATGGTTTTGATGTGATTTAGTTATAAGCATTTGAAACCCCATGTACTGAGCATGTAACACTAGCTTCTCATTAAGTTTCACAGGTGCTGTCTTCAATGGAGAATTAGGTTGGTTTAGTTGCAAAAGTTTCACTGAGGGGCATATTTATTTTACATTATCTCAGAGAAAACTTCTCAGACCTCTGCAATGGGGTATTTCCCAGAAATGTAGGGTCACGTCACGTACACCTAGTGTAACTTCACTCCAGAATGAAAATGTTTATAGGACAAAATACTGTTGTTAATTCATATTATGATTTCAAGTAGACTGTAACATCTCACTTTTGTGGCTATTACTCACATAATAAAGTAGCGTCCTTCACTTCTGTCCTTTAGTGGGGAGGGTGGAATTTGGTCTTTTAAAGAACCACAGAGCTGTGCTTTGATAGTTGCAATATTTTTGTCTTTTCAGACATATCATTCTCTGAATCCTGAAGTGTTCTTTTACATAAAACAGATTGCTTGAAGGCACACAGATTACTTTAAATATTTCTGCACTTCACAGTGAATTGCTCATTCACCTGAGTGTTTAACTATGTCAGTGTGTTCAACATTATCATATTTAATTGAATGGTTCAACAAGATAATATGCCAGTGCACACACAATTCAATGCATTATTGGCTCACAATAAATAAGGCAACTCAAATAAAACACTGGGGACTTAGCAAGAAGAAATTATGTATAAGTGAGAGAAATGCGAATGCACTGAAGGTATACTAAAGGCTGATAATTTATCAATTCTTACAAATTTGTATATCTGTACATTTTAGAAAAAATACAGCCATGAAAGACAAAGCATTTAAATATCATAACTAAGACATATAACTGCTGTCTGCAATCTTTCTACCTTGCCGTTGGCTCATTTCATACCCTGACTTAAATGTGCAGAACATTTAAACTTTTTGATTTGTTCATTTGTAATTTATAAAGGTCCAAAGTTTTATATTTTAAAGCCATTGGTCTCACTACTTAATAGTCCTTAAATGAGGATGCTGATGTCAGCAATGCAGTTCTTGAAGCAACTGATGCATTGCTATATGCTGGATTAATCTACACATCATACAAAATTCTGAAGGTTTTTGTTTGGTTTGGTTTTTTTGTTTGTTTGGTTTTTTTTGGTTGTTTGTGGGTTTTTGTTCATTTGGTTGGGTTTTTTTTGTGGATTTTTGTTTGTTTGAGTTTTTGCTTCTTTTCTTTTCTTTTCTTTTCTTTTCTTTTCTTTTCTTTTCTTTTCTTTTCTTTTCTTTTCTTTTCTCATTTACTTTTGACATTATTAAGTCAGAAAACCCTGGAGGGAAATTTCTATTTATCAGAGAAGCAAGATCTTGAGACAGCCTTTTGAGGGGACAAGGCCAAAAACTAGCTATGTATCTTAAATTCAGGAATGCTATGTTGCAGCAAAAGAAGACAAGATACATTGACGTAAGAAGTTCTTCTATACACGTTCCTGCTGTGGATCATCTAATAGTCATGTACTAAGATTCCTATCATGCTCAAAATTCAATTACAAAACTTGCAGCATTATGATAAAGTTTTTGAAAACCAGCTACATTTAGCACTTAAATGCTCTATTGGTTATTTACTTGTAAGCCATTACAACCTTTTCCCTCTTTTCCACCAATTTAATCTTTTTTTCTTATCTTTATCTGTTAAAGTCATTTCATACATACTTGCCCTGTATGGATTCTGTATTACTTAGAAGTACGATTCACATTTTTCCGTAATACATCCAAAAAGATGTAGTAGCACTGTCTCAATCAAGTTAAAATCTGAACTAGAAAACATAACAGCTAATTTGAGATATGGCCACCTATATAAAGGATCCTTCAGGTTTTCTGACTTATTTTGTTATCAGTCAATTTTATCATCACTTAGACTATTCAAAAATTTAGCAGTGGGAATTCAATTCAAAGATTTGTATTATCATTAACTACATAGGTGAATACGTGACTCAAACTCTGTCAGAGATGTCTTATTTTAACCCTTTATTTTCTCCAGTTTCATTCATCTAATCTAAGTAATTTAGGAGGTGTTTTGTAGATACCATTTAAACCAATAAAAATATTTTTATTATGCTGTATCATTCGCTACCTCTTTATCAGCAGTTTTGAAATAATCCTCTACCTTAAGCTTAAAAACTAGATTAAAAAGCTTGGGGGGGGGATGTGATAAGTAGTGATAAGTAGGCTTTTAGCTTAGAAGAGAAACTGATGATTCTTTTTCCTCTTTAGCAGGTATAGTCCTTCTTCTGCACTGAAAACTGAGATAGTAAAAAAAACCCAATTGCCTGGATGATGGCAGAATTCTGCCTGTTGCTTCCCAAAATGCTGTCCTCTGCATATGTCTGAAACATGTCTAGGTCTTCAGGTGAGATCAGAGGCTGCACGAAAGGTGGGAACACTTTATGAGTGCACATGTAGAAATATTCCAGGCAGTTCCCACACTGTGGTTCATTCGAGAAATTAAACAAATGTAGGTGGGAGAAGGAAGGGAGGAAGATAAATCAATTTCATAATCTAGGATTAGATGTGATTGATCATTACTTTTAGTAGCCTGCTGGGCATTTTTGATGTTTTGTAGTAAGTTAATAAACAAACAAAGCACTATCTCAAACTGAAATTTGGCAGAAGGCAGTTAGTCTGGATCAATTAATGTCAGAAAATGAAAATAATATGGTAATGACACGCCCTTTAAAAGAACAATTAGTAAGTGTAATTTAAGCTTTTAAACAAGTCAAGAATTCCTGAGATTAAACAGATCTGATAACACCTTGTTCTAATTGAATTTACTGTATTTTTAATATACATTATAGACAACAGGTTCATGTAGTTTGGCCTTGTCTCTTAAATAGGACTGGCAAATTAGCGGCTCTGATCTACAGCCCAGAGCTGTAGTTAAAGCTTCAGCTGCAGTTGCTAAGTGACTTATTAAAAATATGTTATATAACAAATTTATTCTTGGGAAGTAAGAATGACACATTTAAAGGGCTGAATGAAATGGTCAAAACAGGTCTAAGTGAGTAACTCTGAAATGATTTTTTCTCTGTTATGGAACTGGACACCACCACCACCCCCAGATGAAAAGCAATTCTACACCTTGGCATACATATGTTTCAATATCAATACAAGGAAGGCTAAGCGAGGGAAACTGCAGACTACATTTTGAGACCAGTCTTCTGGTGGTTCAAAATCATGGAATAAACTGGTGTAAAAACAACAGATCAGCAACCTGAGTGCAAATAGCGCTCATATCAATGCTTTAGACAATGCAAGACTATGCTCCATCTCTCTGAAAGAGTGAATTTCAGTCACTGTGAATTGAATGGAAGACTAGAACTAACTTTTGTGGCTACACAACAATAAAACTGTATAGTAGAGAGTGTATACACAACTGTATAGTAGAGAGTGACAAGCTTAAAGTGAAGGGAGAAGCCCAGCACTTGCAGAAAAGGAAGAAGCTTCCCATCTAAAATGCCTTTATCTTTAAGGATGTGACTTCTTTTGAATGCTGTCCCAGCACTGTTATACCTCTCTTGCTAGAGGACATCGAGTGTTGTCATGCAGAAACATTTCCATTCTTGAAAAATGTCCTCCCTGTATATTTTTATCCCTTCCAAATGCCACTTAATAACTCACTGCAATATTTTTCTGTTTAAGACTAAGATTATATCCTAGGAAATTAAGACTCTTTTTAAAGCCTACCAGTTCCAAATCAACAGGTGATACAAATAGAAAAAAGACATTTGAGCTTAAGCCAGAGCATCATTGAAAGACTGAAACATAGAACATAAGCATTAAAGCTTGATTAAGCATTTAGTACTTCCTCAAATCCATGTTCACAGGACATTTGTGTCTTTTTTATTGTTCTCACATCTTCTAACTATATATCTTTGTATTTTTGGTTTTTTCTCCATTATAGATGCCATTCCATATAATGTATGGTCTGTATTAACAAATCAACAAAGCAGCCGCTACACATAGCACATTTTTCTTTACCTGTTTATGTTTTCAGTGCTGTAACTTATATAGATACTGCAAAAACATTTACAGCATGTTAGCTCAAATGTTGCAGACACATGCACATAAATGTATATAGACAGCCATACATACTTGTCAGAAAAAACCCCAACGTTCAGGCATTCAGAAATATGGGTAAAGCAGAGTTATTGTTGCACATCTCATATTAGGCTCCTTACCTGCATTAGAATGGCTTCAGAGAGGTACTCAAAGATGCTCAGAATCTCAGGCTTCTTTTGCATTTTCAGGACTTGCAGTTTGATGAATTTGCTCTTTTAGTCTCCTGAATTCCTTTGAAAACTGAAACACTAAGATCATTGAAGCTTTGTATGTCTGAACACATTTTTTCCCACAGGAAGGTCAAGACTTGACCTATGAAGTCAATGGAAAATGGAAATTTCCTAAACATGTTTGCCAACAGTGGCTGTTGAAAGATATTTTAATTAAAAAAATAAAATAAAAAAATCAGATAGTGTTACTCATTCACTCATATTTTGCACAGTCTTTCGTAATTGCCCTGGAGGACCAATTTCAGGTAGAAAGTAGATATTTTAAAGAAATTATGTTTTCAGAAATTATTTTTATTTTGCTCTCACATGCAGATAATTCACTTTTATTGTGTTATTGGACTGATTAGCTTCAGATTGTGTAGCACAAAATAGTACAGAATTTTATTACTTGCTCTCTAAGATTCTCAAGGTGGGCTTTATTTCATTTAATTTCAATCATCCTAAAGTAAGGTACTTGCTTCTATCAAAGCTCAGAGGATGGCCCTCTAACCAATACCTTATGGCCATGTACTCCAATCCAGCCTGTGTTATGTATCGCTGAGATTAGGGGCACTGAATCTGTAATTCCACATTCTGCAAACAGTACTGTGATATGCAGGTTCGGATACTATTCAGTTTTCTTACATTAAACACAAACAGAAGCAAAAAACCCCTACTCATCATGTTTCCAAAGCATGGAGATTATATTTCATTTCTAGGTTCTAGATTGTTCTCTCTGGCACCTGAATACTCCCCAAAAGTCTCAGGTTTCACAAAAAAATAAGTTTTATTCTAAGGTGTGATATTGATGTCCATATTAATCATGTTACAAATCCATTTTATTACTGTCTGAGGATCATTTCCAGCCTATAGACATTACTTCTCTTGGGAATGCCAAGACATTCATACATTTGTCTTTTATTTCTCACCTGGGTTATTGTAATTCATTACTTGCTGGTCCACTTGTCACTTTCTGTTTTACTTGCTTACAGCTGGTGCAAAATTTGGCTGCTTGATTGCTTATGAGATTTCTAATTGCATTACTGCAATAATGAAATAATTTCACTAGCCTCTTGTGAAACCAGCAGATTGCTTTTAAGAGTTTACTCCTAACGAAAAAATATACACAAAAGGTCATTTATTGAGCTTAAATATACACTAAAGGTCATTTATATTGGCTTATGCCAGTATAAAATGACCATTCCCTTTACATTGTCCTGATTTGGATGATCAGAGTTTCAGCTATATTTTGTTGTTGTTGTGTTGTTGTTTGATATATTTGGAAAACATATAACTTAGATTTCACAGAACCTTTATTAGGTAAGTACTACTTTCTCAATTTTTATGACCTATTTCTTCTTCCTACTCCTGGTGATTTATTCTAAAACATACCGGGTGCCAAAAAAGATAGCTGTCCATATATTCACTGACATCAGACAGTTAATCACTGCATAGATCAGGTGCCAGAGCCTTTTCAGCTAAGCTGGCAAAAGTAGTAAAGTGCTCACTATATATGTTATATATATATACATGTATATGTATTTGCATGCGTATGTGTATATATGTATATTTTATATATATCATTTATATATATGATAGGATATAGAATCATAGACTCGTAGAATGGCTTGGGTTGGAAGGGACCTGAAAGCTCCTCTAGTTCCAACCTGTCATGGGCAGGGACACCTCCCACTAGACAAGTTTGCTCAGAGCCCCATCCAACCTGGATCTGTGCACATCCAGTGATGGACCATCCACATCTTTCCTGGGCAGCCAATTCCAGAATCTCACCACCTTCACAGTCAAGAATTTCTTCCTAATATCCAACCTAGATTTCTAATCTACTTTCTTCCATCCTGAAGTCATTAACTCTTGTCCTATTACTACAAGCCCTTGTGAAAAGTCATTCCCCAGCTTTCTTGTAGGCTCCCTTCAAACACCGGAAAGCTGCAATAAGGTCTCCCTTATACCCTATTGCTGTGAAAGGATTTTCTGACAGAGCAAGGCTGAGATACAAGAACAGAATTGCAAAATTAAAAACATTTTAAACAAAATCAAAACAATCTGATAAGGATTTTAAGAATAATCTGATTAGAATTTAAGATTATTTTCCCTGAAAATACAGATTGATTTGAGCTAAAACTTACAGTTACCAATAAACTAAAAGAGTTAATGCAGTTCTTAGGTTCATTTACAAATGAAACCTTGAAGAAACCTGCGTGCAATCACAGTGGAAAAAGCTTTCATTCATTTGCTTACAAAAAGCTCCCTGTAATATTTAACTAGTCAGTAATTAATAAGTTCAGCTGTACTACATCACAAGTCATGTAGATTGCAGAGGCTGAATTAAATTAATATAATCATGATATTATGTATTCAAGGTAATCCACCTTTTAAATAATGTGTGAAGTTGTGCTCACCCATTTTTATGATATAGAATTCTTGAAAGGATGATGAGAACATTGGAATAACTTTACGACTCAAAATAAACTAGGGTTCTGACATTTAGGAAAGAAAAGTAAAAAATAAAAAAATTAAAGGAAAAGACAAAAATCAGTAAGATAAAAATCTTAAATCACTTTAAGAAGGTGAGTGGGTGACAATTATTCACCAATAAAATTTTTTACATCAGTTATAAAACAAAGAAAAGGAATATATGTCTTAGAGAAATCATAGGTAAATTACAGGAACGACTGCCACAGTGTATTTTGGAGGCCAAAAGTACAAGCCCATTCAGATAGCCAGTCCTGGTGGACAACTCCTTTGGTAGTTCTTGAGCAAACCCTAATATTTATGTATCTGAAGCTCAGACATATTTCAAATAAAGAATTATTGTAGTAGGATCCTATTTCTAGCACTTCCCTAAAGCATCATTTGCTAGACAGTAGACATTTGTTCTGAAATACAACCATTCTGTAGTTCTTAAACAGATAGATACTCACTACTACATATAGAAGCATCAAGTTGTAAAGCTGATTTTGAATATGCCAGTGAGATAAAGCAGAGGTAACACAGATATGTCAGTAGTCACATATAGAAATCAGAGTTCCAAATTTACGTTAAAAGTCACCAGAACTGGGAGAGGTCAGACAGAGATGAGTGCTCTTGCAGTAAATAAAAATTGTTGTGCCTTCTCTCTTTTCAAACCTGGCTGCTGAATTCTTATTACACATTACAATTACTTCTGAGATGGAATACAGTCTTCATGCATTATATTTATTTCACTTCATTTGCATGTTAAATACATAACATTTGCATTTCTGCTAAAGCAATGACACAAACTTGTAACTCAAAAGATGTACTTTGATTGGAACTTGTAATTATAACACATACCAGAAGTAAGATACATTCTCAATGTACACTGAGAATTTTGTACAAGAGGGCCAGTGCTGCTTCACTGAATCATTTCTAAAGAGCACTGTAGAGAAGTGAAAATGAAAAGAGATCTACTAGCTAAAGAGAGACAGAGAGTAGAAAGAACATTTCAAAAGAAAAACAAAGTATCCTAAAATCAACACTGTCTGAAAAAAACAATCTCTCAGAAGACCTTCAACTTTAGATGTTCACCTAGTTGTCAGGAATTGGATATTTAATCTCTAGTAAGTATTGACATATAAGAAGTCGATGCAGTTTTGAAACATAATTACTAGGCAACTTGCATGAAAAAGCTTTCAGCATGGGATATCTATCACTAAAGTAACATTCTTGTATGCATGAACCTTCAAACTTTCTTAATTTAAAAGTATGTCTTAAAAATGCATCATGAAATTGCAAAATATTTACTTCAAAGCTATGTTTTACAATTAGATTTCATATCTATTTGTGAAAGTAAGAGATGAAGAGGAGAGCAGCTTATTCTGACAGGTTTTTTTCCACAGTCCCTCAACAAGACATTTCTACTTGTAATGTGGGCTACACAGAAAATAGCTCTGCAGGCTGCTGAGCTCAGAAAATATCCAGTCTGGAATCTCCCAGTCTGGGCTCTCACTGCTTTTCAACTAACTTTTAAGAGAACTGCTATCCCATCCATTACATAAACGTCTTGTAGTCCACACAGTAAAGTTAAGGCAGTAGAATCTGTCAACCTGAAAGTTTTGATAAAAAATACAGGAGTGCCTTGTGAATTTCCTAGAACACTATTATATTTCATATTAAACAGAGTATAGGTATGAAATGTCAGCTATTTAAATTGCTCTGTGCTGTCATTTCACTGGTTGTTGCATTTGCTACAACAATGTTTCAAACCTTCTGGAGAACACTGCTTTCCAGAATGAGCTCCTCTCACACTGAATGTGCCGGTGCAGTTATGCATCACCACATCATAAAGTGTAAAAGCAGAAGTTCTAACATGACTTACTTACCAATAAAAATATTTGCTAGTAACCAAGGATGTGATACTCCTTGGCAGATGCCTTTTCAGTGCCTCTATATAGGCAGAGGAGACTGGAAAACTTGGCAGTATTTTAACTTGCATGTTTTATGTACTTCAGGAAGAAATTGCAATGCCTATTGCTCCTGTAACTCATTCCATCAAAAATATTTTTGTCAGCCATACAAAATTATAACAATACAGCTCTCCTGGAAGAAATCCAAGCCTATGTATTTCAGCTGTCACTGGAAAAGTCACTGGAAGGTCCAAAATGACAAAAAGGCAAGACAGCAGGTCAGAGAACGTAGAGCAGAGAGGGACTGGATACATGTGGTTCTATAACAAAGGCTGAATACTGAAGAGGGAGAGGTTTGGATTTGGATTTTGTCAGGTTTTGCTTTTTTCACTTTGTTACATTTTCCTTGCAGTACCAAAACTATCATTTTGTTTTAGCAATTCAAATTTCTTTTAAAGTACTTTATTTTTAACTCTATTTTTGTAATGTGGAAAAACAGAGAGAGAATAATGTGTTATTTGTTAGATGACCTACCTGAGAATTTACACTGTATACTAGACAGGAACTTTAAAATACACAACAGCTATAAACAACCAAATATTAATGTAGCTAAATAAAATTTCTAAAAAACCCCAAACAAAAACCAGATACAACCACAAGGAAAATACTGATACTCACTCACATATTGACCAAGTCCCTGAGTATGAACAATATTATACTTTTGGTAGGTAAACATAGTTTCACTGAAGCTGTTAGAAGGATGTATCTTGCATTTTCTGCTGATGTATCAAATGATGAAACCTATTGATAAAAAAAATAATTATTTATTAATGTATAATTATATTAGAATATGTTAGAATAATATATTCTAACATATTCTATAATATATAGAGACTATATTATAGAATATATATTATATTCTATAATAATATATTAGA
>VWZY01013399.1:105134-133370 GCA_013399075.1 Chloroceryle aenea | reverse complement strand
AGTTGTCTTTCTGGGCTGCTCTCACACATTGATGGCTCATGTTGATCTTTTCATCAGTCAGCACTCTCAAGTCTTTCTCCTCAGGACTGATCTCAGTCCACTCATTGCCCAGCCTGTATTTGTGCTTGGGATTGCCCCGACAGGTGCAGGACTTTGCACTTGGCCTTGTTGAATTTCATGAGGTTTCATGAAATTTCATGGGCCTGCCTCTCTAGCTTGTCAAGATCCCTCTGAACGGCATCCCTAGATAGATACTAAATATGAATATGAAGTATTTCTTTTACAAAGGTATGAACATGCTAAACTTGATCTACAAGGAATACCTCAGGAATATGCACTTGTAAATCTAAGGATATGAATAATAAATAGTAGAAAGACTAGCATGTAAAAATGTTGTTGGAAGCTTAATTAAATAAAGCCATGTATCCTATTGAAGACATAAAATGAAGAAGAAATTTTTCCAGACTATGTCTCTCTATTGATTTTTGTGCAGCCCACATTTCTTCCTGTCTTTATTAACTCATTTCCAGGAAATTCTTACCTTCAGAGTTAGGAACAATCAACACTAGAGTCAGAACTGGAGAGAATGTCAAGAAATCAGTTTCATTCCTCCTCAAATATTATACATCTGTTATACTTGGTAGGTCCACAGCTAGCCTATTCTAAAGGATCTCCAGGTGATAGGAGCTTATTAACATTCTAGATCATCTTCTCTCCATTATTTATGGTCATTATCTGCAGGATGTTTTAACAAATGTCAGACCTGATTTTCTGCAGTTCTATTTGTTATGTCCTGTCCTAGCCATCCTGACATGGAAAACTGATTATTCAGTCTTTGTTCTTTTGTTTTGTGAAATAATTCATATAACAAAAGATAGCTATCACCTTGATAGCCTAGTTAGTTGATCATAGACTTCTCTGTAAACTTCTGAACATACTGCTTAGAACTGAATTTAAAAATCCTCTTTTCTTGATGTTTTCCTTACTTTCTGTATCAAAAAATGTCCAGCAATACATCTTACCTCACAGTCAGGGTTCTGCTGCATTCCTTTCCCCACAGATACTCATGTGGTTCAAAAGTCCACTGATGTACAAATCTCATACTGTGAATGATGCTATTAAAATTTTGAGGGCATTTACATACAAAAAAAAAAATTCCCGAACCTTCCTCCTGTTCCCTGTCTTTCTAGTTCTATAGTCTGGCAGATTCTTACATGGCATTCTATTTCTCTTCCCCAGAGCTTTTAAATAAATCTATAGCCTACACAATAGAAACAAAGCAATGTTCTCCCTCTTTTCTTCCTAATATTTCCTAAACATCCTATTTCCCCATACTTCCTGAACAATCCTAAATTACTATTCTAATCATAGAAATTATTATATAATATCCATCATAAGTTTCGTCAGCTATTAAGATGCCTAAATTTTCTTTTTTTTGTACACCATATTTCTTGTACACAGACATTTAAATTCTGCAACTGTCTTCCTCCCTCCTTTAATTCATGCCAAGAATAACCCAATACCTTCTCTTTTCAGGATCCTTGTCTGAGTGTTTTTCACATTATTCTGCTGGATTTTGCTATGTCTCTGCCAATCTTTGGAGGAAACTTAATTTTCTTACTCTTTTTCATGAGATGTACTCTAATTTCAGCCTAAATCTCACAACATATCAATTGCAAGGCTGAGTTAATAGGGTGGCCCAGTGAAAATAGCTCCATGGGATGCATCCTTCACTACTATAAAATTAATGCAACTTGCAGATACACCTTTAGTAATATGTTTTTACTTTGAAATTTATTTACCCAGAGAATAAATAAATAAAAAAAGGTTTACCCAGACAAAGTTTGACAGAGCAACACAGGAGTTTTACTCTAAGTGTTAAATTAGTGCTTCCAAATGAAAGGGTTGGATGAAAATCCAGCTGTGCCCCTCAGATCAGCTAAATGCTTCTGTAGTCATTATATGAGATTGATGAGAACCTCCTTGACAGATCCTCCTTGATTTGGACAACTGAAGCTAACAGGGCTCATACTCCAATTATTCTCACGGCGCTTAATACATACAAGTTTTTTTAATTGCTTATTACATTTTAATGAACCAGTTGATCGCGTTTTGGTTTAATTTGATTTTGCTTCATATCTGACCTTTTTTTTTCACATTTTCTCCCATTTCTAATTCTCTAGATATATTTATTTGTTACTACTCCTCCTGGGTTTTATCCCTGTTATATATTCCAAAATGGTTCATAATGTTGAAGTTATTGTAACAATGAACATACACTGGATTGAAGTTCCCATATCAGGCTAAAAATTTCCTTTTACTCTCAGGCTAGTAAAGCCTTTCTAGCTAAATTTCCTTTTGAAACCAAAGGCAAGTACTAAAACTGCCACTGCACTGTCTTCCTATTACTCCCAAAGATGACTACTGAAGACTGAGGTGGCATTTGGTTGGGGCACTATCTGCCTGACCAACTCAAAAACATATTTAAACATCTATCAAGCATACAAGTTAGTTACAGAGTCACCATGACTTTTACCTTCACAAAAAATAACACACAGTAGTATAATTTATTATTTTTCTGATCAGGAAAACAATGATTTTTATTCTCACTAATTTGAAATTAGTCAGTTTTAATATTATCTTCAGGGAAATCAAAGTTGATTAGACTTTCAGAACTAGCTTCAAGCAGTGTAGCTGCATGCCTTTCAAAATCTCACCTGATGGAGAGAAATCAGTGAATTGTGTGTATATACTCAAGGAGAGTAACAGAGACTGTTCCATAGAGTAATTCCATTACATATATCATGCCCTATAAACACGCTAAACCATAGTCAAACTAATGTAGCTGTTGTTTGGTAGTTTTCATTTTCTCTTCCAGGAAACAGTCAAATATTATTTTTTCTAATTCTAGATAGATGTCTCAGGCTGTAAATTTTTGCATCAGAAGCTACTGACTTAACCTGCCTGCAAAATAACCAGCGTAGTGAGTCTGAAAAATTAGAAAGGCCTTAGAAAATATTTGAATTGGAAAATTGCAAAACAATGCCTGAATAAAATATAATTTAAATCAACTCTATTTCCCAGCACAGAGACTAAAAGGTGTCATAAAAATGTTGCAGAAGTATAAATATAAGAAGAGGAAATTTTAATGAAGAGGCTTTTACATGTTGTAGGAAAAAAAGAATTGGGCAATCTAGCTAGAACCTGACATGTCATTAAGGAAGAAAAAAAAAAGTTTTGTTTTTTTTGTAAGAACAGGGAGTAAATATTTGAAAAATATCACAGAGTGTGGTAGATTTTCCATGATACACATGCTCTAAATCAAGTTTCGATCACTTTCTAAAATACAAGCCTGAGTTCAATCAGTCGTTTTCAGCTTGGTACAGGAGCTGCTGGAAGTAATTCTCTGGCATGTAATATGCAGGAGGTCAAGCTTTAAAATCTACTAAGAAAATGTTTGGGCCAAACTAGAAGCTTATGCACACCGATATAACTTTTTAAAAGCCAGTTGAGTTGTATTGATTTACACC
The DNA here is from genome assembly GCA_013399075.1 of Chloroceryle aenea. Taxonomy (NCBI): domain Eukaryota; kingdom Metazoa; phylum Chordata; class Aves; order Coraciiformes; family Cerylidae; genus Chloroceryle; species Chloroceryle aenea. The sequence goes on along the minus strand of VWZY01013399.1, from coordinate 129,840 downwards.
AGCTTCTGATTGTGCCCTTGGAATATAATTTACTGCTGTCATTATGCAGTAACACCCAGACCCTGCCTGTTTTCCACACCGTAATAAGAGCAGCTGTCTTTGCGGTTTGGGGCCTGATCCAATTACACTGAACGGGAAAACACCCATTTAGTGTAGGCACACAATTAGATGGTTACAAATTGGTCACAAATAAATTCAGACTGGAAATTAAAACTGTTCCATCTGAGATTGTTTTTTAGCTATCTGGTAAAATGCTGGAGTAGCCTTGCAAACAGATTAACAAGGCAAGGAATGTTGTTAAAATTAAGACTGAAAATACAAAAAGGACTGTGCAACAAACAGAAAAACAGGCACTCGTGAAACAGTATCTCCCCAGTACCTTCCCTGTCACCAGTAATTTGTAGCTCAATGACAACATTCAGATAAGGCAGAAGTGAGTGGGTCTTGGAAGTGTAGTGCATTTGATGTCATGGTATCTCTAGGAGGATTCGAAAGAACCTGTAGCTCTGTAGCTTTGTAATACCTGTAGGTGTTATTGATCCTCCTTATGGGTTTTGTAGGTGTCAGAAATGTGCAGGGAGACTGTTCAGGGTGTGGATTAGCTATGGCTTGTGAGTGTTTGTAATCTTCCTAGGGCCTGGAGAGTGACTGTTGTGATCCAAGGCAGGAAGCGGAGTGGCTCATCCTGTAAAAAAATCAGATGATCTGGGTATGTGCTTTGGGGTTCTGCTCTCTTTCTCAAGGTTAAACCAGTTACCAGATTTTTGTATCATCTCATCAGGAATCATTTTCACCAGGTCAGACTTACAGGTACCGTTTGGGTACTTTTTTTTTCACTTTGCAAGATCTGCATTTTCTTTAACAAAATACCTGAAATGTTTGATGTTCTTTCAACCTCTAGCACATCTTGGTTATGGTTTTTTTTGCACGTTGTAAGAAATTTTTAGGGAGCTGTGAAATGTTTTGTTATGTGGTGGATTATACTGTAAACTTTTCTGAACAAGATACTGTAGAGTTTCCTCCAGACATGGTAAAATTGGTGAAATAAAAGTGAGTCCATTTAGTCCTGTCTTCCTATTTATGTTGTCTACTGTTGAATGCCAAGCATTTTATTTCTGTCTTTTATTCCTGTGGGGTTTTTTTATTCCTGTCTTTAAGCATTCTGCTATATCTTTGAAACAAGAAGAGCACAGTCAGACACAGCCTCTGAGAAAGGATCCCAGGCAACAGAGCAGGAAGCATTCTGATCCTAAGTAAGAACAGGGCATTTCTTATTTGACTTCCTTATTTTTCTATCACCTCAAATATTACCATCATTCCTGTCACACCTGTAAGAGCAGGAACAGTGCCTGCCCAGGGAAAGTTTTTTTGGTAGAAAAGCAAAAGGTCTGTGATGAAAGTACCTAATTAAGATACCTGAAATAGGTTTCATCTGACAAAATACAGATATTGACAATATTCAATTTTTTATGTCTACAAATATATGCCAAAGTATGTCAGAGCAATACTGAGATGAAAAGTACTCTTCCACTAAAGGAGTCTGGGGTAAAGAACTCAGATATAGACATTGACACTGCAGACATTGAAAGCTGGATTAGGTACTTCCACTACTGACCATTTTAGGACATATTAATATAATGCACTATGCTTAATGCTCCTGTTCTTTGTTTTCCCAGTTTATACAGTCTGATGATGAAAATAAATTGTAAAGCTTACGTAGGTAGCCATGCAGGAATCTTGCAAGGATGGAGGATTGCCACGGTACATATGTTCATATGCGAGGCCCTTCACAGCTTGTCTTGCCTTAAAAAACAAAACCTAAAGAATGACAATATATAAGGAACATTTTTCTTTTCTTGTGAAATATCAGTCACTTGAGGAAAAAGTCATTTGGCAGAACAGAGCAGTTCAAACTTACCAAGCTGCAGTTAATAGCAACAGTAAACAGCATCTCTGCATTTCTCTTCCTACCTGTTAGGCCCACACATCACACAGTAAGAACAACTAAAAGTTTATGTTATGACACACATAAGACATGAAAAACTTCAAACACATATGATTCAAATTGTTTACATGGATGGCGCTATAGATTGTACATATATTTATTAATAATATAGAAAGATACACCACCTGGCAAGTTTTTCACATTGCTCCCATAGAAATATGCCAGTCTAGAAATAATGGAATAGTTATAGAAATAAAGTAATTAATAATTATTTCTCTCTGCTTCATCTTTGTACAAGAAGAGTTTACACAAAAAGGCATCCTACCTTTTACTCATTATGTATAATTTTAAACCTATTTTTTTAACATAAAGTTCTAGACATATGTACATTGGTGAAATCTTTCCCATTCCTCGAGTACCTGTTATCAATGCTACAACTGCTACCCTTCAGAGAGCTTTCCATTCATTACATAATAGCTAAGTGTGGCTGATTCCAGTGCACTTGAATTGCTTCCATGGTTTGATTTTAATAATAAGGGTTTATTCAGCAAAGCATTTAAGCCTTTGTTCAGTTTAGAGCAATTGCATAGCCCTAATACATCCTGCAAATTAGGCACCTGTCTACAGCAGTTGGAATTAGTAATATGCCTTAATGTTTTTCTGAATCAAAGCTTAAATTTAAGGGTGCTTATCCTACTAGCGAAAATTCAATGGCAACCTCAGCAGTGGACATTGGATAGAAATTATTTATTCTGATCACAGGACTTCACACAGCTTTTAATTTCTATTTATGCATTTCCTAACTTGAATTAATAAACTACCACACACGTACACAAAGCAGACTATGAAAATAATACAAGGAAGAAATCAAAGTTCCTCCAGTTTTATCTCCTGACATCTCACTTTAATGGTGATTGGTTAACGGATATTTCTGAGCAAACTGAACACCAGCCTACAAACCAGTGAAAATGCTGAAAATGATCAAAAGTCAAAGGCTAACTTCTTGCACTAAACAAAATTAGATGATAGTTTAATGAATATAGTTACTCGTGTCGAATTTTAAAGTAAAAATATCAGTGTACTTATTGACTGAGAAATATGTAGTATTTGGATTTTGGAAAACCTTGATTGCTTGTGCTTGCTCTTTCCATAAAGAACAGCTTGTGTCTGAGAATCAGGGAGATGTTAAGAATAGTCCCATTGAAATCAAGAGAAAGTTCTACTTGCTATACATAGGAATACTGTATTACAACCATGCACAGAATTTTCCTCCAAAATACTTATTAAGTTTGGATAAAATATATTTCAGCTAAGCAATAAGATGTACACAAAACTTGTCAGCATGTTATGTCTATTCTCCACTTTGAAGACTGTCCTCCTAAAAGAGCAGTTATTATTATAGTCATGTAATATGGAGCAGGAAAGGACAGACACAGTGCAGGGAGCCACACCTGATAGTTCTGTTTCTACTTTTTTATAAACATGGAAAATGGAAGAGGTCTATGTCATATCTCAACCAATAGTCCCCAGATACAATACAAGATACTGAATCCTTTCTGTAGCCAGCTGATGGGAGTCTGGATTTGTTGCAGTTTCCCCTTTGAGAATCTCCTGTAATTTTTATGTTTTTAGGCTGTGTTGGCCAAGATGGAAATCTTTATACAGAAACTATGGAAAGAGTCATTGAAAGATGAAGAGGAAAAAAAGGACAAATTAATGAGACGGCAGTGCAAGTGGAAGAAAATATTTGAAATATGTGACCGTTTAAAAGGCTCAGAATAATTGTAAAGGGCAATCCTAAAGATATAATCTAGTTTTTGGCTGTCTGCTGAAACTAAAATTTTGCTTAATTGTATATGCAGAGAAAACAGTTCTATCTACATATTAGAGCTTCTTTCTATTGCTATAATGTTAAATACAAGGTTATTATTTTTAATAAACTCCATGTAGGTAAATTAAATTCAGAACATTTAACCTTATCCAGAGAAATATCAGTTCAACTTATATGGTAAAGTAACATTTGATAATATCTAACACTCTGAAAGCTCAGGGTTTATCCAAGCTCTTCATACCAGTGATTAAAGGCAGTTTACTGTTCATCTGAATGCATCTACTAATAAATAAAGATCGATCAGTCACTCCTATATCATGTCCCCATGTGTTCATTTCTATGTCATCTCCAATTCAGATGAAATATTCAGATGAAATATTTCCAAACTGTGGGGACATTCACATCCTATGGAACACTTAATTATTAAAATATTTTTGCTTCTCCTGCCCTCCTATGATCATCCAGAAAGTTCAATTAGCAGGAGTATCATGGAATTTGCAAAAGGGAGTGGGGAATCAACTCTTACAAACATGGACATGGAGCGTGACTTTTCCTACTGTATGATCTAGGACAAAATCACCCATTTAGTACTTTGCCACTTTAATATTATTAATTACAGTTTTATTTTGCTTTATGGTAATTCCAGAAGCTCTAGTTGACTAACATTCTACGAACAGGTAGCATGAAACATTCTGATGCTAAAAGGGTTCACACTTTAAGAAGGCAAAAGGAGAAGAAGGCAAGAACCAAAGTGTTTTGCTCAAGATGATACAATGAGGTTTGAAACCACTGAACTACAGCCCCACCTTCCTAAGAATCTCCCTGGATTCATAATGTCAACCAACGAAACATTAATTTTTCCATCCTTCAAGTCAAAAGTAACACATTCTTTATATTCTTCATTATGCTTCCGGACTGTCAAAATCTTCTGGTCAGAGAAAATAGATCAGAAATAAATGGACAACATGTTTTATCTCACCAATGTTGACAAGACATCCCTCTAACATGTGTTTAAAAGAATGATCACTGTAAGATGAACTTGATTCCATGAAGAAATTCAGAAAAGAACAATTTGCAGTCAATAAATCTAAGATTAGTTAGTATATTTAGAATCAGAATTTCAATTGCACATGCTGTAGCTGTAATTTACTTTTCATAAAACTATATGGGAACTGCTTAAAAAAATCAAACTTTAAAAAATCCTATTGGTCGTTATGCATCCTGCCTCAGCCACACACAATAGCAAATGCTTACAATGAGAATAGCTCCACTGGAGCAATACTAATACATTTGCCACAGCTCCCACTCTGTCATTATGCTCAGGAGCCTGTGCTTATCCCTTTTTAAATTGGACACTCTTTTAACCAGGAATCCCCAGGATGAAACTGAACCATTTTCCTCACGGCAAAACAAATCCTTCTCTGGTGAATTTTGTTATTGTTTATTGTTACAGTGTTTTATCAGCACTAAACTGTATGAAAGCTTCAATTAGTTCTTGATGAATGATCCCATAAAATCATGTAGTTTCATTTCCCCTGCCACCAGATATTTCACTGAGTGTTATTAAATGAAATATAATTGGGATGGAATTCAGGAAACTTAGAGTATTCTTATTTTCCTTTTGGGCTTGAACATTAGAGTGTGTATCAAATATTTCATTTTTAAAAGGTGATGGCTCTTTGTTCTAAAATGAGAAATGCTCTACACTTCGCAACTATTGTTTAAGGCTGCTATCCTGTAAACAGTTAATACAAGAGTAGGAAAATACAGGTATTACAGCCAATTTCTGCACCAAACTCCTCTGCCAGCAGCTTTGTAAATTTTTCATTAGGAAGGCTAAGTAAGATTCACTGGAAAAAAATTCTTCAGAACCACATTGCATTTGTCTCCGATTTAACTCTACTGAATGCAACATAATAACAGTAAGAATTAATAAGGCTGTTTCTTACTGTACATTTAAATTCTGATTTCTTATTACTAACGTGCTGTACTTTGGGATAGAGAGTTTGTTTTGGTGGGATCCAGAGAACAAATATTTTCAGTAAGTCATTTAAACTTTCTTTTTTAAAGGAGAGATCCAGATACACTAATTCTACTTCTGGCCCTTTTTTTTTAGGTTTCACATCCAAATCCACATTTTGCAGAGCAGAAGCATTAATTACATCACTGTCTATGTTCAAGTTTCTGAAATCTGGACTGTTCTGTGGGCTTATGCTTCAGTGAGATTCCGTGAGAGTTTTACAGCCATGGAAAGATAACATAGTTGCATTTGGATTTTTATCATATTTTCCCACCTGACCTACATACTAGCAAAAAAAAAATTAGTAAAAGATGGTCACATCTGGATGGAGGGACTGTGAGATCTCATAATGGAAGGAAATTCCTCCAAATACTTAAAGACTTATTACAGCCTACCAAAAGCTATTAAAGTATCCTTTGATTTTTCTATTTGCTTCTTTCCCTCACATGTTGCAAGTGGAATTTCGCAGTAGTGCTGCTGGATATACACACTGCTGCAACTTCACAGCAAAATACAGTTAGTCTGTTGTGTGGGATAAATGTGTTTATTGGTATCAGACCCAAACATCATCCACTGGATACAACTGAGTAACTTCCAAACAGAATATGATATTTTCAGTGGAAAAAAAAAGCAAATATCAGGCTATTCTGTCATCAAAGACGTGTAAAGATATTTATCATTTACTGCTAAATCTTTCTTCCCTTTATATGGCAGAAGATGAGGCTATTAGACATCATATTCTTGGCACACATTTTTGGATCAGTTTAGAAGCAGGAAATCAAACCATCAAACATCACTAATTCAAGATATCAAAGGTTCAGATTTTACAGTTGCATTAGAAACCATAAATCATATGGTATTATGAAAAAAATAAGTTAATAAATATATGAATGGAGCATGATATTTTTGCTTCTATAGGTGAAGTTAGATTATTTCTAGAATTTCTTCAACACATCAGAAATTTTATTAATAAATGTCAGTGATCACGGTATACATTCAACCTGGGGGGTGAGGAATAATTATTTCCTTCATGGTTACATTATTGACTAATGAGACAAAAGCCTGCAAAAATACCCCTTCTCCTGATTTGGGACTCAGAAGACCTGACTATGGATACTGTCTTTGATACAGGCATCTTCTGTTCGTCAAACCATTTTCCATCTCAACCAAACGGGGCTCTGCTGCCATGCTCTTGAATAGCCCAAGCTACCTCAGCATCCCTCCCCACTTGGCCCCTACCTCCCCTTATGGCAGCTGGCCTCATTGTCCAATTTATCTGAGCATTCATGATGTGCCTGGAAGGTAAGTCTGGCAATTGATAATGTCTTTAAAGTCATTTGAAGTCATTAAAGTCATTTAAACTATTCCTGCCTAACAAAATGCCAGAATACAAGAGGAGGTGGGGAGAACCATCAAACCTTGAATATTTATTAAAGAAAGTACCTCTTGAAAGAACATACCCAGCTATGGTACAAAAGAGATAAATATGTTTCCTGACAGAGTATTTGGACTTCGAGTTAACCATCAGTATAAGTGGATAACTGTTCTCAGAGAATATTTCTTCACAATTCTCGAAGAATACTTTGAGTTCCAGAGATCAAAAGAGCTCTATGAACCAAGTGTTATTGGTGTATTATATTGAGATCAGTTATAAATAAAAGAAGAAAAAGGAAAATAGCAAAGTCAAATTGTTTTCTCTGTCATTCTTTTCTTTTTATCAATATTTGTTTTTAAAAGTAAAAGAGTTCTACAGGGCTCTGGTTAAATAAGACCCTTTCTGTAATTATAAATGTACACATGTAAGAGTCCTTTTAAAGGAAAATAATAGCCTACTGGGTATTCAGGAGAGAGGGCTTGTTCTCTTACAAATTTTCACAGTGCTCTGGGAGTTAGTCCGCGGAGGATTGATAGTGCTGGTGGGCTCCCACTTTAAAGAACTTCAAATTGCTGAGGGTGGTGTTTCCCCTTTGAAGACTGTTACATTTTTTAGCAGATCCTCCTTTGAAGATACTCATATCTGTGGGGTTCTCCAAAAGAGTTGGGGGAAAAGTCCCCGTTGATGCTATTTACCAGGTTAGAATTTCAAACCTGGGAAAAATAGCTGATCCCTGAGAGGAGGATGCTCTTTTTGAAGCAGTTCAGATGGTTTCAGCAGCCTTTGCTTCTGAAGTTCTCATTGCTAGAAGGTGTCTGGCTTTAAAACTTTATAACGTACACAATGTCACAGCAATACTATGGAGAAAGTAGTATCACATATTTTAAGGAAATATGAAATACACTGCTATGAAATCCTTTTTAAAGATACACAACCTGTTTGCTTGTTCAATAAATGCATCATTTATGCTCATTGTAAGGATTGTGCTCTGTCTGTCACAATAATCTCAGCAGAAATGTTCTTAATATACAAACTCTAACACAGAACATTTTGATAACGTAAAAAAAGTTCTGCTTAAAAACCAAACTGTGCTGATGATTGTATGATCATATTCTGATTTTGGACAACCTGTATAGTCCTTTCATAGAAGCAACCTGTAAAGATTACCATTGTTAGTATACTCCTAAAAAGAACTCCTTTCCTAGAAAAATCTTTTAAAACACATTCTATATGAAGAGAGGGATTATAGAAGTTAATAGAAGAGTGAGGACACACAGTGTGAAATTTCTAACTGGAAGGAAGACTGTACAACCAAAATATAAAAAAAAACCCCATATATGTTTTGAAAGACTTTTTGTAAAGCATCAGAAAAATCCTTACTCCTCCACAACATTACTAACAAAAGATTTACAAGTTAACCAAAGTCAAAATAAAAAGCTATCTCTTCTTGTTTTAAAATACCACACTTGTTACTGCAAGCAGCCTACTGAAGTGCTCTGTACCAAGGCCTTTGTAACTGAAGACAGCCTTTCTGCTGAGATTTCTAGTATATAGATATAGCACAACTAGACTTGGATTAAGCAAAGATAAAGGACAAACTGATGCAAAACCAAAGTAAGCTGTTGGTTATTGGAGGAAAGGATGCAGAATAACAGCATTGATGGTTGTTATTTCAGAAGACAAATAAGGGGTGTCTGGAGCTTCTGTCCATTTTTCATGTAGGCTCCAGAAAGACAGACTGAGGACAATAGGAAAGATCCTTTTCATTGCATAAAGTGTGTCTTCAGCTCCTTGGAAGAATATAGATTATAAAAAAAGTCAGATTTTAAGATCTCAATATGCACTGCAGCAAAGTGCGCTGGCCTTTCAACAATGAAGATCTATGTTGCTTTTGTGAGAACTTGAATGGGGAATTCCAAGGATTTTACTAATGTCCAAGGAAATTCAAAGAAATGTCACCGTTTTCTATAACTAATGGTAAGGTAGGCTTTGTAGGAACCTTCTGGTGTCGGTGCTTCAGTCATTACATCCTGTCATATGTAAAGGTGTGAAAGTAAACATACACACATACAGAAAGAACACAAACAATAAAGAACAGCAACTCCTTTGTATTTTAACAACTATAAGCTTATAGACTTAGTGATGATCTACAACTCTGGTGGGTATTTGGGGTTAGAGATGCATGATTTCTTGCATTGAAATACAAGAACAGAGAGGAGAAAAGATCTGTAAATGGTTTCCCAAGTAACCCTGTGTATTTGTCTTGGCTTTAAAAGGCATCAAACAAATACTGTGAGATGGTGAGCACACACAGAAAAGCCAAAAAAAAAAAAAACCAAAACAGAAGCCAGCAAGAGCATAGTATATACTGATTAATGGATGTTATAGATATCTTACTGCTCTGTCTGCTTGGTTAGCTTTGTTTCAAATCTGATACAGATCTCATACTGCACAGCCGATCCTGAAATAGTCCGTGTTCCTTTAAATTCAGGCAATGCATCACTTTCTATTACCCTGTGTCACATCAGTCTACGACTGTAAAGGATGAGTTATGTGGACATGAACCAGCATGAGGGCCCAGTTCAGAAAAATCTGAGATTTCATAAGAAAGTCAAATGTTCACATTGACAAATTCTTTCTTTTTCATTACAGAACACATTGTTTATGTAGAAAAATTGCTACCTTACATGTTACAGTCCACTATGGGTTGGTTTCTTTAGGACAAAGAATCCTTGGCAAGCATTTCTCCAGTAGCCACTCAAATTGCACAGTACCCAGCTTCCACTGGAAAAAGAGAAGCCTCTTTCAAAATTTTCTTTAGCTGTTAGTTCAAAACTCAGGTAATGGCAGCTTTATAGGATGACCTCCTTGGCACTGAAGAGCCTTACTGACATTTATACCAACAGCCATCAGTATTTTTCTTCTATTGCAAAGAAGCATTAAAGTGGGTGTGCTGACAAGAAAGTTTGGTGCAAAAGAATCTCTCAGACTGTAGTCCACACTAATCTTTTGTGCTAGACCAGCATGCAGTTAAGTCCAAACTTCCTTAGAATGAATGTAGCCTCATGTGTTAGCACAAGCACTGGTTTTAGGCTGTAGCACATCAACCAGGTCTCCAGGAAGGGAAACTAAAGACACAGACTGTCCAGCGGGATGGTGTTGAATGTCTCCATCTCTTTACACTGGAACTCCACCACCACCACCAAACACGATAAATAACATTGCAAATTCATAACGTAAATTCTAGAAGGACTTTTCAGATTCTAATCATCAAACACAGGAATTCCTTAGCTACTGTATTTGTTAACGTTATGCCTTCAAAAATTGAATTTTCATCCCTATGAAAAAACACTCAGAAAGAGTACGGGAACATAAATTTGATAATTTTGAAGTATAAGCAGATTAATCACTCTTTTAGGAAAACATGGCTTCAAAAAGGCCAGCAAACCTACTTCAAACCCTACAGAAAATTCACACATGTGTCTCAGAGGAGAAAAGAGAGAGAAAGAAAAGGAAAACATTCCAGAACAGTAAGGGTGTCTTACCAGGAGCTCTGCTGCTCCACTGGACAGTGAAGTCTGAGCTGGATGTGCAATTTGTGTCCAAGGTGCCAACACTGTTGATCCCAGCAGTCTTTCCCAGTTTGGTTTCTCATCCTGCCATACATTTGATTTTCAAGTCATATTTTATGTGAGAAGAGCCTAATCGCATTTCCTGCAGTATTAGCCCAGCATGGAGACTGTACCTGAACTGTTCATAACCCAGCTGTATCTCAGGGACCAGTCCTGACCACCACTGTCTTACATTGCAAACAAAACTGTAGTCTGTCTGTGTTATAAGGCTACAAGGCTAAATTCTCTAATGTTCACAAAATGCCTCAAGAGAAGAAATCAGTGGCATTCAAGCAGCACTGACCACTTGCCTCAAAAATGAGTCTTTTGCACACAAAATGACCACACCCAACTCTTTGGTATCGTAAACATACATTTAAACAGCAAAAATGATAGGCTTTTCCCCCCAGTTTACTTTTCAAAGGTGAAAATGAAATAGTGGAAGCAAAGTGTTCCAGACTATCTCTGTCTTGCAAGGGAGATGTGCATGATGAACATCAGAATTAATGTCTGTTGGATATCTTCAACTGATTAATGGATGTTATAGATATCTTACTGCCTTGCTAGACTTTCTGAAAACATTCTTCTGTTTAAAAGTGTAATTTTTTGTGTGAATCTTAATGTTATTATTTGTAAACCTGAGGAAAATGGAAACATTCTTGAAAAGACTTTCTCCCTTCCCACAGTAGTAAAATAAAAATTGGGACATCAACGATTGGAGCATTTATATTTAAAAATCTATAAATGACCTTCTCAGGAATATCTCTTGGGTCCAGTTTTTCTGAGGCCTTCCTTTTTAACAGTTTCATTCACTGCAAAGTGATACTGTTTCACAGTAAATACCTCTGAGTATACCCTTCAGTTATGATGATTGTTATAATTTTGGTAAATTATTTCCTATCTTCTTTACAAGCATACCTCTTGCTACCCCAGGGATAATGAGATATAGAAGACACCAGTGTTACTGGTGCAGTTGAAGGGTATTGCTGAATCCAGGGGAGTGATGCTTTGTGGCTATCTTTATGTTCTGAAAAAAACTTCAAGGAGCTGACAGCTAAGCCATCATATAGCAGCATTACAGTTTAAAAGGTACTTTGGTTAATTTCTTAAATTTTTATCTGAAGCTGTCTTGTTCCTAAAATATATATATATATATAATTGAGAAATGGGAAGCTGAATCCTTTTTGAACAGAAACTGTAAATGAAATAACAGCAATAAGTAGGAGGCAAATCCCAATCCACTCATATAACACAGAACAAGCAAACTGGCAAACTGATTTTCCTCTGGTTTCATGTTTCTCTTAACCAAATAATGAAAAGTTTGGTCAAATTTAGAATTATCAAACATCCTACATAATTTGCCACCTAGCCAGACTTGGCTACCTAATAATGTGAAACTGGATTAATGAGACATCCTCCTCTACAGACCTTGCTTCTCTCCAGCAGCTCAAGAGGTGGGTGTTTTGAACAAACAAATGTCAGTATGCAACAGGATGGCAACAGCTTCACATGCATTTATCTGCTCTTCCTTACTTTGTATCACACTCTCCAATTCTATTCACATTAGTTTTTATTTCGGATGAAATAAGGCTTCATTGATGCATCTTAACCATGTTATTCAACACCCACCAACTCACTGACAATTGCACATCAATACATTTTAGTTAAGCATCTGTCTCCTCATTTGCCTCCTTGTCAAATTTGCAATTTCTGTCTGCATAACTTTTCACTCTGTAGCTGCACTCCGCATGAAACAGGTAGAGAGAACATAGCAAAATACTACACTTATTCTTCAGAGCAAATATGTAGTGCAAGTTCATGCTGTGAAGATCTGAAAAGTTCTTTAGGGTTACACATAGGTGTGAAAACTGTTGTGATGCTCTCTGGAAGCCATAGGCTCAGCTAGGCAGTAATTAAATCATTTTAAAAAAAAGAGCAACATTAAGCCCTTGTATTGAGAAAGGAGGCTTTCATACTGGTAAAAAACAGGGGGGTGTTTTAAAAGAGAAATAAAGAAAATAATATTTCCTAAGTGCTTTATTCTGAAGTTGAATATTTAATTGTTAAAACATCTTTCATTTATCACTGCAACTCAACCTACTCCACTGTCCCCTTCCCAGCAGAAATCAAGCCTTTCCTCAAGTTTATATCAAACAAAAAAATATTTTCTTGTGGCAGCTGAAAAGCTTACTATACAAATCCTGAATATTTTATAGAAAATAAAATGATATTTATTTTTAAGTGCATTCTACCTTCAACACAACTGCATCCTCACAACAAATCTATTGCGTTGTCCTGACATAGTTACTGCAAAGGTTTTTCCTTTGCTGTCCCAAGGGCCCAATTGATTTATCTGCCAGAAGCCTAAAGCCCCAAAATAAGATAGCTTTGAGTTTACAGAGGTCATTTTTCATTGTCTAAATAAAAATTTCTAAACAAAAATCTCTCATCCTGTTAACCGCAGGGTCCTTATCTCCCCAGAGGCTACAGAAACCTGAGAGAAGCCATTTCAATTCTTTTATGAAGAAAGATAAAAGCAAGTTTTCGATTAGAAAGCCAAGGAAAGCCTTCTTATTAAATGGTGGTAACAGTAACTAGTCGAAAAGGCAAAAAACGTTCAAGGAAGGGGGGGTGGGAAGGGAAATCATTATGCATGAAGCAAACACTATACATGAGGCTGCCAAGGCAATCTGAGGCACTGACATTCGGGAAGAGAAAGGAAGTTCACAAGCCTTTGTAACTAGGTATAGTTCATTCCTGTCTATTAAAAAAAAAAATGTTTTATCAGGCATGTTTTCTTAATTGTGTGTCCATAGTTTTATCAACTAATATTAACTGCATGTTAGAGTAATTATGTATTCAGGCCCACTTTCTCTTGATCTGTCATCATTCAAAGCACTTACACAGTGTTGGCTGGGTTTTGAGATGGCATGTGATTCCAGCCCTGGAATAATAGATTCTGCAGTGCTAAGCTAAAAATGAAATTATTAGAAGTTACTTCATATTCCAAGTTGTGATAAAGTGAGATAAACAGAGACATTAAAGGTGATACACTGGGAAATTATCCAGACCTCTGAAAGCAGAAGGTTTTTGCTGTTTGGAAAAAATATTCAACATATTACCCTATGAAAGTTTTCCATTCTCATTCCTATGTAATAAAAAAGAAATGAAACAGCATTTAGGACACTATGCTATTCATCAGGATGCCAGCTCTAAATATCTAATTTATCATTTTAAATGTGAAGTGGAAAAACCCACCTCTAATTCCTTATGAGGAAAAAAAAAAAAAGAAGGAAGTTTTTGAGAGCTTTTACCCCTTAATGAGGATAGGCATTCAGAACTCTTTGTCTCTTAACATTTACTATTTTATCCTGTACTAAGTTACATCCTAAATATCTAGGTGAAATCCATATAGAAATAAGGATCATATAGACATATCCCTCTCCAGCACTACAAAAATCCACACTTGGATTTACCTGTGACTGTCACCAGTAAAACATGCCAGCTAACATTCTCTCCAGTCGTGGAATACTGATAGACAGCCAGGGAGGTTTTATTTGCTTATTTCCTGAAAATAAGTTAGAAAATAACCTGAAGTGGATTTCCCCACCCCTTCCCACTTGCTCCCAGTACATCCTTGAACATGGTACATTCTTTAAATGGTGAGAATATTCTTGCCTATCTGAGATGACATGGTGCTTCCCTCCCTCACACATAATTCAGAAGAACCAAAATGGAATTATATTTCTCTTTCCCAGCTCCCTTTCCCCGCATATCTATGGTAACAAATAATTTTTCTGCCTTAAGTTTGTATTTTCAAATACATTTATACTCTCAAATGAAGTAAAAGAAAAATTTGGTTTACCCAGTTCAAATCAAGAAGAAAATCTTACATAGCTAAAGGCAGCACATCTCTTTGACTTCAGTGAGGTCAGGATTTTACCTCTAACATGTAGCTTTGTGATGTTAATAACTTCAGCAGATGCAGTTTAATTTATGCAGCCATCTTCTTTACCTGTATTTTACTTTTATATATTTCTATACTTACAATAGAGATATCTATCTCTAATTTTAAAAAAGGTATGAAAATTAGATTCCAACTAAACCACAATTTGCCATGCTTACTTCATTACTTTTCATATTTAAATGGATCATCTATGCAAAGAACAGTCCTACTGTTCAGAAAAGTCCTGAACTTACCTCTGACTGTAGCAGGAGGTCAGTCAGGCCTTGAGAGTGGGGCTTCTTAATATGTCTTTTTCTCATGCAATCATCGACTTGTTGCACTAGACGTAACTGAGGAATGCACAAGTATTTCAGCTAATGCAGGTACTTTATTTTGGCAAGTGGAGTTCTAAAATCTGATTTTGTAGGGGGGAAATATGCTGGTTCCCAAATATGTCTTGTGTCAGATTTTTTTTTTTTTTAATATTACTTCTTTTATCTTATTATGAGATAAAAGTGCTTTGAATGTATTGCATATCTTGTGCATGTTTGGAATATAAAAAGTTAAAGCTGAATGATTTAATAATATGTCTGAATTTATCAGGAGCTATGAGAAGAATTAAAGTTTTGGAACATCTATCTTTTATTTTAGGCCTTAAGGAAGTCTTTTCCTAATCAAAGAGAGAGTTAGGGAGAGTTAGAGAAAAGTTAATCACACAAAAATCAGAAATGTCATTAAAAAGGTTTCTTCAGTCTAAAAAAGGCATTGTAAGACCTGATTTTTAGAAGACAAAGAGAAGCCAATAGAAAATATAATTATAAACTTTATATATTTATAAACATTTATAATAGTAAGGACTATTAGCTATCAGAATAAAAACAAAAGATGCTAAATCTTACATCAAGATTCATTGCCTTTCTGAAAGGTAGAGCTACTGAATGTAAGGCAGAGATTAATACCAGTGTGTCCTATGGCCTCTGCTAAATAGGAGGTCTGACAACACAATCCAACAACCCCTTCTGGCCTTAAAAACCCTCAAATCCATGAAACCCAGAAACATTTTCGGTTGGAACACATTTGCTACAACTGCTGTGATTCACCCTCCTTGTTACTCTCTGGGGCTCCCTGCCAAACGCAGGAAAATAAGGTTTTAAGCCCATGACTTTTACAGTAATACAAGATATTGATCCCCAAGTTGTTTGCAGCAGTAGCTTGTTTCTCTGTCCAGGTTCCTTAGAATCCCAGTGTGCCCAGTAGGTTAATGCTGAGTAACTGCAAGGTGTTAGGAAAACATAGCCCATATTTTACTACACATCGTTGTAATAACCAGAGACAACAAAAGAGACATTGGTGCAGATTCAAGCCTGTGTTTATGCTTATTAAAATCTGGTTGTATATCTATGGTAGCTTACAGTTGGTGGCTATTCTATGCTAATTTAGCAACAAGTTAGGCAGGGGTGTCCCATACCAGAAGGCCACAAACTGAATGTAAACATGAAAGATGGGACTGGTGCTTAGAAAGCTCCACAAACACAGTAAACTATGTATCAGTAAGTGCAACAGGAATCATAGCACTACAGAGAATTGAGCAAAACTCAACTCTGTTATTCTTTGTAGAAAATGCTGTGTTTTGCTTTTCTTTCCTTGGGCCTGAGACATTCAAGACATGAGAAAAGAATGTATTCTGTTCCCTGCTTTGAGGTACTTCTCAGTCTTTAGGGGTCAAACTGATGCCCAGCAATAACATAGCTTCTTACATCAACATATTTTATATCACCCCGTAGCAATAAGAGCATCAGAGGGCTTTTAGCTGTTTGTTGTTTTGTTTTTTAAATCACTTACAGGAATTTTGGGCTATTTTTTCTTTATATTAAGTGCAGCTAAGTGTCACATAAAACCAAAAATTTCCTGAGCATCAGTAAACAGACTTATCCACAGTTATTCAGAGCTTTGTGTCTTGTTGCAGAGCCTCTGCAGGTGGGACCAATACAAAACTGGTGAAAGATTACATTACTTCCATATAAACCAAGGCACTGCTGGATCTCTTGCAGAGTTGTTACTATCACTCAGAAATACAGTAATTTCCAAACTGGGCAATTCTTAGCTGCCAGGTTTGATCCACACTTTCACTCCATGAGCACTCTTGGCTACCTTCCCTTATTGAAAAAGCTTGGGAGCTCACACTTACCTGGAAAAGTTGCTGCGAAGTCTCATTGCAGAGACATATTCTGTTTTACAGTCTTTTCCATGCCGTGTCCACCAAAGAGAATTGTCATGAATGAGATAGGACAAAACTGTACTCCCAGTCCTCCATGCAATATCATTGCTACAATCTGACAGAACACTTTCTGAAGTTAGGGCTGGGGGACATTTGCTTAGTTTTGAGCTAATGGCTGCCCCTGGAAAGACTACACAACTTTTCTCACTTCTGTTTTCCATCTGCAACCATTCGACTGAATTCCAGAAACTAATTCTGTAATAAAAAAGCACTGTATGTATTACCTGAACAAATAAAGACTGTAGGCTCTGGCTTATATGTGTGCTTGCCTTGCTATATGGGCAGAATACCCATTTTCCATTTTGCATTTTTTAGAAATGTCTATAAAATGTCTATAATAAAACTCTTTAAAGTTCTTTTGAGTTACCGCCTTTAACAAAAAAAATAACCAAATTGTGAATATGGGGGTGGGGTGGGGGAAGGAACCAGGCTGAAATGCATTTCTCTGTGATACTGTAACACTGTATCTTTATTTAATACCCTTAAATTTTGTACATGCTTAACCATCACTTGCTCCCATGTCCAGGGTGAAACCCACACCAGATGTAGGGTTAGAGAGGACTTACCTTTCTGGTCAGTTCAGCAGGAATCTAGCACCCTTTTCCTGAATGAAGGGCCACAGAGCAGAGCCAGGATCATCTGGGCAAGTCTTTCATAATCCATTTCCACTCACAACACAGTCCTCAGGTGCTGGTAGCATCATGATCTCTCCTCCTTTCACCAGAGGAAACAGGAACTGTGTCCCATGAGGAATTAACCTTACCAAAGTCCCTGGACTCAGAGTAATGTTTTACTGCTGCAACAGATACAGCTTGTGGTTCACAGGATATCAAATGAGGTAACTTGAATGTTCTATGAAACTATGCATTTAAAAATCATAGACATGTTATCAAACATCTGTTATGCTACACGTCATAACATTTATTGTAACATACTGTACAATATGCTGCACTATGTTAGTGATAATAATAACTATGATAATTACACATATAAAAAAGGATCTACGACTCAAAAGCATTACGTATAACCAAAATATAAATCTCTCTGTCAGAGTTCTCATTTATAATGTAAAACCCTACATGAAAGAAAAACACAAACAACACAAGACATCTGAATTGCAGCTCCAATTGAGAGCCAAACAAACTAAAGTCAGGTGTAAGGGCAATGTGTACCCAGGGTCCAAAAATAAAATAAAATTTTAAAAAATAAAATAAAATAAAAGGAAGCAAGAAAATAGCCTCTTTTTACATCTAGATAGTCCAGAGAATAATAATGTGCTAGTTTTTCAAATCCAAGTAGCTATTGAAGATTGTAATGATTTCAGTCTAAAAAGCAATGCTGGAAAGCCTCTTCAGAGACTGCAGGCTCCCACTGTGCAGAAACATTGTGTCACTGCACATGGGTGTAATGGAGACAGACAAAAGAAATACTTCAAGGAAAGACGTGGGGAAGCACTGGGTGATGGACTTTCCCAGAAAACCTAGTTGCAGTTTTATCAGTGTAAAATAAATAAATAAATATATAAATGCATCGGTAGAGTTGGTGGAGGCTGGAGGGGGACATGGTTGAGCCATTTCTTGCCCTAACCTGAAAACGCTGTCTCAAAACAGATTACATTACACGCAGAGAAGCTTAAGGTATCCCTTTCCTTTGTCAGAAATGGTAACAGGAGAAAGGACCACAACATGGTTCATGGGTTTTCCACACATCCTACCGTAACCTACGGTTCATATCTCATGTCTCGAGACTTATCTACTGACCTTTCCATACAGAAAGAAATTGAGAAATACTACAAGGGCTCTGTTAATCATTCTTAAACTTGTGTGCTCATCTTATTTTACTCTGTATATTTAACCTGCTTTAAAAAAATAAGTATGGGTTGTTACACAAACAAAAGACACACTAATTAAGGTGAAATGACTCAGACAAGTTTATATAAAGATTCAAGCCTGGATTATCATTTAAATATGCTGAACATCAATAGTAATTACATTTTATTTACTTCCAAGTGTTGAGCCTGTATAATATTTATGAGGTGGAGAAAAATATTGTGCTTTCAGGAAATTATGTTTTCCAGGAATAAGTTATCTATGTTTCTTGTTTTTTTCTTAATCAGTCTACACAATAAACACATTCAACCCCATTCTTTTAACTATAATACTGGGAAAAATCATGACATATATATTAGAGGTCAAAAGGTGAGAAGATATTTTTTTTTTAAGTCTCTTTTTTAACATAGAAGTATTATCACCTACAGCGAAATAAGCTATATCACATTTTGAGTTGAAATTAATCTACTTATGTAGGAGTTGTAGAACAGCATTGACTGAAAGAGAAGTGAAAGGAGAAATTCAGGATCCCTCTCTCCTTATAGGAGGACATTCTTTATTCTGATAAATCCCAGTGTCAAAGATTGGTCTCCAGGCAATGATCAGACACCTGGGAAAAACACACTAAGCAGCTTCTTTCCATACTGGATAAAGTCATTCCCAACTCTTAAATTGTACTGATTTAAGTACAGTCAGAGTCTTTGTATTTCTTGACATTTTTCAGTTAATACTTTTCCTGAGTAGGATCCTAGAGAAATGGAAGATATATTTATAGAAACAGACATCCATAAGTTCCCAAGGAAGTCAGATAAATTGTTGCTGATATCTGGATTCCAAAGCTCAGTGCCCACATTTTACTTTTGCAAGCAGCGGTGACAAATCCTGACAGAGAAACTTCCTGGGCATCAGTCAGTCCCTCAGGCAGTGGTTGGGATGGAGGGTGGAGTTACTTCCCTGTAGTTCTCTGCTGCTGAAGCATGCAATGAAGCAGCAGCAGTTCTGACATAGAGACACTTATTGGACATGAAGGGGTTAGGTGGGGGGGAATTCCTTTAAAGACTCTTTGCAGCCCTTTGTCAATTCTAGCTTCTACTCTCTCTCAGTACTTTGCATCCACACCATAGTTCACTTCAAGGTGTACTTCATAGAGAAGACCATGGCACACAGATGATCAGCAATATTGTATCCAGATAACAGGCAAAACATCACCTACAAAAGATGCTACAAATTCAAAAGAGAACACAAAAAACAGAAGAAATGATCCGTACAAGCAAATGTTGTGCAGTCACATGGTCTTATTTCCCCAGTAATTCGTATATGCAAGGCTCTTTGGGTGCAGAAATTTTCCTTTTCAAACCCATCCTAAAATTAGAAGCTCTCTGGTGATTCAGTTTTCACTTTCTTGTTTAATATTATACACAAAAAGAGACCCCAGCTTTTCAAATATTTTTGCCCTTAACTACCTTATCAAAAACCCAAATGAATGCAAAAGATTTTGGAGCAATATCCACATTTATCAGTAGTCCTCAGATCAGACATCTCTAACCTAACTGTAACCACAGTCTTTCCTGATCAGTATAGAATTTGGAGCATAAGTAAATAATTGTAAACCTAGTAACATTAGCAGATCTGACATATAAACCATATAAACCTTTCAAGCAATGTATGTTTTACTTCATTTTCTCAGGATTTCAAAAATAAATAAAAAGATGAGGAAAGCAGAAAGTAAAAACAGAAAAAAAATAGCAGGATGCTGCTGCCACTGATGTCTATGGCAACTGGCAGAAATCCCATGCATTTTAATGGGAGTAAGATTTTCAATTTTTAGTACTTGTGCCCTACATATCTTTCGCCTTCAGCTCTTCTTGACAGCATTGACTACATGATGTTCTGAAAAATGAACTTCCAAAATGCAGTCTTGGCCTGTTGGAAAGGTTTACTCTTCTCTTTTTTTTTTCCTTTAAATTATGCTCAAAATTCAAACATGGGCATAAGGATTATATTTTTATTTTACTACATAAGGGGACTGAACAAGTCTTGATGCTGACAGAACACTTTATGTGATATTTAGCAACAAAGAGGGAAACTCTGTTCAGCCCAGAATTCACAGGAGCGGGAGTTGGCTAAATTCATGGCATGGTGTGGGAAAATTACCTCAACACTGTCTACTTTTGCTGATTTTTCCTTATGCTGACACTTCTGATGCCCCGAAAGTTGCTGTGCTCACTTCCTCTGCTGCTGGTGTCAAAGAACACTTTCAGTCTTCACATGCCAAGATGAGGAAAACCTATTGCAATGCCCAAAAGACTTAACTCCTGTCAAATATATTCATTTAACAGTAGCACTCTGGTCTATGGCTCTGAAGTCTTAAAGTGATGGCATGAAGGAGGAAGGGAGTGAAAAACAAGCAGTAGCTTTAAAACAAAATCTATTAGTAAGTAGCCACTCCAGCTTGCTGTATGAGAAAGGCAAAAAGCATTAACTACAAAGGCAGATTTATATTTTCAGCTTAGTACTATACACAAAAGTTTGCACACTCCTCCTGAAAGATAAAACTCCCTCGTGTCAGAAAAGTCCACTTGATCATACACTTGAAGGTATAGTCCTTCTTGTGTCAAGATATATCCGTGGAGACCACTGTCATCCCTTGGGTCACTTTCAGACATTATTGCAGGTTTAGAATTTTTAAGTTTTGTATGAATAAAAAGGGAAAAAAAATATTCTTCAGCTATTCTGGGTGTAGGCTTCACTTATATTTTTCTATTCTTGTCAAGGCTCTATAAGACCAGTGCATAGTGCTATCAGTTCCCTAGGCTAAGCAACAATCCCACTCCACTCCTTCATCCTCTCTATTACCTTAAATTAGCACATATGGGAACAAAACATTTGCAGAACAGGGCCAACAGCAAGTCAGTCACCTCCACCTCCTGACTCTATGGTGTTATGAAAATATGTTCCTATATATGTAGGGAATCTTACTGATGTTGTCATCTGCTCAGAGATATATAGAATAGAATAGAATAGTGCAATACAATAAAAGGCAAGACAATAATCTTGGGAAGGAACACATAAGGATCAACAAGGCCAATTCCCTGATCCTTGAAGGACTACCTAAAGCTAAATCAAATCAGATAGGACATTTGGGTTATCACATCCACCAATGGGGTTGTATTTGGGGTTCATAGTCGTAAGGCCGCTATCCCACCATTTTCATCATCACACTTCTGAGACTGCCATCCAAATTCACTATCATCTGCTTTCCAGCTAAAACAAACAAGTAGAAAATTTAAGAATAGGTATAATCTTAAGAAATGTCAAGAAATGTTCTGGGGTTGCAAGAGAAAAACCCTAGGAACATCTGCAAGGTAGGTGAAATCAATCTGTCTGTCTATCTATGTCAGGAAGTGTCACTGGAAGCTTTGTAAGTACCTCTGGGTTTCCATGTTGGAGAGAAGTGGACCAGCTGGAGTACAGTGTGAATAATCAGGCCTGTAAGGAGAGACTAAAAGAACCAGGCATGTTTAACCTTAAACCAAAGAAATTGGAAGGAGGCACTAGAGCATCATCTGCAGTGTGGAACAGAATAGTCTGTTTGCCAAGTCCATTTTGGGTAAAAAATGAATCAATAGACTTACATAACTGCAAGAAAAAGTAATTGTAAGGAAACACTAGAGTAGGTGCCCAGTGCAACAGTGAAATTTTACCAGCTGAGGGTGTTATAGAGCAGGCAGGACAAATATGAGTGACATAGGTATACACTGATCCCACACGGGGACAGCAAAATTTGGGAACACACTACAAAAAAAAAACAATTTCACCTTTTTTTGTTTTTCAAGCATGTATTCTTGAGAAGAAACACAAAAAAGTTTTTAATGATCGATATGGACTAAAGGACTGTTTCTTTCTCTCCCATTCCTGCCCCTTCCCCCTTATCACTCATTTTCTTTCCCATAAATTATCACAGAAAAGGAACTAGTTATTTTCCTGTGCAAAACACCATAAAGTTCAGCTAAAATAAAAGCTGGGTCTGAATGACGTTTACTTTCACTGAAGCCACATTTTACAAATAGTATTTTTGTCAAATACCTACATTTTTAGACACCTGCTGATACAAGTAGATACTGAAGGTTCTGATATTTTCCCTCCAACTTCACCGTCAGAACAGTGCAACAAAATAGATGGTAGCAAAAGAAACTTTCTGGGGATTGCCTTTCAAGTCAGGACAAAAAAGCCTTTTGATTTGCATGGAGACTATCAGTACTTCCCACATAGCCAGAGAAGTAATTTTATAAATAGTGAAGCTATTTCCACTCAAAAAGAATTTTCCAGAACAAACCACAACCTTTTTTACTAATCCTAAGATACACAGTAAACTTTCAGGAACTTGTGAAACAAGATCATAAGAAAATACAGTGAGAAGTGTAGAGGAAAAGAAAACTGATAGAGAGAGACCCAAAATGTATTTTTGGAAGTATGTAATTTCATGACATTTTCTCCAAAACAAAGGTTTTGAAACTTGAGTGAGTTGCAAGGTAGATCTGTAAAGCAGATGTAAAACTGTAGAATCACAGAAACTTTTGGGATAGAAGAGACCTTTAAAGCTCATCTAGTTCAATCCCCCTGCAGAGAACAGGAATATCTTTAACTAGATCAGGTTGCGCAAGGCCCCATCCAACTTGACCTTCAGTATTTCCAGTTATGGGGCATCTACCACCTTTCCGGGCAATCTCTTATTCTTGTTCATATGAAAAATGAAGATACATTTGATGTGAACATCTCATGTAGACTACAATCACAAACATACCAGATGAAGATACACAAAACCAAGAAGCCTGATCCTTCTGAAAGGTTGTGCTGCTGGCTTTAGCTCATCCATCAGATCACCATGGAAACACTAACAAGCGTTGCATTTTTTTTTAATACCTAACCACTGCATATTACAATTGCTCATTTCATTTTAAAGGTAAGATATGCCCCTGGTCTTGATTTAGTAAGGGACTGTTTGGCCCTTTAAAATATTATTTCAATTAAGTAGAGTATTGAACATCAGTACTACTTTTTTTTTAAATCTCAGATATTCTTTGTAATCAATACAACAAAGGGAGTCAATACAGCAAAAGGAATGAAAAATTTCCTGACATCATCTCACACAAAACTGGAAAGATTTTGAAGGCGACAACAATAATTCAGAGGGAGTAGGGTCTGACCACCAGCTATGCACTAGCTATGCACTGGCTATATTGATTCCTTCTGATTTCATCAGAAATCCCAGGCTCCTCATCCTGCTTCTGTGCCTAATGTTGGGTCTGAGTCGCTCTTGTGCTACGTGGGTTTTCTGTCTTCTTGTTGCATTTGTTCTGAATACTGAAGCATTTTTAAGAATACTAAAAAGAGCATACAAACGTGCAACTAAATCCCAGAAACCAAGCATGGCACAGTAGGAGAAGAAAGCTTCTGGGGAGAGAAAGCAAAGCTGTGTGACAGATGGAAGGGTCTCAATGGATGAATGGTACTACTACAAATAAGTAGCAGGCAGCCAGAAGGAATCAAATAATGATTATAGAAGAAAAATGAGGGTCAAAAAAATGGGGTAAAAAATGTTTGGCACTGGCAGAAAATTCTAGAATGTGATGGGGTTTTTTGATGTTTTTTTTAAGGGAGAAATTATACACTCCCTACAAACAGGGAAGTTGGTAAAGACAGAGAAGCTAGACAGCTGACAAGGAAGCCAGTGCAGACAGTATAAAAGGCTCAACATGTCCTTGGAGAGGAAGAAATGTACTCCAGGATTTGGTCTGGCATGCCCCCAAACCTGAACAGATTACTTTCTGACGATCAATACCTGTAACCACCAGAGGCCTGTTGCAGAGC
>VWZY01013399.1:59689-105100 GCA_013399075.1 Chloroceryle aenea | reverse complement strand
AAAAAAAAAAAAAGAAGAAGATACAAAATTCAGCTTCAAAGAGACCTGGTCCCAAGCTCACATTTTATTTTTGCCAGTGGGTGCTGAGGTAAGAGCTTTGGACAAGGCTCATTTTTCATCTCTTTATAGGGCCGTGGATTGAATACGAAGTGTCATGTCATGTTCTCGAGGCTTTGCTCCGTCGGTTTTCTGTCCCAGAGAGAAACGCTCTCAAGATGACACTCATCCCCTTTGACCAAGGCTGGTATCAGATCTTTCACAGCAGTCTGATTAATAAGTCTCCTTTAACATCTGTGACTCTTCATCCACCTATAAAGGAAAATTATAAAATACTTACTGTTTTCTTCATTTAAGTCATTTTTTTTTCTCTGGAGAGATCTAGAAAAGTCAAAAAGGTTCCTTGTATTACTTGAAATGTCACAGTTATATCCAAACAGCTTAGCTTTTTTACAGAAGAATAGTAGGCACATGTTCATGTACTGTAGTGTGCCTCACTAGAAATTAAATCTAAGATTTTTCCCCATAATATAATTTAATCACAAAAAGATGATAAAAAAATGCTTTTAGCTATTACTACGAGTATGAAGCAATAATTCATACATGTTTCTGGAGTCACAGAGAGTTCTGTACAGTTTGATGTCTCCTATTGCAATTTTGCTTTCTCCTCACATTTAGGTTAATTTTCTTTTGTCTTTCTCCTATTAATTCTTCAAATGCTGAAAGGCAGTGCCCAGGTTCCAGGAAGCACTGATGCAATTTATTTTTTTGCCCATATAGGTTAAGATGCTGAAAATGACCTATGTGAATAAAAGAAAACAAAAGAGGAACAGAAAATCTAAGCAGCTTTTTAAGGAAACAACCAGAAAAGGAAAAAAAGGGGGGGTGGTAAAAAAAAATAGAACAATATTAATAGCAAACTCCAGGAAGATGGATGAAAAGAACAACAATATCCTTTAATCATAAAGCACTAACATTCCAGCAGTGCTGGTAAGTGAGTGGAGCAGTGAAACCATTTGAGACTTAAACAGATGGATTAGGAAAGGTTCCACTGTGGGTTCCTGGACAGATTTCAAAACAGCAGCCTGATTAACTAATGCACAAGAAGCAAGTGATTCTTCCAATCAATAAGCTTTTATGTAAGCATATTTGAGTTATAATATTTAAACACAGCAGACAAGTGGGGAATCAGGATTTCCTCATGCTGGGCTAACAAAGCAGTAAGTTTTACTTGAATCTGGAGATTTCTTTTTTTTGCATCAACTCTCAAAGGGGTTTTATAGTTAATGTTGTCACCACATGTTCATCAATGTATTAACAGTTCCTGATGGTTTTGTGAAAATGATGGTGAGTTCCACGTCAAAAGACTGCTATTTTTTAGCAAATATTTTTGTAAGTGTTTTAGAGAGAAGTTAACTAGATTTTCACTGAATGATGGAAACTGCACATAAAAATTAATCACTGACTATCCTCCTAGTGAGTACACTTTTGAGAGAGAGTACAATTGAAACCCCTGATTGCAGGGGCTCATGCTCTTCAGCACGGATAGGATATTTTACCTAGGTAACAAATGGAAATGACAACTGGTAATGGCTTTATATGGATATTTTTATATATCTTTATTTCAAAATATCTTTTCAAACCATTTAAAGGAGGTTATGAGTTTTAAGGAATTATTGGCAATGAATTCTATGCCTCTTTTTTTCTCCCTTAAGTGCCCCGAGTTGCAGACAGAAGTATATTTTATAAAGGTTTCTAAAAGCAATCTGAAATAGATTGTTATGTAAGATGGCATTATTATAAGGTCTAATATTTTGTAATGTTCCAATGATAGAAACAGGCACTAAAAGGGAAAATTTAAGACTTCTCTATGGTACTTGGACTTCTGGGCCATGCTCTCCATTTATACCAGAATCAAAAGAGATGCAGATTTATATTGATTAACCATCTAGGTTTCTCTTTCCAGTTGAGATCTGGCTACAAGATATCTCACCTTAAATCTGATACTTACCCAAACAGGGATTTTGCTTATTTTGCAGCATGTAATATTCTTTGGGAAACACTTCTGTAAAAGTTTGGAGTTTTCACATTTCTTAACAGTTGGCAGGTTTTCAAAAGTAGTCCATTAGAGACAAAAAAAGTAAGCAGAAGACAACTAAGATAGTCAGAAGCTATATAGAAAAAGCACTTTATTATATGACTCTGATATCATTGGACTCTCCATGGCTGTCAACAAATTATATCTGCCTGTAAAAAAAAAAAAAAGGGAAAAAGGAAAGATAATTTAACTTACACAAGCCAGAGACAACAGAATATTGTGAGAGTATTCACTGAATACGGATCTCTGCTTAACTTAGCTAACCCATGAATCCATATGGAGTTTCAAGAGATTAATAAGGGAAATAATTAGTTCAGCATCAACATGCACATTTGAAGACCATATCATTAGAGACTCATAACTCAGACAGATCAAAACAGCTTTTAACAGGACTAATGAAAGACATACCTGGAGTTTAAGGACTATGTTGCTGTCAAATTTGCACTGGTTTCCACTGTGCAAAGTTTCTCTAAGATTTGAAAAAATTCCATGACGAATATCTCACTGTCAAAATTTTTTGAAAATGATCAAGGAAACTCAGCAGATTTCCTTTAAAATTCATGCCAGACCAAGAAAAACCCCAAAACCTACTATCTTATCAAGTAGGGAAGAATTCTTCTGGTTTTCAAGGCACTTCAGAATCAAATATCTCCTTTAGTTGTAAATATCTCCTGCGTTTTGCCAGCACACCAAGTAGTCACCAGCTGTGTAGTATTTGTCAGTGGTTCCTTGCCTGCTATAGGCAAATTTGTACTGGCATGTTGTGCTGTCTCAGGGACTTCACTCTGACTGGCAGTATTAAGACTGCTGTGGTGCTGGGACTGTGCCTCTTTTCATAAAGGATTTTGGGCTTCAAGACCTACAGAGATGCTGGCTTTTCTGGCTTCCCTTTGAATAGCTCAGCTAGTCCTCTGCTTAGTACATGTGTAGGTCTGAATGCATGTATATATTTACCTTGAGGTTTATAAGAGAAATATTCTTCAGAAATTGAAAAACGATATTGGGGGATAAATTGCCTACAGTCACAAAACCAGTAATAAGTCCATTAGTCTAAAGTATAACAAAGCAGTTGACAGAAGCATGTAGGAAACCTGTAGTATTCAATAAAAACCTCTGAAGGTAAGAGAGTTCTTGATTTTCCTAAAGGGTTCTTCATGCTTCTTAGACTAAAACCCTCTTTTTCCTTCTCAGTCTACATACCAGTTGTAACTCCAAAGTCCTTCTTTTTCTCGTCACTTTAGACTAGGGGAGGAAGACGAGGAGGAGAGTAATAAGAAGTCGCATTCACACCTTTCCCTTGGGCCACATTGTTACTAACTCAGTCTCCACCATCAGCATACTCAGCATGTAGTGTTTGGAGCAATGGCAGCATAAATTCTCTCTGCTTTTCCTAGTTATTCAAATTCTGTGACATTTTGTGATGATCTGAGGGCATGTTTACAAGCAGTAAAAATACACTGATGTCATGAATAGACTACAACCCAGATGCTATAATTCAACTTCAGCTGCCAATTACTGCTATTTTTAATATAACCTACTCTAAGAGTAAAACAACTAAATTAAGGACACAAAATACATTAAGCAGAATATTTTGAAGTATTTTTCTATTTCTACTTTAAGAGGCTTTACAGATTCCAACAAACAAAAAGAGGTTTTGCCCACAATTAAAACAGTAAATAGCATTATATTCTGTGTAGCTCCTGGGAGTTCAGTCCCCCACAGTTATCTGTGGGATGCTTCACACTGTTGCAGTAGAGAAGTTCAACATTTCAACCTCTTACTGTAAAAATTAACCTGTTTTTTCTAATGCATTTTGAACTCTATTCACAGAAGCCCATATTGCATGAAATTCACAGGCCACTCACAGAGATAAAATAATTCTCCTTGTTGGCGCACCACTGAGGAATGCTACAAATAGTTGAATATGGGACCAAAAAAAAAAAAAAATCTCCTTTGGGGACCATGGTATCTTTGCTTCACTAGAGAGAAGATAATAGAATGCATATATTTGTAAAATTACATCAAATTTCTGTATTCCATACCAAGTAGTTCAATAGTGTACATTCTGGAGAATCTTGAGTTTCAAACCTACCTAATTATTAAACTTCCTTTCTATTCCAAAGAGTAGAAGAACAGCACATTAATTTCAATTGCTGAGTAACTAATAGAAGCTGCTACTTCCATTTACCATGAAAACATATTAAATACCAATATGTGTAAGAAACATAATTTTGTGTGACATATACAGATATATGTGCATAGATCTAAATGCAAATGCACTTGTATGCAGATATGTGTATACAATTTTTTGCTGAAAGAAAAAAGAAAAACATTTCCACATTGACATCTATATCTTGTTGTCTGATGTCAGAAGGTGGTTTAGCTGAGTGGAGTCCTGCATCAGTGGCATGAGGCTTACACAGAGAGGTTGGATTGACTTGAACCCAAGACAATTGCAGGACAAAGGTTTTTCATTAAATTCCTTCTGATTATCTCTAAAGATGACACTGGTGACCTTGGATACACAACTGCTTTTCTTCACTAAGACCATTAAAGATATGAAACTGTTACAGTCCTGATATGCATATATACACGAATCTCAACACATTGCCCTGGTCTTCTCTCTTCTGAGTTATTTTTAGGAATATTTTTATTAAGGTGTTGCAACAATAAGACCAGATACAGTACATTTCATCTTAAACCATGTCTGTATACTAGAATATATGGGAGGGGCACTGAATGACACTTTTATAAATAGCACAACAAACTTACCTGAAATCAAATAAAGGAGGTGTATGTTCATTACTGGCTATGGCGAATTTCCTTTTGGATGTGGTGTGCTTTTATAGCACTCTGTTCTTGACTATACGCCTCCCTGATTGAAAACAATTTTATTAGGTGTTGCTGCAGCCTTCAGATTATATCCACACAAACAAACATTACTTGGTGACAAAACATTTACATGTGTACTGAACAATCATCATTAAAGCAGTCAACATCACTCATTCAGAAATGGTTAACACTCTGAAGCATTTAGGTAGCTGCCAATTTCCCATTGTCTAAAGAAGAAAAGGAGAGCTTCATCTACCTAAAGAATTTATTTTTTTCTTTCCTATTTAATGAAAGCACTGTGCTTATACATATGATATCATCAATTTATCTTTGAAAAAACAGTATTTAGGAGTGTAAATGCTGAAGTGTCCTTAAACCATTGACATTAAATACTACCCTGAATTAAGAATAAATGTAAATGACAATCCAAGTTAGATACTACATCTGTATGTAGCACACATTTTAGCATTCGTTATATGTGAAAATAATCATGGTTTTGTCCATAAAAATGTTCCTGTAGCAAGATTATTGAACACTGCGCTGTAATGAGATATGTAGGTCATATCATGGTGAAAGACTCTGTAAGGTTTAGTCACTTGATGCATTTGCAGGTGTGAAACATCTCAAAGGCTCCATTCTGATTAGATGAATTTCAAATGCTGTGACAAGCATTAACATGCCCAGTGTAGGATTGGGTGTTGAACATGCAAAGATATTTATAAATTTCACTTCATGCTCTTAATATTAGGGTAATCAGTTTGCTCTTTCCTTTTCATTTGTCTAATTTATTTCATATAGCACAAGAGATTGCCATTTCAAAGTATTCATGTTTTCTTGGCTTAAGTAAAAAAATAGCTTATATT
This sequence comes from Chloroceryle aenea, assembly GCA_013399075.1. Taxonomy (NCBI): domain Eukaryota; kingdom Metazoa; phylum Chordata; class Aves; order Coraciiformes; family Cerylidae; genus Chloroceryle; species Chloroceryle aenea. The sequence goes on along the minus strand of VWZY01013399.1, from coordinate 99,310 downwards.
TTCTACTCATAGTACCCCTGCACCTTAGCCACTGAGTTCACCATAATCTCTATCTTGAGTCAAGACAGTTGTCTACCTTGATTTTAGCAAGGTTTTTGACACTGTCTCCCATAAAATCCTAATGGGTAAACTCAGGAATTGTGGAATACAAGAGGGGATGGTGAGATGGGTTGAGAATTGGATTCCCAGAGAGGTTGTGGAGTCTCCTTCTCTAGAGACTTTCAAGACCTGCCTGGATTTGTTCCTGTGTGGCCTGCCCTAGGTGATCCTTCTCTGGCAGGAGGGTTAGACTTGATGATCTTCAGAGGTTTCTTCCAACCCCTACCATTCTATGATTCTATAAACAATAGAGCTCAGAGGGTCATGATCAAGTACACAGAGCCAGTTGGCGACCTGTAGCTAGTGCTGTTCCCCAGGGTTCAGTACTGTCTCCAGTCTGATTCAACATCTTCATCAGTGACCTGGATGAAGGGATAGAGTGTACCCCTAGCAAGTTTGCTGATGACATGAAACTGGGAGGAGTGGCTGATACACCAGAAGGCTGTGCTGCCATCCAGCAAGATCTGGACAGTCTGGAGAGCTGGGCTGGAAAGCAGCTCCACAGAGAAGGACTTCAGAGTTCTGGTGGACAATAAGGTATCCATGGAACAGCAATGTGCGCTTGTGGACAGGAAGGCCAATGGTATCCTGGGGTGTATAAACAAGAGTGTGGTCAGCAGCTCGAGGAAGGTTCTTGCAATCTTTGGTCTGCCCTAGTGAGACCACATCTGGAATATTGTGTCCAGGTCTGGTCTCCCCAGTTCAAGAGTGACAGGGAAATCCTAGAGAGAGTCCAATGGAGAGCTGTGAGGATGATTAATGGACTGGAACATCTCTCTTATGAGGAAAGCCTGAGAGCCCTGGGGCTGTTTAGTCTGGAGAAAAGAGGGGATCTTGTTAATGTTTATTAATATCTGAAGGGTGGGTGTCAAGTAGAAGGGGTCAGTCTCTTTTCAGTGGTGCCGTGTGATAGGACAAGAGATAATGGTCACAAGCTGGAACACAGGAAGTTCCACCTCAATATGAGGAGAAACTTCCTTACTGTGAGGGTAATGGAGAACTGGAACAGGATGCCCAGACAGCTTCTGCAGTCTGCTTCTCTAAAGACTTTCAAAACCTGCCCAGATATGTTCCTGTGGGGCCTGCCTTAGGTGATCCTGCTCTAGTAGAGGGGTTGGACTAAAAGATCTTCAGAGGTCTCTTCCAACCTCTACCATTCTATGATTCTATGAGTCTAAATCATGAGGCTCAAGGCAACAGAAGGTCAAAGATAAATTTTTGCCCTGCTTATTCTTTCTACAACTTTCTGATTTTCATAATTTTTTTTTTTTTTTTTAAATTTTGCACCAAAATCAACATTAAATCAGAGGACAGATTTTTAGTAACTTGTCTAGGATTTGCTTAGCTGTCTAATGGCCAACAGAGTGATGGGCTAGGCATGGCCTCCGCCTTAGGTCTCCCATGCCTTACCACCCCTTCATCTTCTTTCAGACCTACCAACTGGAGCTAGCCTAGGGTATGACACTGCAGCAAGTTTCAAGCCACTGCATTTTTCACAAGATGCTTTCACTCTGTCTCAGTGTTCCACTTTTCTGCATCTTAATCTGATCCTCCTCCTAAAAAGAGTCTAGAGTTACTCAAGTCTGAATGACATTCCTAATCCAACGGTAGATATGGCAGAATTATGGCTCAAGGCTTCCTTTATCCCTTAGTCCAGAAACGAAGCTTGGTATCTCTCTCAGAAGAGCCTGTGGTTTATCTAGGCCATCAAGTCAGCCACAAAACCATGCAAGTTAATTTGAAGCATTAAATTAAGAAGGATTCTTAATCAAGCCATGACCGCTATTAGCAACTGAGGGTAAGAGGTGGATAATATTTTTTTACTATACATAATGATTGTCTTAAGTTTTCACATGAGACAAATCTTCAAACAGTGCATGGGGTCACCAGGAATCCTGCACAGAGGTTCATCAGTTGCACATATACACACACAGCTTATGTGAACCAGAAAAATTAAACCTGTCCAAGATCCTAAAAGCTCCCAAACCGACATGCAGCTTTAATGTGAGCAACTGTAAGATGATTTATTTTTTCAGATCAAATATACAAAGTTCTGGATGTAATTCTGTTAAGCAGTTTTACATCTTGCCACTAGGACTTTTTTTTTTCCTCTGTGTTAAGCTTTAATATCCTTTCAAATGCATTAATATGTCCCTGGAACAGACGCTTAGAGACTCCTGCATGCTTTGAATATTTCCACTTTATAAACGGCTTTCAATACTTACTGAGACTTTATGTACCACCTCTCTGGCACCAGAGCTTGTAAAACACTAAGGGAAACAGCTCCTTGCCCAAAAACATGTGTGACAAGCAAAATCATTCTTCAGGCCATCCCACAGACAGAAAAAAAAAGAAAAAAAGAAAAAAAAAAGAAAAAAAAAAAAAAAGAAAAAAAAAAAGAAAAAAAAGAAAAGAAAAAAAAAAGGTGGGATCATATAAACCACCTCTTGGAGTTACCTGCAGATATTTGCTTCCCTTAAAGTTGGTTCACATCTCAGGGGCTTGCCTTTGAATTTCAGGTGTTAATAGTTCCTACAAAACAAAGAGAAGCTGGGGCAAACGCAGTAATCTTCAAACAGTTTATTTTGAAAAGCCTTGTGTCCTCTCCACTTCTTTTTGTCTTTAAATGTTATAGTGCAGCTCAATACAATGGCAGGTGTTCATGCATTAGAAGGGTAAATTTCAGACAAACAAGTTATGATTTTAGCAAGAGATTCCATACGTGATTTCTGAATTTCAAGTCTGAGAATAAGCCTGGATCCTAACAAGTCTCACATACTCCCACTTCTATTGCAATGAATTAACACATGAAATATCTAATTAAGAATGCATGTTACCACCCTATAACAACTTGTAGTAGCCTAGCAGGGCTGAAAAAAAAAAAAAAATCGTTTTAATGTTATTATTAAAAACCCCATCATTTTATTTTGAAATTTGATTCACTGGACATCTCTCAAAGCTTAATTGCATAACTTCGGTTAGCTACCCAGGTGCTTTTCAATAGGGTTTTATCTTGAAAAGACACCCTGGAAGAAAGTCTGGAGAATTAGTTCTGGGTGCAACAGCAAATCTCCTCTAGTACTTGACTGTATTGCTGTACAAGCAAGCAAGTACAGAATCATCCCACCCACTGCATGGTTTTCAGGAGCACTTTCAAAATGAGTTCTCTCTTTCCTACCAGCACTGAATCTGCTTTGTAAATGCTTTTTACAGATCTATTGACATTCATGCTTTTAAAATAATAACTTTATGGACACTCCAGATAATGAAATAGAGTTCATGGCAAAATGTAACTGACCATCTAGACTTGACCTCTCAGACTTGCAGGTCTGAGGACAACTTTACACAGAAGCTAGTAAAATGCAAAAGCAGGGAGAATGTGAGGAGAAATTTGTTATGAGGACTTGACAAAACTCAATGGGGATTTTTCTAGTTTGTGGAAAACAAAGATTAAAGCTAATAATAACAGACAAAAATTATAGTAGTATAAATAAACCACTAAATCACCACAGCATGCAGGTTAAAACACAAAGGCATGCTATTCCTTTAAGTTGAATGAAGCCTTCCCTCAAAAAAAAACCAACCAAACAAAAAAATTATGCATGCACAGACTAGTCTTCTGATTTGGGAAATCTGGTTTTGCTGAGGACTAAGAAAACTACCTAAAAAAAATTTGGCAGACCACAGAGTAATGTGCACCTAACCATGCACTAGAGTATACAGCATAAGGAACAAAGAGGAGAAATCAGGGCTATGCATGCAGCTGCAGGGTTAGGAACTTACTGGGATCATGAGGATGTTGTGGGGATAGTTCACACAACTGGAATGGGTGGATATCACCTCTGCAGGAGAGGCGGGCCAGGATGGCAAGGAAGGGGATTTTCTCTCTGTGTGAGACCACAAGAGGTATGAACGGAGCTTTGCTTAGACTTGAGTGATGAGCAGCTGAGACTTTATGGGTCAGGAGTAACTTGCAGACCAATATGAACAATGTCATAGTGAGTGTCTGCTACATACAAAACAACTAGAGGAAACAACTAGAGGAAGCAACTTGACAGACAACAGCATGGCACAAGCAATCTATGAGCTTTTGATAATAATATCGTGATATATGTGGTCAAAGAACTGATAAAGGGAAATGGTCTGCTGAATCTCCTACTTACCAATTAGGAAGAACTGGTCAGGGTACTGAAGGTGTAAAAGTGAGGCACTGGTGTAGCAGTCATCACATGATGAATTTTAGGATCCTCCTGGAAGGGAACATGGCGAAAAAAGCAAGATTACAACCCTGGATATAAGGAGGGGAGAATTTGGCATATTCAGGGACCTGCTTGGAAGAATCCTATGGACTACAGTCCTGGAGAGAAGATGGATCCAAGAGCCCTTATTTATTTCCAAGGATCACCTTCTCCAAGCACAAGAATGGTACAACCCAATGTGCAGCAGTTAAGCAAAGAGATCATTAGGTCTGCATGGATGAATAAGGAGGTCCTGATTAAGCTCAAATATGAGAAGAAAGCCTACAAGAGGTGGGACAAGTGAGCCAAGGCAATTATAGACACCCTGTCCAAGCAATGCATAGATGGGTTTAGTAAAGCCAAAGTCCATCTGAAGTAGAATCTGGAGACAGGCATAAAGGTCAACTTTTCAATAAACAAAAAGGGCTTCTACAGGTATATATGTAGCAAAAGGAAGATAAAAGAAAATTCAGGCCTGCAATAAACCTAGAGACAAAGGAAACAGAAGAGGCCAAGGTATTCACTGACTTCTTAGCCTTCAGTAACATTTTTCCTCAAAAATGTTACAATGGTAACATTTTTCCTCAAAAATTTCATGTTCCTGAGATTAGCAGGTGTCTGTAGGAAGGAAGACTGATAGAGGAGGATGACTAGGAATCATGTAAAGAAGCTGGACATACACAAATGCTGAAGGATCTGAGCAATGTCATTGTGAGGTCACTCTTGATTATCTTTGAAAGGTCATGGCAACTAGAACAGGTTCCTGAGGACTGGAAGAAAATGTTACTCCTATCTTCAAGAAGGGTGAGAAGGAGGATTTGGGGACCGCTAAGTCAGTCAGCTTCACCTTAGTCCCCGAGATCAAAACAAAACAAAACGCCAACAGACAAACAAACAAAAACCACAAAACCAAACCCAAAACAAATTATCAAGGAAACATAATGGATAGGACAGTAACTGGAAGTAGTCAGCATGGACTTACAAAGTAGAAATCTTACCTGACCAACCCTGAAGACCGGACAGTCTCTGGAAGAGCCATACTATTATTTTCTGATTCTGTAAATTTACTGAATAATGATGGGGAAGAATTAATCCACAGGTCATATGAAATTAATGCATCCCACTCATGTCATCAAGTAACAGTTTCCTATTCCTGGCTTTAAAACACAGGAAAATTGGTAACATCTTGAATTTGCACTCTGTGTTACTTTTCTTTGCTGGATAGCAGAAGTATCCAAAAACCTAAGAGTAAACTTTACCACTTTATACATGAAAGACTGTAATTTTTTTTCTCTCAATTTTCTCTGAAGAAAAGCAGCACCTACCCCCCTCATAAAGTTGATCCATTTGGCATGCAGGATGTGGCTTTGATGGAAAAAGCCTGATAGGTCTGACTGTTCTGTGCTTTGAGGACACTGGATTTTGGAAGTGCATATAGTCTGGGGAGAAAACCTAGGTGGACCTGAAGAGAGATGTACAGGAATCAAGGATGTGGGACTTTGCATTCAGTGCTGACCATGGAAAAATGCTCAGTGTCGACCCTACATTAAAGTGCTAAAGACAAACACTAGTTCTACTTAGTTTTTACTGTGCAAGATGCAAGTCAAAGGAGTTTATGCAGTAACTAAGGACAAACGAACTCTGAGAAGGAAAAGCAGAGTTACAACTTTGTAACATATACTGCCAATAAGTCAATGTATTAGAGAAATAGAGATAGAAATTTCTTCAAAAGAAAAAAATACCTTTTTTTTTTTAAGCTACATTATGCTTCAGGTTTTCTAGTGACATCTACTTTTAACTACATTGTACTCTAAAGACAAGATTTTAGAATGGTCTAAATTGGCCTATGGTGATTACCCACATTGTGCAATTTACTACTATTTTATTAATGCAAGATTAAAGATAATACTTTATTGGAAGAGGTAACAGCAGAATTAACCTCTATTTACCTTGACATAATGAAGATTTAATAAAATATGGGAAAATGTCAATGAACAGCGTAATTATTCTAACATGAAATTTAAATGTAACTTAATTCTGTATTCTGCATGTTTAATGCTTTAAGATTAGTCATCATTATTCTTTTCTCCCCTCTTCCAGTGCATATTTAAATATATTTCAAGCAGCCTCAGACAACTGGCTTATTAAATGTATCCTAATTTATTTTCAAATTCAGTAATATTAAACCCAAAAGCCAGCTCTTTTTTGACAGAAATTCACCAAATCCCTGCAACCAATTATGTATCTCCATATCTCACCCTTACCCAATTTTTTTATTATGGAATCAAAGAAGATTCTTGTGGGTTTATTACATCAGACAGGCATCAAATGGGCAGAACATATAGGATTGAAAAATAACACAGCTGCACTTTGCAATGGAGTGTTCTGTATCTGGCCGTGTTTTGTTGTTCATGTAATACTTTTCAATAAACAAAGATGTCAATCAACTTTCTTTGCAGTACATCACATTTCAGATTTAAACCACTTCAGACACAGAGCTGCCCCAAGCTCACACATTTAACAGATAAAAATTCAGCTTTCTGTCAAGGCAGAATACAGTATTGATTGTAGACTGTATTTAGTCTGGTGTCTGCTGGAGCTATATTACTTTCAAACTCATACAAAGTCCACTATAGAGACATAATGCAAAATGTGTTTCTTTTCTAGTGTAAATTTTTTTCCAGTGTTGTTCATTGATCAGTGGCAATTTCTAAATAAATGACAAAAAAGCAACCAGGGCTAGAGTCTATCCAGAAATCAGTGATGGGGGAAGTTACAAAAACATGATAGTAATCATGAAAACTTTGATCACTTGATTTGATTCTAGTGCTTTGTAAATTAGCATAATTATTCAAACATGCTTCATTAAAAATCACAACTGTACGAGTCCTTCAATTTAATGATCCAAGAACATACAGAATGAGCTAAGCTTTAAATAAATTCATCAACTTCGTACTAGATCACCATGTCAGAGACTGGCAAGTTATTTGTTTTTAAAAAAAAAACACTGAATGTGCTCTTGTTCCTTGCACAGTGTAAGACACTGATGACTTGCTAAAAGGTGTATCATTCAAGCCAGTGTACTTTACTGTTTTATCCTCACACCCACCTGAACTTCTCTTGGGATCCTGGAAGGTTAGATACTATGTCATTCCTAAACTACTGGGAGATGACTGGCATAAAATCTTAGTAAATCTCCAGCTAATTACATTTGAACTGTAGGTGTCACCGTTGATTTTGACCTTTAAAGGTTGGCAGAAGTTTGACAGTCCTTAATGTGGTCCTACAGTCTACAATACTTGTCCTATCAAAATTAAAAGGAACTAATAGTCTGCATAATTAACAAAGTACCCTGTTTATTAATACACAATATACCCAAAACATCAAAGAAATACCCTTATCCATGGCAACCAAAATCATCAAGAATGTGTTGATATTCTCCCAAAACTGTAGCTGACAAAACACCAGTTGGCAGCATTGAAGGGTTAAGCAAAACTTAACAAATTTGACGGAGGAAGAAGAAAATAAATTCCAAGTTAAGCTGTCACTCTTTTCCTAATTCCCTATATATATCGAGACATAGCTGGGTTGCTCTTGTGTGTTGTTGTGAGTCAGGTTCCTGTTAGATTGTTAGTCTTAATCTGGCTGTTTAGTTTGGGACTTTTCTTTTCTATAGTATTAGTTAATCAAGTACCAACATTTTAGTCACTCACTGTGAAGTATCATTTTACAGACCACCACTTCTATGAAAAATAATACCAGTTGCCCAGAAAAAAAGTGCAAGAAGTATCTCACTGCTGTCTTTCCAGTCATGACCGAAAATACCCTACTGTCCAGACTGTGAATATCCCAGCTGTAATCTGAGCACTCTAAAATACCGAAACAAAGTTGCGTGTCAGCAACACCAATGGCTTCTAGAGAATCCCTTTTGTTTTAAAAAATCTAACAGATATTTGCAAGTAAAAAAATGAAGAATATTAACTCTTTTACACTAAAAAAGTTGGCCTTCTGGGTTCATAAACATTTATTTGAATGAAAATACTAGAATACTTCTGACAGAAAATAGGGTGGTTTCTGAGAAGATTAGTTATTTCTTATAAATGTCTGCAATTCAGAAATCATTAACTTTTATTACATTTCTGAATTTTTTGGATGGTGTTTTCATACAGTTGTGGTGGAATAAACATTTCTAAACAAAATTTGAATCTTAGTGACAGATTATAAAGATTATTGCTTCATATCTTCTACATGTTGTTAGCTATTATTTGCAGAGAGGTAACTCTTGAACTAAATGTTTTGAATGAACTTACTTTCATTTAATTTATTTTTTTTTAATCAAAGACAAGGCTAAGACACCTAAAGTTGCAAATAAAGGAAATTAATTTCAAAAGAAAGGCCAAAAGCAGGAAAGAACCTCTCTAAACATGTATCAGTTGAGGGCTACACTAATTATTTCATCATCCCAGTTACCCTGTGGGGATGGCAGCAGGAATTTACTGTACAAAACAGGACTGGCACACACTGGAAAGATCTTGGTGCTATGTTCACTTTCCTTTTTGTAATGCTGACTACCTAAGCACCCTCCCTCCTATTGGAAAAAGGAAAAATATTAAGAAATGAAAATGCTGATTACATTGTCTTTCTTCCTTCATGCTGTAATTTCCATCCTCTTTTCATGGCCCTGAGAATGATCAAGCACTATACCATCACATGACAATGCAGAGAATTAGAGCATTTCTCACCACCCTTCCCCAACCCAATTAACCTCTTTTAATTAATATTTCTGCTGTGTTGCTTAATTTGCACTTCTTACACCAGCTTCTGATGGCTCTTTTTTCCACCCTTTTGAAGGCACACAGGTAAAATTTGTCAGTAACAATCTTTGTAAAACAATACTTTTGTAAGCATAATTTCTAGATTACAGTGGTTACTTTGCCATGAATTTAGGGCACGACATAGTCAATGGAGAAAAAATGAGGAGCTTAAATGCAGAAGCATGTGTCTATATACTCAGTTTATTTAGGGAGATCCTGCTGGGAACCCTATCACAGGGTCACAGGGCTCCAAAATTAAAAAAAAAAAGCCTTATAAAACTAAAAAGTCCATCCTATCATACCATTGTGAGAAGTTTTACAGTTTTTTTGGTTTGGGCAAGGTCTTCTTACAGTAGCACAATACTCTTTTGTTCTGCTGGTGATAGAGACAACATACTTGTTGATGCAGGAACCCTAAATCAAATGATATTTGAGATACTATTTTAAATTTATGTAGCCTGGATTTTCAGCCTAGAGGTCACTGAAGCTCAACATTTCATTAATGAAACACTGTCAATATTTCCCTGATACTACCACAAGTTGACATATGGCACTATTCCAGTGTAAAATTTTCACACATTAGTGACTGGGAGATCAAGTATATTCCCCAAGACACCTGAGGTATGATTAATTTTCTAATAGTCTTTCTGTATCAGTTTGAGAGGAAGGCAGATCTTGTACCAGGGAGGAAAGAAAGTGGCAACACTAGAAAGGAGACAGCCTTGGCTTCTCGCCAAGAGTGATGACTTGGCCAGCTGCCCCACACAGAAAACTTTACCATCCTACAGCCTGAATAACATGCCAGCAGCAAGGCAGCAGATCATAATGTACATTGAGCAGAAATAATGGTGATGTTGAAAAAAACACTGTGAAACTCTGTGAGAAATAGGAGGTAGCGCTGAGGGTAAAATAAAAGTGAACCTATTCTGTTTGTTGGGTTAGGGATGGGAGCCTGCCAACATTTTTGAAAATTAAAGCAAAATTAGGAAAAAAAAACAGTACTGAAGACTTCACGGAGGTAGCAGCTCAGGGATGTCCAATTTTAACATTTTGCTAAGTTGAGTGCTAAGGAAAACTTTCCTACATATGAAATTAAGAAAGCTGGACAGATTTAGCATCTGAAGAGGTTCAGGTCTGCATGGAAATCTTAGCAATGGGGGAATGGCTGTCAAAGAGATTGTCATTATTGAGTCACCCAAACCCTCCAGTCTAGGGTAGATATCCTTGTCATATAGTAATTGTCTATGTTAATAGAATAAAAGACATCAATCAGACAAAAACTGGCAGACTAAAGGCACAATTAAACCACTTTAAGGACTCAAGCTTGGCAAGAAAAGCCTTATAAACATACCTGCTTCCCATTTTCCCATGATGTTTTGTATTTTTGAGGCATCTGCAATAAAAGAATGAAGCCACTAAAACAATTTAAATATAAAATTTGTAAAATCATTTTCTTGCTGACTTAGCATATGTTGAACAGCACCACTGCTGAAATGCAACAGTTGTCTTTTCAGCACTAAAATAGTGAGATTCATAATGGAAATGCTGACAAGACTACTAACCACTGCAGATCTGGCAGAACTGCTACAATAAACATAAAGTAAGCAGTCCTAGTCCTGCACACAAATTAGACTGTCTACTGTATGGAAGTCCACCATGGCCTTCTAACATGAACTTCATTATCAAAAAATTGGTTCAGGATGCTAAACATGGGAATGATAAAAATGAAAGTCAAAGATGGTCCAGTTTCAGGGAGATGGGCTATGCACAGCAAGAGAGATGGAGAGTGACACAGAGAAGCCAACCTAGTATTAAAAATCTACAAGATGCATTTAATTCGTCACATCTGTTAAGCTATTTTTCAGTTGTTGTCGAAGCTGCATAGGCAATGTTTTTACACCCCTGTTTATTTATGTCTGAATTTCTCTCACTGTATATTAGCCTTGCTGCAGAACAGAACTTTGCTCATGATTGGAAGGACAGCACTGTCCCTTTCTGTAATGTTTTTTCCCATTCACTATGGGATCAAGATTGCCGAACCACTGGCAAAGCTGAAACCAATGACTTTAAATGCAGAATATTGACAAAAAGGCAGAATGGAAACCCATCTCTATGTAAGTGAAAAATCGTGCTCTGGAAAGGAAGATGTTTGTAACATCAGCCATTACAGACCCTAAGATTACTCTGGTGAAAATAGCAGAAAAGTACTTCTAAGTGCTCTTTGCCATCAGTGAAGTGAAGGGGAAAGAGGCACACTTTAGGGGAAGTAGGCCCCTTCATGCCATATAATGCTGATACCAAACTCCAGAAGGATCTTTTAAATGAGAGCATTTGGGGAAGTTATCCCAGAGGCAAAGCTGCACACCAATTGTGAGGCCATCCTCTCCCCTCACCAGCCTGCTGACATTTGCGTGGAAGAGACTTTTGAGCCATTCCTGACCATGGTGGTCTCGACATGATGGGAAACCACAGCAGTATGAGAAGAAGCTGGCAGAAGGGGCAAGAAGCATTTAGTTACATATGTGGCATATACCAAGAGCAGAAACATGTTTTGTAACATTCAGGAAATAATTATACTTGGGCTCTAAAAGCCAGTGCAGCTTTGCTTACATCTTGAACAGTGGCATTCTGGGTGCATTTAAGTCCACTAGTAAAACTGATAATTGATTAAAATACAGTCTTGTAGTGCCTATACAAACATGCTTAATACCCTAACACATAGTTACATAGAAGTTATATGAATTTTACACATATATTTCTCAATAAATACTTTTTCAGTAAAACAATGAGATGTGTAATATTTTGTTCTTTCCAAATAATCACCTCATCATCACAAATAATCACTACTAATTTTGATCACCATCAGAAGTTATGACCAAGATAGAAAACAAAGCCTCAAAATTCAGATTTGATCTGAGCTCGGATTTAAAGTTTGGGGTTTTTTTTAAGAATTCAGGATTTTTATTACAGGATATTGGTTTCTATCATTGTAGACATGAACACTCACCGCATAGTGCAGATGAAGTTATAAGGCCAAACTACAAACCCCATAGGTCCTTTACATTCAGGATGATTAGGCAGAACTATAGTCACAAATCTCTGTAAAATTACATATATCCCCATAGCTGGTGTGATGGTGCAGCTGAATAATGGTCACATCTGATGCTGCTTAGTAACCAAACTGCATCCAGATTTACAAATAAAAAAAAAAAAAAGTTTCAGGATCTGAGCTAGACTGAAAAGAAGAGAATCCAGCCAATCTATAAAGTTCCAATTGGTCTTTAAAGTAGAAAGCATCAGGAGTGGGTTGTTAGATGAATTTAGCAGCAGGGAAGCCTGCAGCTCATCAGCTTTCTCTTCCTCAAAAGTAGGTACTTACTGCAGTCAAGAGGAATTATTGCTGGGGATCCCTGGGTATGGTAGTGTTTTTGTTATAATAAAAAAGTCTGAACAATGCAATCGCACCTCCATGATCATCCTTTTTGTTTTTCCAATACAATAATACACTTCTTTATGATGCAGAAGGTTTATACTTTGATTACCAAACTATTAAGCATGGAAAAAAACAAAATGATGGCTAGTATTGCTTGTCAAGTGGGCAAAGCAAACCTGAGCTAGGCACACAGAATGGGTCAATTTATTTTCTTCCCATACTTACTTCATCTCAACGTCCTCACAGGAACAGTTTTGCTTGTAGAAGGTTGCTCATTTACTTTTTAGAACCACAAAGTCTTCATCACAAATTCATATTTTGCTTCAAAAAAAAAATGTTGGTGAAATCCTGGTCATGCTGCTATCAACAGGCCTCTTCTCTTTAGTTCAGATGTGTCTCAGCAGTTTCCGTATTTTCACAAGAATTTTCTCAGTAAGGTCCAAATAAAGAAGGAGACCTTCATAAAACCTGAACACAAAGGTAGGTCTCAGAAGTCCCATCTTGAATGTGAGCATTCCTATTCTGTTGACCCTCAAGCTTATGAGAAAATGCCAGTGTTTCCTCACAACTCTTGTGGATCATGCTTTGAAGCAGTAACTCCTAGACTCTGCTGGGCATCTTTCTCTAGACAATAAGTGGAGTAGAAGGAGAGACTTCCATCAGCGTCTACAGACCACCAGCAGTGTTAGTGTATATATTCAACTTTCACTTTGTTAGCAACTATCATGGTTATTGCTCAGTCAGTCTTCCCTCCACATCAAGCATGAAATATCCTACCATCAGCACTGTCAAGGAGCCCTGAAAAGTAACAAACTGACAAAAAGATCAGCAATGAAAGGAAACTGACTGTATCTGGGAAGGCCTGTAAGCAAATGAGATACAGAAATACAACGCTTCAAAATGAAAACATTTCTTCACTTATTTCATTATTAGGTATTTCAAAAATTTAGAGAAGAAAAGTAACTTTTAATTCATTTCAGGAGAAACAGTTGACAGTATAAGAAATAATTACACATTGCCCCACTGTTGATTTTATTCTTAAATGTTCTTGGTTTGTAAACTATTGCAAGCCTACAACATTGGAAGATAGTTGATAAGGACTGGACTTCCATTTTCTGTTCTGCTAATCCCTGTAAGGGAGACCAAAAAAATGTTTCCTAACTCTCAATGTTGTTTTTATTTATTTGCAACTTGCAATAGAACAGAACAGACAGCATAAAAATATGCAAATTAATCTTGCATTCAACAAGTCAAATATTTTGCATATTTAATTTACAAGTTAACAAAAATCAAACCATTTTAAAGGCTACACTCATGTCTCATAATTAATGAATTATTTTCTGGAATTCACATTAATGACCACATTACTGAAGTGCTCTCTAACCTTCCAGTGTTGCAGTTCAAGGTAATATGTGACAGGTTTGAACATACTTAAGGAAGAAAATCTCCAGTGTGTAGATCTCCAGTTTTGCTCACTGGGAGATTAGAGTGGATTTTATCTCTGTTACAAATATGCAGTTATACTGATAACTTCAAAAGTAGAATATTACATATCATGCTAAAATTCTCCATCAGCCCATTATTTTCTTTCTTTGTTTCTTTCTAGCTTGCTTTTTTTTGGTCTTTTTTTTCCTTTTTTTTTTTTTCCATTTAGCTATTGCTGCCTTGCCAGAGATCTTGAACTTGAGAAAGGTTAGACATCACAATGCTGGAGCAGTTTGTGAGCATCAGCAGATTTAGCTTGTAATTTCATTGATCTATGTGGGCTTGCTGTTTGCAAACCAGCTGCTGCACTGTTTCCCCACAGCTACTGATCTGAGTAGCATTGATTTTTTCCCTTACATTAACATAGCATTACTTCTTTAATGGGCAATAAATGACTGGATGTAAATACAAACAGGGCTGCAACAACAAAAGAGAAAAAAACATAGTCTTTTTATTTAAAGAACTATATTAATATTTTCCACACACACAAAAAAAAATTAAAAGCACAATAAATGTTATTTTTAGTGGTTTTATTTCCACACTTTTCTTTTGCCAAAAAGTCATCTTTTTTTTCTTACTGTGTTTCCTCAAAGTCCAAAATGTTTCATCTTACAAAGACTGCATTTTTGCCCCAGCATAAACAGTAAAATAGATTTTTTTAGGAAGAATTCTAGAAAGCAACACAAAAGATTCTCTTTATTGTGCTTCTGCTAAAACTAAATGAACTCATATTAGTTTTGAAGGAGTCACCATTGATTAGCTCTCACTTTTTTACCATTAAAAAACCTGAATGGACTTTGGTTTCAACAGAGTGGATGTGACACCTGCAGCATGGCATGAACTGAGTATCTCATGTATAATATCCTTACTATAAGGTCGTGGTCTCACCACATACTACGTTAGTCCTTCAGTGGGCAGTGTTTTCTTATAGAGTTAAAATCCAATGCAGTGTAGAAAGGATAGTGGGGGTAAAAAATAAAGAAAACAAAAAAACTACAATCAAACTCAAAACCCAATCGTCAGAACCTATTAGCTGAGTCGTGTTTGAATGAACCCAGTCTAGCAAAGGTTCCTGAACCTTTTTGACAGTGGTTAATAGCCAAAAGGGATGTCTATGCCATAAAGAGATGTAAAACTGAATGTAGCTCCTATAGACATTTCATCAAGAGGAGACAAGATCGAGTGTGCTGGGAAGTAACAGGTAAGAGTTTCCAATGAAAGTCAGCAATGGGTTACAACTTTCTGAGCTACAGATGACAGTAGGCAGTAGTGCCAGTGATTTCCTCAGTGACATAATTAAGTTAAAAGCACCTCAAAACTGCAGATACTACAGCAAGATCCAACAGGAATAGGACTTCCTTTTTATTATTTATGGAGGAGGATTTTTTCTTTTATGATAAACACTGGCCTTGCAGCCTCGTTACCCTGAGGAAAAGGTCCAGTGACCTTACAGATAGAAATTTCTTATTCTTATGTAACCTTGTCTAATCCTATACCTAGAGAGGACAAATCATTTCACATGGGTGTTACAGTGTTGGATCCTTGCTCAGAAAGCAGATAAATTGTTCTCACCAGAATGTAAAGTGTTCTGGAGCCAAAAATAACCTGTAAAAAGTTACCAAAATTTACAATTATCCAAGTTAAAAGGTACGTGTTGTCAGTCAAACCAATCTCTCCTAGTCTCACAGACCTCTCACTTCGAATAGCCAACGTTTAATGCCAATTTTTTCAGATACAATGTCCAAATCATTAAAAATTATATTAAGTAACACTGACTCCCTTTTTGGATCTTCTGAGTATCCTACTATTAACCTCTTTACACTCTTAGGAGAAGACTTTCAGTGCAAGATTTTTTTGCCATCATTTATTCAATTTTTAATCCACTGTGAGATTTTGCCCCTTGCCTCATAGTTATATTTTTCCCTTAATAGTCTTTTATGAAGGATTGTATCGGGAATTTTTTGAAAATCCAAATAAATTATGTTCACCAGGTCACCTTTATCTACTATTTTATTAACTTTTTCAAAGCACTTTAGCAGGTTAGAGAAGCATGCTTTCCCTTTACTGACATTGTGTGGGTTTGACCCTATTAGGTTATACTTATCCATGTGCTGAACTATTCCATCCCTAATTAGACTCTCAATCAGTTTCCCCAGAAGCAAGGTGAAGTTCACTGGTCTTAATTCCCAGGATCTCATTTTGGTCCTGTTTTAACAGAAGACACTGTATCAGAAATTTTCCATCCATCACTAGTCTATATCACATCTTGTAGGTATCTTCTCTATTTCATACTTGGTGCTGGTGAGTGCTATCTACCTTTAATCACCTTCCATTTTTATATGTTTATCAAGTCACTCAGCACTTCCCTTCTGAAAGAGTGTAATTTTTGCTAGTGCTGCTCTGCCTTTCACATTTTTCATTCAGTAACTACTTCATCTGCAACTTATAAGAAAGAATAACCTGAGAGTCTGTTTGACTATGGAACTCTTTTGCCATGGAAAGTAGGTAACCATGGTTTTACTTTGATATTTTTGTTCTTTGTAATTATTTTCCCCCTACAAATCCTCAGATGAGCAACTATTCACTTCTTTTTCCAAGGTTTTAAAATTTATTCTGAAGCTTTTGGGAGCTTATTGTTTCTTATTTTTGTGGATAGGTATGGACTATGAACCACAATGCATTATTTTCTAGCCTTATTTTGAGTGCTGTTCTTGGACAAACAGTGAAAAGGAAGGAGTTATTAAAGTTGAATTTTTACATGAATCTGACAAACAACAAAAAGAAAGAGGTTGTGCTTATGTGAAAAGGTGTAGATTTGTATTCTGGGCTTGTAGAAGAGCTTCTTGGTCTATGCTTTAGGTACACAGGTCTTAATGATCAGGAAATATTGTTGAACACGATTTTTAGTGAAAAAGCATTGAAAATTCCCACTGAAATGTGTACTTGGCTAAGTAAAGGTCAGTAAGCTATTGAGTAAACCTGAAGTGCTCACATTAGAGGATTAGAAACTCAGAATTTTCAGCAGTCAGTGAAGTTGGTGGACTTTGGAAATCAAGACTTAACTGTCCTTAACAGTCAGGTCTGAACTTGGATAGGTGACAAAAATGAAGAGGAACTTTAGCTGAGAATTCTAGGTTTGGTTATGAACTATATAAAGACACTAAGTATGAAAGTCTAGGCTTCATACTGCTCCTTGTTTCTACAACAAAACCCACACTACGTTAAGTTCACCTGTGTTTCAATTTCATTACAAAAGTATGACATGGCTCTAACTTTAAATATTAAGGTATGTTACAGCTGGCTTTGTTTTCCCTTCAAATAGAAGTCAGAGTTTCATCTGTGTTAAGAGATTCTATGTGCTGCACTGTTAAGCACAGATTTCTGCTTAAATTATATTTCTATCAGCTTTAACACATTAAAATAGAATGCATTTTAATGCGTGTGTTGAACATTAAATCATTTTTGCTTCAGGGAAATTCTGGTAAACAGTAACTGTCAAAAATTATAATGACACAAAATTAAAATAATAGAAAATAGTCTGTAACAACAGCTTTTCTAATCCTGTTAACAGAAGTTCAGCTCTGCATCTTCCAACTCTTCCTTTACAAAAAGCAGAAAGGTTGAGGAAGGAAAGCGGAGGTAAACAAATATGCACTGTTGAACAGGAAGAGTTGGAAATTATAATTGCTACCGTTTTTTGCTTTCTTACTCTGAAGTGCACTTCAATCAATGCAAGAAAAATGCAACCAATTTAATATATGAATATTTTTTTTGTTATGACAATTATCCTTTCATTCAGTGTTTTAATATATAAATATTTTTTTCAGAAAATCTTGGAAAATATAAGAATATCATGTAAGCACTCTAAATTGGAGTAACTTCTGGAAGCCTGCATTATGTCAGAAAGAAACTGATCTGAAGAAATTAAACTGCATCAGAAATATTGACAGGCATATAGATTGAATTACATGAATATGAGATACATACAGCCTTGGAGTAGTTCTGCTTAGTGATCAATGTCAACTGAATTTCAAAAATATTTTAGTTTGCTTCTTATGCATTGTTTTATTTTAGATTTTAATTTGAATTAGTAGCATGAAATAAAATCACCATTTATAAACTTTCATTTACAAACAAAAAATCTAACTAGTAAAAGCTTATCTCAAGTTAAAACTTTCCATTTTATGGAGGCCAAGTAACAGTACAGTTTATCATGATACAAATTATTCAAAAGCTGAAGTAAAAACTGAGACTTGAAAGTTTCTGCCTTTTAATGTGGCCTGTAGCTGATGAACACAGGCTGTATGGTGAGGTTGCATTGCCCCCTATAGTCACTGTATGTCAGCTGGGAGGGGGAAGAGAAAGGGAAGAGCGGAAGAAATTATTTGCCAAAAGCACTATGGTTAAAATTCATACTTTGGAAAGGGAATGGTGGGGAACAGTGGACAAATCTAACCTGTTTCACACTATTGAGGAAGAAATTGTATCTGTTAATATCCGAGCACGTACGGAAGAACTAAAATAGACTCACACTTAGGCCAGAAGACTCTTTTGTCCCTGTGGTCTGGCTGTGACTGGGGTGTGTTTGTTGGACACTAGTATCTGCACTCTGACAGTGCATGGGGGATGCCAGCACACTTGCCCTGTGGACTCAGACAAAGAAGGGAGTTGACTTTGATTCACCAGTGAAAGGCAGGGGGACCTACAAGTGACATCTCTTTTGCTCAAAATGGGCACACCTTTGGGGGCTGAGCATAACAGGGGAATTTCACTCCAAGGCACATAGGATTCTAAAAGTAGTGCCCAAAATGTGGAGCACATACACAGACTGCTCCTTGAAGCAGCTTCAGCACAGGGACCAGAAAGAGAGAGAAAAGGCTCAGATACAGATGCCTCCTCATCAACTGAAGCAACTGCAAGGAACACACCTGATTTGTTCATGCTGCCCATGGACACTTGGGATGCTTCTCTTTAGCAGACCCTGGGCCTAGGGGGTGGGCAGGCTGTTTCCCAAATCCCTGCAGAATTATTTGCCACTTTTAACCACCAGCACAAGAACAAAGATACATCCCAGGACTCAGACTTTTCCAGTCAAGCCCATTTTTCTTAATTTTGCTGTCAACTACAAAAAATGTTATTGCCCCATAAAATTAATCGAATCTCAGCAGCTGTCCTAATACTGTTCTCTTATGAACATTACTATGCACAGCATTCAGTATATCTTTTAATAGGCACACACAATATAACAAAAAGCATTAAATTCTTGAGGATCTCTTAAAAATACCTAATCAACTCCTGGTAATACAGTGCCAAAAACTTCACAAAAATGTCAAATATTCAACAAGCTCAAGATCAACACCAGCCTTTGTAGGTTGCAATACACTGTTATCACTATTAGTCTTATTTCTGGGGAAAATTTTTTTACTACTGCAATTCTAGGCACACCTTCAGCTAGAAAAATTTAGTGTTGAGGCTAAGAGAAGATAATATACAGTTTTGAATCTCCTACCACCTTTCCTTTGGTGGAACAAGCATGTTTGTAGTGACACAATGAACCGATTGGAGAACTTACTCATCTAAAATCCTAGGCTTTTTCTTACCATGTTGTTTTTAATTTGCATCCATTGTTGAGGCTCACCATGTAGCAGCACCCATGCTTGTACTTGCAAAAGGAGAAAAAGAAACAACAGTAGGTTATGGTAACTCCTAATTCTATGTCAGTGGTGTCTTGTGACAACTGGAGCTGTTTATGGAGTTACAGTTTCAGGAATATGAATTGTCTTTAAAATGCCTTTATGTTTCATTCAGTCTGAGAAAAAGTATTAATGAGTGTTCCCATACACATACCTTCACAAATATTCTCTATCTTGACAAAAAAAAAAAAAAAAAAAGAATAAATCTGCAAAGTGGAGCTGAACAACTGTTTAGTTTTTGTGAGTATATGCCCAGACATAGTCCGGTATCAAATCTTTATTTTACTATGATGACTAGAGACTCAATAATGACTAAGCTACTGATGAGATGTGATTGCTGCTTACCCAGCAGATCAATACTGTCTCACTGCCTCCTGATGTGGAGGGGTGTATCCTGATAGTATTCAACTGTTCGATTATCTTACTCTTAACTGCAAGCTCTCTGAGACAGGGTAATTTTTTTTGTTCTGTTAGCCCTGTAGCTAGCATGATTACTGCAGCTCATGAAGATCTTAAGTTAAGCAGAAATATCTTCAAAGTTCATCCACTAAAAATGATACAGTATTCACCAGAGGTGTCACACCTTCTACTTGCCTTACATAAAGAACTGACCTTACTCCTGTCTTTCTAGTCTCTCATCATTGCTTGCATATTGGGTATCAGTAGATAGTAATTCAGCTAACAAAAACTTTTAACAGTGGGAAGTTCATGCTTATGTTATTATCTCTGCCTTTTATTTATTTTCTCTCAGCTATGATTTGTTCCTTACTTATGTGCTCGTACCCAAACATTTGTATGCACATGCATTATTCCACTGGCTAGTGGAAAATTTTTTAAGGATCATTGTCGCTTGTCCATTATTTTTTCTTTGTCTAAACTGAATCAAACATTTCTCTTCAACCATTACAATTTCATTGTGTCTAAAGAACATACAAGCAGTATGACTTTCATCATGTTAGCAGTATACTGTGTCTTCGTGCTAAAGAACCAAAAACCACTGTGATGCAATTCTAGCCCCACAAATGTGCAAACAGCTTTCAGCAGAAGTGTACTACCTAACTGGTGCAGAAGACAGTGACACATTTGGGGAAACAACATTTCTGAATGCCAAACATACAGGGATGAGCTACTAGTTCTTATTCATTAATCACGCAGAGCAGGCAGAACATTTGTTTTCAAGGTCAAATGAGAAAGATCCCCTGACCTGTGTGGTAAACTACATGTTAATACATTTATCCATCTTTGGGATATAAGGGACAAAGTCAACATAGAGAGAAATGAACCAATAGGTAAGTCTGCCAAGCTACCAAAATAATTATGCCATCCATTTTATCAGATTTTCTTATGTGTATGCAGGGCATACATGGTGCATAATGGTTCAAAATTCATTTTCTTCCAAACTAGAATTAAATAATGGCAGAATTAAATATATTTACATTCTTTGGATAACACTTAATTGATTTTGGTTTACATACTGCTTTTTCATATTTGTTTAGTCATCTCATAACTAATGCAACAAAAAGAGTACACTAAAACAATGATAGATTTTTTTTAAAGGGAAATTGCAGTAGTGTCTCATAAATGCTTCTATACTTTTCCCTGGCCTTCTCCAGGCAACATACTTAAACCTGGCATGATCTTCTCAAAATAGTGTGTTTTGTTATGGTTGTCAAGACTAACATTTAAAGGATAACATTTCAGAAAAGAGGCAAGGTGATCAATTGATTCCTCCTGAATACTTTGGACAAGCAACACTAAAGTTTGGTCCCTGAACCTGATGGGCTGTTGAACCACAGGCCTTTGATGGTTTAAGCGAAGGCAGTTGTGTGACCAGGAGAGCAGACCAGAGAATGCATTCTGACTGTGGATGCCAAGTTTAAATTCTCTAGTAGTGCAAAGGGGCTCAAAAGTGAGTGCAAATCCATCCTAAAGCCTTTTACATTAGCAGAATAGGGTAAAGAGGTCTTATTGGAACTCAGAGAACCACAATTTCTCTTGCTTTTCCCTTGCCTTGCCAGGAACAAATGTCTTGACTCCTTTGCAGGGCACTGTCCCTGCCTTGAATTTCCTCAGTCCCATCATTGGAAAATCAGAATATCTGAAATGTCTCACTAGACTTTTTTCTCCCTCCTTCAGTCACAGTGAGAGAGGCAGATGCACCTTCTCCATTCCTCCCACTACATTAATGCACAATCTAAGCTGGACCATGCACTTTTGCTGGAGGCTTCTACCCAGCAACCTACAGGCTATGACATGTAGTATGTGGAATGTAGCAGTCTACATATATTACAATTTTTCAAAATTACTGGGATGGTATTAGAAAAATAATTTTTAATATTTGTATCTCTGATGACTGTAGAGAGGTAGGATCTTGCAACAAATATTTTGGAGTGTTCATCACTGTGCTTTTTGATATCTATACATGGACAGTTAGTTTAATTTCTTATATATCTGTATCTTTTATATATATATATTAATATTCTCATATGACAGATACATTACTTCAAGTCACTGAATTTATTTTCAAGAGGAATCTTGGTTTAGATAAATTGTTATTTCTCACAAAACTTCAAAAAATGGTGAGATTCAATTCCATCCCTTGTAAGGAGCATTGAGAAGTATACTGAAGTAGGAAAAAAATTATAAGCTAGCAGAAGCAATCCTATTGTTTTTACAAATCCTTGTGAAAAGATAAATTAGTTACTGAAAAGTTTGATTAAGAAAACAAATCCATCAGTTTAATATAGTTCCTCCTACAGATAGTTCAAGTTTAAAAAATGAGCACATCCCTTAAAGAAACTGAAACTAAGGCTCTGCTCTTCTGTTTTAGCACAGGTACAGCACATCTAGAACCATTGAAAGATGTCAGTGATATATTTGTCATATAGATGCTCTTTTTCTAGGGACACACATTAGAGAGAGAAGCACAAAGTACAGCACTGCCTTTCAGAATTTCTCTACACTAGGCTATCTACTGCGCGGTTTAGATATATTCAGCATTTTATTGCTGCCTGCAACCTGAGTCTACTGATACAATAGGTTCTGCCCCTGTATAATTAATTCTGTGACATGGCTTCTATATATTTTTTCCTGTTTGTTTCCTATATTGTCCTATATGAATCTTCACTACTGTTTTCTTTGTTTGTTTGTTTTCTTTTCCTTTTTTTTTTTTTTAAATTTCCATTACATGTTTTCTCTTTATCTTTAGTTCTTTCCCCTTCTTGTTTTCCTTTTCATCTTTCCTTCCCTTTCTTCACTTTGCTACACTAATATCCTTCAGTTGTCACTGTCTCAACTTTAACTGCAATAAAATTCTCACAGCATATATTTTACTTCAATGAAAAAAATATTACAGAAATATTATGATATTCCAACACTTACCTATAACTTTGGGATACCACCACGTAATTTCATTATACAATGTGCCCATTCCTTATATAATAGTCTAGATGCTCTTCATTGTATTGTTTAGCTCTCTTATCTGTTGTGTTTTATTTATTTTGATATGATACTGTGGAATAATAACAGCATTAAAATTTCATGATTGCAGTATTGGTGAAATACCATTGCTGTTGGTCAAGTACTAATGAAAAATTTATGCAATTCCTCACCAAATTTGGTTTGCTATTTTAAGAGTAGTCATCTGAAAACATGCAGTGTTAGAAATGCATGACTACAATGTTTATCCATGAAGAAAACAGTGTTTCATTATATTTCTAAAGAACCATATGTATCTTTTAGTAGATCATACCAGTTTCTTTTGAGACGGCCAATAAGGGTCATTAAACACCAATGGGTCTCTGAGTCCTTCTTCAGAGTCAATGACATTGTTGGCTTCACCAGGGATCTTATTTTCCTTCTGTACAAGATCTGCAGGGCAAGGGAGGCAAATGAACTATGAAAAACATAATCACAGCTTTTACTGTTGCTTTTTTCATCATAAAAATTCCATTTATTTAAATTCCATTAAAAAACACATTTGCCTGCTGAAAGCATAAGTACGTACTTTTGTCATAATTTTTCATTTTAAAAAAGAGTTTTGTCATTTGGGGGCGGATTTTTAAATATTCTCTGCAATAAATATTGCACAAACTTGTTACACAAACTTCAGGACAAAGCAAGTGGTTGACAAAATAAATTTATCTAGAACACTTTCTCGGAGGCCCCAGGAAAATATTTCACAAGTACCGAAGGGCATTAATAGTCTAACACTGATTTTCAGAAGTGACTTGAGCACCAACATTTAGCTTTTCAAAAGTACCTGGGCCTTTAACTCACATTTTAATATAAGTGAGTTAGACCCTCAAAACCTATGAGGATCTAGAATTCAGGATGAAAAGCCTTCCTGAAAGTCGAGAGGATTTATGTTATCAAAGGCTAGATTTTTTAGAAAAGAATTTAGGAACTTAGAGGCAGATAGGTGCCTAGCTGTTTGGGGGTTTTTTCAAAGTAGAGTGAAGAAGGGTTAACTCCCTAGCACTCACTGAGATTAGCGAGCTCTTAGAAAGTGCTAACTATACCTCTGAATCTAAATGCCTTTAAAAAAATATTTTCTTGAATTGCTTTTGAAAGTGGGTTTTATCATTTGAACGCAGTGATTTATCCTATGCTTAATTCTTGACCTCACAAAGATTGTCATAGACATTAATAACTTTGTTTCTTGATCTTTATGGAAATGGACAGGGTTAGATAACAAAATCTTATTTTAACAAAATTTAGGTGTTGCTTGGATCCAGAAATTCATAAAAGGTTGAGAGATGAAAATAACAGTTTTGTTCCTCTGTGATCATACTTGGGAGAGCTCTGTTAGACCCTGAACATGTTCAGCTTCAAGAGTTCACCCTGTAAATGCTAAGCAGCCCACAGTACAAGCACATATGTATGAAGTCATACTGTTAGCAGTGCTAGATTCTGATACTATGAATGACTAACTCACTTTCACCACGTTTGTCACAGTTGGGGACAAGATGAAGGGTAGAGTTGAAAAGTTACAACATGACAAAAACCTTGTAATGTGTAATTTCAGATTTTGATTTCTCAGGAAGGAGATTTTTTTTCTCAATGCACTACACTGTGAGTATCTGCAGCTCCATTTTTTTAGCTTCTGCTGACTTTTTTTTCTTGCTTTTATAATTGACTTATAGAATTATCATATGAATATAAATTTCTCTGAAACAGTTCTCAGTATTCAACATTTAAAATGAATCCATTCTTTAGTACTGAAAACATTAGTTCCTTCTGGAGTCACATTTGATTTTTTTTCCTGTACTGACTGGCTTCTGAACACACTGGCTGATGGTAAGCTCTTGTCATGAGATGCTGAGATATAAAGAACAACAGGTTACCTCATAATCTCTTCTTGTTAATGCTTGTTCTGGAGAGCACCTGCTGTCTTTAAAAGGGATCTGAGTGACCCAAGATTAAGAAGTCTCCCTACAACAATTACTGTTCTTATCACTGAAGAATACTCATACCAATGTGACATCTTCCTGATGGTTTCAAATTCACAGACTGAGGGAGAGATAAGAGTCAAAGAACCATACAGTGTGTAATTATAAGAAGACATCAAACTGGTCCACTAGAATTCCATTGCAGAGAAGAGTAACGCTATCAGACTAATTGATTTCTGTCTGCAAAGTATCTATTAGGACAAAACACCCTCTGATTTCATTTAATGAAATTTTTAAGTGCAACAGTGCTTACAGTATTTCTAATCATCTTTCTAGTTCATCTTTATTGGGCAAATGATATAATGGGCCTAGGGAGGCTAAATGAATCACACAGCCTAACACTGGCAATGTTTCAGAGAGGGTATTAAAACTCAAGAGTACTATCGCCTGTGTGTCTTGCTACCTCTTTGGTTTAAAACATAAAGAAGTATAGACTTCTATTCTTATGAAGTGCAGTACACTTTGTGATACAAATAAAGGATCTGCTACCATGACACCCATCATAGTATATCCCAAACCATTTTTCTAAGCCTGTTTAATCATGCAGATCCTATCGCCATTACTTTCATTGACACTATTTGTGTAAAGCTGGTTCTTTGCAATATTATCCTGTCATATTTTGAAAATTAATGTGGAAGGATGACATTATGAAAAAAAAGCACCCCTGAATCTTCCCATCCTTTTTTCTTTCCAGTGATCTAGGTGGAAATAAAGGACATGAACTCTAATTTTGCTTCTTCTCCACTCCCTCCCTCACCTCAGGATCCTTCAAAAGATGTCTTTAAGAGATAGATGAAAAAAACATCAAACTTAAATATCAAATATTATCAACTGAACTTCTGATTCAGCACTCTTTCATATGAATTGTGAAATCGAGCCTGCTGGGAATCTCCCTTTGTCCCGTCTGAGAGCATGCTGAGGTCTGCAGATGGCCAGACATCTTGGTTATAGTAGTAATGTCTGTGCCATCTAACTCATTTAGATCATACCTGAACCAAATAGAATTGACCAAGTTTTATTTCCAAGTAAAGAAAAAACCAACTAGTGGAACTCACAGACAGGCTCGGAATGGAAATTAATTATTTTAAATAAGATGGAAGTGGCAGGTTTTCTGGAAGGAATAAGTAACAGAAGGCAACAGTGATAAAGAGCAATTGAATTGGCCTCCTGAATACTCGGTGATGGAAAGCTAAGATGGCAGTCTGCTACAGCTGAAGAAAGTGTCCCAAGTGAAGGTGAAATTGTTATCTGAGGACAATTTGCTTTTGTTTGTCTATGTTTAGGATTCCTCCACTGGAAGAGAATGCAATTCACTGCTTATAAGATCTCTATTTATAAAGGTGTTAGAATACTTTTATTTTTCAAGCTTTTTAACAAAGCTTGAAGGATAATCTCAATATAACTTCAGAGCACATTATGCATAGCTGTCTTCTTGCTGTAGAATACCTGAAATCCATTGATTGTATTCACAGTGCTAAAAAAAAAGAAAAACAAAACAAAAAGTGCAAACAGCAACCAAATTAATCAGTAAGCTGTAGCATGCTGCCAAAAGCAAAGATGTCTAAACATTATCTTTATTGGGGTGTATGCATCTAATATTTCAATGAATAGTATGTTTCCAGTGCAAAAATTGTGTCACCTACATTATGGAACCCAGTGATCTATTAAAACAGATGGATACAATGAGGCAGATTTCTGTTTGCCTGTATTGGACAGAGAAATCCAGACTCTTCTAGTGATCCACATATCAGTTATTATACAACAAACCCCACCAACTCTTTCACAGCTTGCTCAGCCTGCTGTGTCACTGTGAAGTTAAGAAGTCTTTGATCTTCAGGCTGACACAGGCGCAATGAGTCTATAGACTAGAATTTCATACACAATTTGGATGAAAGTTAATTACTGCCTGCTATTCTAGCTGCTTTCCTATGAGTAGAATGTGGGGAAAAATCAAATGTATTGTTTTTATTGCTTCATGCTTTTTGATATGAACTGCAACTGTGAAAATATTAGTACAAAAATAAAGCTATTTCTATGTTTCAAGAGTATAAGACATTGTCAGGTAGTCATAAAACACTGCTGGTCAGGATGTATCCCTCAAGATATATGCTTAATATACTCCAAATTAAAATGCTGTCCTCCAGGTTCCCAGCTGAGGACATATTCTTAAACTTGTTTCCAATGAAAGTGCATTTTCAGATTTGAGCAACAGTCCTTAAAATGGGACTTTGTGATACCAAAAATGAGCCCACTAAAGGCAGTTAGCACACAAATCTCTATGCCCATGTGTGCAACTCTTGGAACTCCAATGACCCTATTCAAAGCGAGTAACATGAATCAGCCTTTGCAGGACTAGGGACTTCAGCGTAACATCACTAGTACCATCATAATATACTGTTTGAGAACCAATCAAGCACAAAGATTAGTCTAAGTGAAAACTGTTGTTCATTGAGTATAAAAGATCAAACAGAAGGAAGCAAATATAAGAAGTATAACCAGGAAAAAAACGGAATAAAATCAGAGGATGTGAACATATATATAGCACAGTTTACCAGAGGCAAAAAAAAAAGACAAATAAGCAAAGAGATAATGTGCTTCAAAATTAAATAATCAGAGGAAAATTACAAATTAATAACGAAAATTATATCTTCAAAAAGTTGGATTTGTGATATACAAGATATTTGAGACACATTCATACATATATATTTTTTTATGGCAAACCACAGGTTTCAACAATAAAAAGACTTTTCATAATCAGATCATGGTATAAGAAATCTTGCTAATGAAATGGTTGCACTGTCTCCTATCACAATATCCTTTGATGACAAATTATGCTTCAAGGTGAGAGCCAAGTCAGTTGGAATACTTTAAATTACCCCATAGGACTACATCTCTCTCTCTCTTCTTACTATGGGTAGACCCTGGTGAGTTGAAAGCCCATGGAGTAAGGTCATCCTTTTCAACTTCTTTCCTACACAACAGTTTTCTGGTTAATGCATCCATCCCATTGTCTGACTAAATTAACAGGACTCAAAATAAACAAATTTCTAAAAGATGTTGAATAACAAAATAAACTTTTGTGCATTATAGGAAGCCTATCCTACAAGAACCTCATTTATACATCAATCTCACCTTTTCCAATCTTAAAAAAAATATCTCTAGAATCAAATTTGAAGTTAGACAATTTGCATATACTTTTGACATTGAACTAGAAACAAGTGTGCTCCCTATCTCACAAGTGTTTAAGTAACTCCAAATTTCAGAAAGGTGAGATCCACTGTGAAATAAGTAGAGACAAAAACAAGAACATAATCATGTGGCTCTATAGGTCCACACTATGCCTGTATCACTAATGCTCTCTGCAGTTCTTATCACCCTCTCTCAGGAAGAACATGAGTGATAGTATTTCCAGATAAGGAGACACTGAAGTGCTAGGACTCTCCACCCAGAGCACTATTCAGAGCCAGGGTCACTCTGTACTAGAACTGATTTTCAGTTCAGAACACCAGAGCGCTGCTGGAAACAGATTGCTGAACTGCTGGGATCCTTGGTCTGAGCCAGTGTGGCAGCTCCCTTACGTTTTAATAATGCAGCTAGTCTCCAGAAACAACCAGAAGCATCTTCCTCTTCATTTATCACATTGCTTCCTCACAAGCACTCTGCTGTATTTTTCAGGCAATGGCCAACCACAGCCAAGGGGGCCCCTGGCTATTCTAAATTATATCAAGGCTAAGAACACTGTAAATCAGACAGGAAACTTTAATGCCACCTTTGGCCACAATGACCATCAATCCTTTATCCCCATTAGTCACAACTGAAATCCAGCCCAAGTGTCTGCAGTCTTAAACGAGATACGATCGTTGATGACCAGTTTCCATCAGACTTAAGCTAGTCCAGTGACAAAACATCTTTCCTCCCCCACAGCCTATGGAGGTGAGACAAAACAGTGAGTAACAGGATGCTTTCCATGAAAGACAATTTATATGCAAAGAATTGTGCTCCTGCTACAACCACTGATCTACAGGAGAATATTTTTAGGATACAGATAATTCTGGCTTAGTTCCATAAAATGAACGCTAGAACTGCCTCAATTTAATTACCACCCCATGAAGCAATCTGACAGCCCCAATGCAGTGCTTAGTAAGCATTTTACCTCAGACAGCTTGAAGATGTATTGTAGCACTGAAATTACAATACGTACCATGACTTGTTCTGTCATCTTACTTAGGGAATGCAGCATGCTTTTCTCTATAATGAGCTGTCTGATATTCACCCATTTCACCTGTAGCAAACAGGAGTAAAACATAAGTAACCACAAGTTGGCATATTAGTTGAATGCAGGCTAAAATATTCATTTTCAGCACAAGGTTTCAGATTCTTTTAACTATCTAGACAAGTGTAATACATAATTTTCTTACATTTACATTTTGAAAAATATTTTGAATTTCCTAAATTTTTAAGTATTACAATCTGGAAGAGAAAACAACTCAAACCCTGTTTTCTCCTTCTCCATCATACTTTCTGCTTACAAGAATCCTGGAGAGTATATTAGGGACATACTTGTTAGTATGTCTAATACAGGATAAAATATGTTTAACTTAAGGACACCTATGTGTGTCCTAACAAGAAAGTTTTCTTTGCTTACTTTAAAAACCAAAGAAGAAAACCAATATATTTTCAAGAAAATGCAATAGGACACTTTATAAAGTTTACACTAATGCAGATCTACAATTCTTTTTAATATAGTTATGCTTGAAAATACAAGTCTATACTTCTGTAAGTATAATGAAATGATGCACCCTTATTAAAAAACAAATTGAGTGATCCAGCTTGTTTGCAGCAGAATAAAGAAATTTATTTATTCATGTGAAATCTTATAGAGAAAATTGAGTAGTTCTACTTTCTTTTTAATTATGCCATTGCATCAGAATTGGACTGTGACACCTTTCCTCTGGATAAGCAACCTCTCTCTAGGAGGTGTGTGTGGAAAAGCAGTTGAGCCCAGGCTAAATTTTAAAACACTCACATGACAGGAACTATTCACATCTGTGAGAAGGAAAACTTAAGAGTACCCAAGAAATCAGTGGAGAAATCAGTAAGAATTCATCGACTTAACACTGCTGTGAGTTAAGTGCCATGGAATGAATTCTGCTTATTGCCATCTCCGATTCCATGAATTGTGGAATGCAGAAAATTAATACACCGCATTAGCCACAGCAATAGACTAAAGAAACCAACAAACTCACCTTTAAAACAGACTTAGTATAAATAAATAAAGAAAAAGACCTGGCACCCTTCTTCTGTTTCTTTACAGGATTCAAAGGAAAGTCCTTGTAACAACCACAGGGAAAAAGGAAGTTTCAGATGTTATCAGAAACATTGGAGACCGGATCATATAAGTATGGGAACGTGTAGTATCTGTA
Source organism: Chloroceryle aenea (assembly GCA_013399075.1). NCBI lineage: Eukaryota > Metazoa > Chordata > Aves > Coraciiformes > Cerylidae > Chloroceryle > Chloroceryle aenea. The sequence continues at coordinate 68,675 of VWZY01013399.1, read as the reverse complement.
ATACTATGAGTGCCTATGAGTTTAAGAATGATCTGGAAATGTAGTCTTGAAATGCCTTTGTAACTGGCAGAATACCAACGATACATGATATGGTGTGTCCATTTGTGCTCAATCTTCCTTTTTAAGTTTACTGCACCTATATTTGGTAAAGTCAGTGCTCTCTTCCCTGTGATTTCCTGGGAAGAAATGATCAGCTACTCAAAAGTCATTGTGCAGGTGATAAATCAGCCCGATTTTCTGACAGAGTGTACTTAGCTGTTTCTGAAAACCAGGTCCTCCCTTGCACAGCTCAAGGTAAGTATCTAAAAGCCAAAAGATCAAGAATCCTAAAATGTTGAACTGAAACAAGAGAAGCTAGGTTACACAAGAATTCTGATGCATACAAAGTCAGAAGAAAAACGATCCAATCCGTAGATCTAAAAGTCCAAATATACTTGAGAAAATCACCTGCTATATGATATTTTTAAAAGATTAAGTGGAAACATCTGCAAGATGAAATGTAGTTTGGATTTGCCAGATGTTGTTACCCTTACCAACTCCATATACAATTAATTGTCTTTGCATCTTACCCATTATTTTGAGTATGAATTATTTCACAAACTTTATTTTCTTTCTCTCACAAAAAATGTCTTCTTATTTCTTTTAAAAATAGAAATATTCAGTCACCTTTCTTCACGCTAACAGGGTTACAGAAAACAGAAGTACCTCAGGATTTAGAAAGCACTTCCCAGTCACTATTACTTGAAAGCAGGAGTTTCCACTCTCAAAGAGGCATAATGTCCGAAAAAGAAACAATACTCTGAACAAAGATGAAAAATAGTAGATTACTTTCACAGGCTCTTATTCTCTTAACAGAGAAAATATCCACACTCTAGCTAGGCTTCTTTGAAAAGAACATTTTCCTTTTATATAAAGATAAAAAGCAAAGCTTTCAGGTCAGAGGCTATAGGGAAAAAGAGCTAATGTCTCGCCACGCTTTGATGTTACAAGTAGTCCCTCGTTACAGAAGTGTATTAGAGCTACTAGTAAACTGAGCCAGCATTTTTAATAACCACTTTCAGTATGGGTGGTATATGGATCATTCTGTACATAATACAGCAAGGAAAGTCGTGTGCATTACGAACAATACACAGACCTTTATTTTAATGTGTTAACATAACTTAAAATATGACATAGCTAAAAGGTAATGCATGATTTATAGGTCCCACAGAAAGACCTCTCTATAAATGTATCTGAAAGAACTATAGACAGCAAATGTAGATTAAGTGTTCCTTTCTCAGTGCAATGTAACACACATAATGGGTTTTGTACTGGTGTGTAATATCTGAAAACAGCAAATTTCAATCTGTTGAGTACTCAACACAACAGTGATGATTAACAATATATGGTATCATTGTTGCTTTTGAAGCTAAGGGCTGCAGCATGGAGGAACCAGTCTACAACAGCATGTCTACTTCTGTTGTCTTTCACGAATTCTTAGAAGCAACACTTAAAGGACTTATTTAGTTTGCACCAATGCACTTAATGGACCAAATTCCTTGTTAACTCACCTTTTGCAACACTATATCTCAAAATTCAGGATAAACTGGAATGAGATCAATAAAGATTACCTTAAAAAATCAGTCCAAAATATTAATGAAATTTTTGGTGTTATGTAGTGCCAAGATTCATAACAGTAAGACATATCCTTAGAAAAAACCATTGAATTACTTGTAACTTTCTTCTTTTTTTTTTTTTTTTTATCTACACTGAAACTTGTTAGGAGTATTAATCCTCAAATTAACAATAGATTATTTGGTATTTGATATCCTACATTACTACACACAAGAAAGTATAATTTCTGATTGGGTTTTCTATAATTTGGAAAATTATGTTTGTTTGGCTATTAGGGAAATAGTACTTGTTGACTGAGACCACTGATTATGCAAATTTGAGAATTACATGAATACTATTTAGGTACCCTGTAGTTTGAGCATTGCTTATAAGACAATCACACAGAGATATTGTGAACCAAAATCTCTCAAAACTCTCAAGTAATCAGAAAGCTGAAATGCAATTACCCTATGTTTGAACTACAGGCAGATACATCCTAACTTATCTTGTCAGAGGTGCCTACAGGAACTTAGGTAACAGCTCCAGGTTTCAGCCAGAAGTGAGCCACTGTAAGAAGAGTACCAAGGATTTATGGAGGACTTCCACTGGGGAGTTTCTGCAGGAAAGATAGGAAGTATTCACATGAAATATAAGAACAGTAGAAAGGCTGGAAATGAGAAAGTGAAAAAAAAACAAAAAACATGAGTTCAGGGGAAAGCTAAGAAAGGGGGATAAAGAACCCAGATGTATGAGAAGTAGGGATAAAGAAAGAAAACTTCAAGAAGATGAAAAATGGGTAACTTTAAATAGATGGGAACAGGGGAAATGCCAGACTCACTAAATGTTTCCTGATACAGGAGCAAAGCAGCAAATCATTTTCCCCATAGGTTCAGGTACTTACCAGAAAAAGTCCAGGAGGAGATTTTAAGCCTCATTATTCTTAACAGATTTAATTTTTAGGCACTGTAACTTTTGTTTATAAATATATTTATGATAAATGATTCACTGGAAATATTAGAGAACATGATAACCTATCCTAAATAAGAGAAGCTTTTTTACACTCAGTTTCCACACTGGTAAATTTTGTTTCAACTGATGACACTGACTTCACAATGCATTGAAATTACCCAACTCATCTGCTGGAAGCTACATCTCCAAAAGCAGAGCTGTCTGAAGGTAGTCCATCCTCCATCCCTCCAGCTGTACACCAACTACAGTAGCATGAACTGACCTTCTGAGGTAGTATGAACTCCTCGTTATATAGACAATAAAAAATGGTATATGGATAATGAGTGCATCAGAAAAGGTACACAAGCCCCTTTACAATAGCATCAGGAGCAGAGAGCTGTAAACCAGTGTCAAAAACCACAGCACCTGTGTTCATAAAAGGATCTCCTGAGGTGCCTGACAGCTTTTAATAAGCAAAATAACAAAAAATGCAGACTTACTTTTACAGTGGAAGCTGATACACACAAAGGCTACACTTTGTTTCTTTCAAATGTGCTGAAGTTATGATGGAGCATGTTCTGTTTTCTGTTTCAGCATCTACTTTGGAAATCTCAAGATTGTTCCAGATGTTTCCAGGCTAACACCTTAATAACACATTTGTGAAACATTTAAAGCTTCTCTGCTCTGGTCTGGTATTTCTTCATCCTGCCTCCACATCACTTTCAGCCCTACTGAAGTATCTGTGCAATGGCAGGTAGGTTCCCCCATCCCTTTCTCATTTTGTATGTCAGCATAACTCTACTCCACCTAGATTTTTAGACTAATTTTCTCCCCCTTTTTTTTTGGTGAGGCCCTATGTGGACCCCATTCTAGCTCCCCATATATGTTCAGAAGAAGGGAGCAGGTGCGGGTTTCCAGGTGGGAAGTGTATGCAGGGTGATATTTATGTGCAATTTGTGGCAATGCAGGGTGGAGCCATAGGGTTCCCCAGCAGGCTCGTATGCTTCCTCCCCCAGGATGCCTCTTTTTTGCCCTGGGTACTCTTAAACAGTGAGCCACTGGGAACAAAGACCATCCAGTCCATGTGTTTTGAAAGAAACACAAGAGAAGGCTCTATTGCTAACAAGCAATAGTGATGAGAGTTTTCTTTAGAAAGCTATGTGAATTTTAAACAATATACTACTGCCATGTGTTAGAAAAGAACAAGGTCACTAGTGAGAAAGAAACTAAGTGTTTTTCTTAAAAGACAAAGTCAGGAGATACAAAAGGGCATACATCATTTCCCTCTGAAATTGTATGATAAAATGACAGCAAAAATCAGCTTAGAAGCAACACGTGAACTAGCCTTCTGTGCCTCCTGCTCTCTTCCTTCCAAGACTAAATGGATCTGTGTCTCTCTTTTGTCACATTGTTGTAACTTTCATTCAGTCTCCCCACTTCACCTTGACCGCTTCTGAACAGTGACAATATGTTTCTTGTTCTTCACACTTTTTCCAGCAAGGATCACTGACAGCCTCTTACTTTGTATTTTCTCAACTTTTGAGGCAGCGATTTCTTTTTTTCCTTCTTTTTTCTACCAGTCATCATGACTGCTATTTGGAGAGAATTTGGTTCAATTTCCATTTTAAATGTGAAATGTTTGAATTAGCTCATAATGTGTCCCAGCTTGCAGAGGAAAGAGATAGTCTTAAAAAAAAAAAAAAAAAAAGTCTTATTTTTTTTCAAAATGAAAAATGAAAAGCTGCAGAATAATCTTAAATCATTTTATACTGCACATAAAACTTGAAAATAATGAGAGCTCTTCAATTTAGAAATGATTTGGGTTCTAGGCATATGAATCAGAGAGAGAGATGTAAAATTATTAGAACACTACAGCATCTTTCGTAAGCATTTCAATTTAGAGGTGATCAAAGATTCTGGACTTGCAGAGCAATTTACTTGGCATTTGCAGGAAAGCCTCGCTCTTTCAGACTGAAGTACTCTTAACAATATGAAGAACTCCAATAATTTTAAATTGATGTATACCATACATGCCTAGAAATCCAATTGAGTTTTTAAATGAAAACACTATAACTTCAGAAGTATGAAGGGCCCACCCACAACATAACAGCAATTTAGCCTTTCCAGTTCACACGTCAATTCAGCCTGGTTGTTATTTCTCCTGTGCTAGGCTTTTCTGGCATGAGGAATTGCTGGAAACATTAGAGATGAATATTTGCTTCTTCTAGCTGTATCTTTCAGGCTTGCTTTCTGATTATGTTTCTTTTCGTAAACCCAGTGAACTTCTGGACAGCCTCAGATTGCAAGATGATTTGCAAGGTGTAAAAGGTATTTCTAAATGATTTTAAATACTGCAGATTAAAAACAGAATACAATGTTTAAGCCACATCAAAGATGCAATATTTTCTCAGCCAAAACTTTAATTCAGCTGAGTTGAAGTTTGTAAATAAGTATATCTAATTTTAACTTAGCTGAGCTTAGGTTTTCAAACAACTGTATTTATTCTTAAGGGAAACATGAAGTACACTGAATTCTAAAACAATATTGATAGAGCAGGAAAATAAAATTAAATCTAAATTTAAAAAAAAATACATCTCAAGTATACATGAAAACGAATCATAAAAAGTGCTCTGAGCAAGACAGGTCTTGTGTTGATCCAGAAGATCCTCTGCTGGTTCCATGTAAATCATCCTATATAAAAGAGACTCCTGTTTCCAGACATGTTGTGAAGTCTCTCAGTTTTGCATAGCAGGCAACCACCTTTCCAGTCATCCTGGCTGTACCACAAACCCTTCCTGTACCTCACAAGGCTTGTGACTGGCCGCAGGAGAGCTACTGTGTTTAGAAACTCAAGTTTTCCTTACCTTAGTGACACAGATGCAGGACCATGTGAGACATACACGAGGCAGATAAATGAGGCAGACATTATTATTTCAAGTTAGAAGAGGTCTTGGTGTTTGGTTCTGAAAGTACCATATTCACTTCTAATTAGGTGCTATAAAGCCATCAGTACAAGTTTGCATATGCTTTGATAATGATGAGGATGACTGGTGCACCAGAAACAAGTAAGTGGAATAGATCAATTGGACTAGGTGACCATATATATTTCCTTCAGGCTTTAAAACCACACATAAGTTATTTCTTTACATACAGGAGACGCAGAGGTGATGCACTGGTAAATGGGAAAGCCCTGGACAGCACAACACATTGTTGTCACAAGAGTATAAGATTTGCTGTCATTATTTTAGATTTTACCAACTCTAAGTAGCTTCTACAACATGCAGCATGCTAAAGTGTTTTTAAGTTGAATGGAACTTTTGCATATCATCTGGTGCCATCCTCAACTCAGGGGAGAACCCACACAGATCAGGTTTCTCAGGACTTTGCACAGTCAGGATCCGAATATCTCTGAGGACGCAGTTTTATAAATCACTAATGCTTCCTTATTTTCTTTATCTTTTAAATTACTTATTCTAAAATGAGGAAATTTTAGATTTTCTATCTGAGAAGTTGATAGCCAAGCCTGTTTCTAAGGATAGAACATATCTATGAAATATTAATGTGGTGTAAACCAACGCAGGTGCCCTTGAATGTTTTTTAGTACTACTGGAGTTTATGTGATCTATGATAAGAAGTCTGTTCTGTTCCCCATGGGCTATAGCTTAGCCTCAAGACTTAGTGGATGTGTAACTTAGTGTAAATTTAGTGGAGACTATGATGTCTATAAGCCCTTACAAAATGTCACACACAGAAGAAAGTGTTAGTAGATTTCTACCTCGAACTATGCCAGGCTCACTGTCAGACATCAAAAGTGCTTACAAGTATCCATCATAATGTTCTCAGGCTTATAAAATTAATTTAGTCCCTTGTGGTGGAGACTGACACCAGCTAGCAGAGGATACATTTTAAAGTATGCATTCCTTTTCTTGAAAATAGAAAAGGACGCTAAACCTCTCTAGAATCTTTTACATAATGAAACCTGAAGTACACGTAACTGGACAAATTTGTGACAAACCTTGAGGACCAAGCCACAAATGGTGGCTATTTCAGATGCATCTTAATTATCTTCTACCAGACTTGACCTTTTTTTCGCATATTTGCTTTGTGTGAAGTTTTGGAAATGTTAGAAGAGGAACAGTAGTCATGGCTTCAGATAGGAAACTAGCTACGTGTCCGGTATTAAATGTAGATGCAGTTAGAAAAAGAAGACACAATACCAATAAGCAGCTATTTTCCAATGTTTAGATTATTCATTATTTTAACTAGAGTCTTAAATGACATTTAAGTGTATATAATTTATATTGTTTATTTGAGGATAAATAAATAAATAAACCCCTAGTTTAGCTTAGCATAACATTTAACTTTGATGCTCACCAGTTGAAATAAACTACATGAGAGAGAGAAATCTATTTCTGTCTTTCCTGAAGCTGTTTTGTTGGCACTGTTCTGTAAGACAACATTGCCCAAACAAAAGAGAAGAATAACTAATGTCATTACAACTATTTTGTACAGTAGCCAGATGCCTCCCATTATTTTTCAGATAAAACCTCAAAGGTTCATGGCATGACAAAAATCTAGAAGTCTTAATCTACAGCTAACCTTTCAGCTTCCTCAGTGCTGAAGACTATTCCCTTCTTTGAGTAGTTTAATCAAGTACTCAGAATTTCCCTTTCTGTGTACAACAGCTATCTGAAATCATCTGCCTTCAGCCTTTCCAGAAGCCTCAGGCCAGGAAAAGAAAAAGGTAAATAGTGTCAGAAAAAGTGTCTAAGCCTAACAAGCTCTACTAATAACTTAATAGATTTACCTTTAGTATTCCCTCAACCTCTTAGTATGTTTTTAAAATTAACCTGCCTAATGTCCAAAGGTTTTAAAACATGGGAACACATTTTTTTTTTAAAGGCTATATTTCAATATTAATTTCAGATGACCTTGAAGTAAAAACAGTGATCTTTTATAAACCATTTAATGGTTTGATTTTAAAATATTTCTGCATAGTGAGAACAGAAGGAACAGCCCTGAAGAAGGAAAATACTCAGACAAGTCAAAAACATCAGACAGCAATTGCTTTTGCTGTAGTTTTCTCCAAAATACCTATTTTCTGTTGAGCTGGGTTTGTTTTCACTGCCTATTAAACACAACAGAAAGAGTATGTTTTAAACAATCCTATAATTCAGAAACTCTTTGGTTGAAAAAAACCATCCATAAATAGTTTCAGTTTCAGCTCAAACACTGAGGGCTTCACAGCTTGAATGTATGGTAACAGGAGTTTATGGCAGAAACCCTTCTGGTAATCCAACCATGGAGGATTTTGTCAGGTGTTGGCAGAAAAGAGTGTGCTAGACTGTTCCTTAACAGTTCGTGTAGGACATCTGATTTGTTGTAAAAGAAGTATAGCCCTCCTTGTAGGGCACTTCTTCCAAAATTAAATCATATCCTCCTGCCTTTTTCACTGAGTATTTCTTTCCACTCTGTTCTGTTAAAACAAATATTAAATTGAAACTGGTAACTCTTTTTCACTCTTCCAGATAAATAAAGTTGGGAAAAAAACCACAAATGCTGAAGTATGAATGCTTAGGACCAAGGAGGTCATCACCCCAAAGGAGAATACTAATGAGGATATGGAAGCACTTATAATAGAGAGTACTTGCGTACTTACCTGCAGGGATCACTCTTCATCACAAAGTACAGCTGATTTGCATTCTACCAATAAACTGAATACAGAGTGCCTATTTTTCAGGTCTTCTTCCAAGACCCGAAAGCTAGAGGTAAATCAGATTATATTTCTATGATACAAATTTTTCAATACCTTCATATATGTATTTATATCCATATTTAAATTGTGATACTTCATAAATACTCTATTTCCCATATTATACTAGATAAACTTCAGACTCTAATGACAAAGAAGTACTGAAATTTGTTCCCAGTTTAGTTCTGAAAATCCTCACTGTAGTCAGCAAGAATTTACAGAACCTGGTTGAAGAGATATATATATATATATATTTATTTAGCATTTGAATTCTTGAAGCAATGCACGAAGCAGCATACACTAGTGGGTGCTATTTTTATTTAGGAATTCCTCCTCTCTCATGGAGACAAATCCTATACTGAAGGTGCTATTTTGCTATTTTCTTCTTTTTTTTTTTTTTAATTTTAAGTAGAACAGACATGACCTGAGAACATCTTTGCTACTATTGTGAGAAAGGAAAGGGGAAAATTCAGGAAGGTGGGACAGAGCATGCAGGATGAAGGGATTTTTGACAAGTTGTGTGATTAACATGAAAAGACATTAAAGTTTTTGTAAAGGAAATTTAAAAAGGAAAGGAGATTTTTAGTAAAGGCTCTGGTAGTCAGCCTACCAGTCACTGGAACAGAGTATTTACTCCTTGAAGATGTGGCAGGGGATGGAAACTTATCTGTAAATGCTTCTCACTGAACATGA
>VWZY01013399.1:39689-54689 GCA_013399075.1 Chloroceryle aenea | reverse complement strand
ACTTGGTAGTTCCTCTGCAGGTTAACCAGGAAGATCACTAACAAGCTACACCTTTTTCCTCTGAGGTGGACTGAGATAGAAAGAAAACCCAAACTCATCACAAAATTCACTGGGGTAGTATGTCATCAAAACGAAGCTTATTTTGAGAGGCCCAAACTGGGATTTGAGAATATGAATTTACTAAGTCTAAACTTTAGACAACACCTGATTGTATCCTAGGTTATATGTATTACAGCACAATGAGTTTAGGACTCAAATTAGGTTAAATTTATCATTTCAAAGAATGAGGGGCAGTAGAAGATTTGTCAAAAGTGTATGCAGCAGTTGCAGGCACCTAGAACAGCAGCTGGGAGCCACTGGGAGCACTGGAGATGCAGTCCGCTACAAACACATGCAGGTTGTTCAGAGTGCCTTCAGATGAAATTTCTCTGCACTGGTCATAATAGCTTCTTGGTAATATTCAATATTCAAAGAGTAAGTGTCAAAATATCCAAGTTAGAAGCATTAATGATTTCCAAAGGTATATAATGCAGCTGGAAATACATGTTATTTTCTATATATACTGCAGGTATTAATTCTAAAAGTACATATGCTTTCTCAGATTATCCAGGAACATCTAAAGCAAAAGACCTGTTCCAGCTTGAGGCGTGACATGCTCCCTCCTCTCTGAGAACCCAGAAGCTTTTTGGGAGAAAGGGACTGGAAATCCAGGTTTCGTTTGTATTTATGAACAGTCTGAGGCGTCAGTTGTGCTAATCTGGAGTCTGGTGCATATAGAGGACTTCTACAGTAAGACTGCCAAGTTTTTGTTTCTTAGGGAACAAGCCAATTTAAACAAGCACCATACCCACTGCTTTGCAGATGTCATATGGAAGGATCCTTTAAATGACTCTGTCTGGAAAGCTACTTTTAACATTCACCTTTACACTGTCAGTGTGGTGTAATGGAGTTCAGTATAGGTAAGGATGTGGCTGTGATGCAAAACAAGGGAAAAAGGAAGAAAATGTCTGCCTTTCATTGTTTTACTTGCTCATTATTTTACTTATTATTTTACTCAGTCCTTGGCCTTACTATCAGGCCTCTTGTAGCACTTTTTCGCTCTTCACAAATGAAGTTTGCCTATAAAGAGAAAACCCCCTAAGTGTCTTGTAAAACTCCCATAGGAGCTTGTCTCCTTTGACAGCCTCTCTTTCTCACCTTTCTCTGAGTAAACTGTATTGGAAATCAGCCTTCCTTAGACACTGCCACAGCCTGGCTGAGGGAGGAGGTTACAGTTCCCTGCTTTCCAGCAAAGTGGAAAAGAAACTTCAGCTTGTCAGTACATGACACACATTCAGACACATCTGATTAAAAGTGTGGTATGGAGACTGGGCAATGACAGTGATGATGAGGAGTTCATTGACAAGGAAGGGAGGAAGATGGAAATTAAAACCTATGAGAGAAAGTTGCTGATTTTAAACTCTCTTCCTCCCAAACACCATCATTTCTTGAGCCATGACATACAGCCCTTTGTACACTTTGAATTTGCTCCTTATTCTGAAGGATGTATTTTAAATTGGGCTTTTAAATGACACAAGAGAACTGAGAGTCACAGCCTGGTCTTCACTGTCCACAAATTGTGGCAGGTGATGTGTGGTTGATGGTGGGAGCTCACCAGGGGAATTGCGACCACAGTGTTCCAGTCCTTAAGGAGGGGAGCAATGGCAAATGAAACAAGCAGAAGGACCCTGACACTATCACATCACGTTTCAGACACTCTGGCCATGAAAGGAGGTCAGGACAAATAAAAGATAAATTATATTATTTTCATATGTTTCAATACAGAAGCTTACACTATGGTAGATTAAGCAATCCACTCAATGTAACAGTGTGTGCTGATAGAAACCTAACAATTCTTACTCCAAACTTTGCTCAGGATGCCATAAATCCCATCTTAGTTTTTGGCCTTTAAGTTTCTGACAAAGTGAAAGAGACTGTTGTGGAAAAACAAGCAGACATCTCTATTGACAAGACTGGGATTTTCACTGACACATTGCATGTTTTAAAACCTGTTCAGCAATAGTGGCAACTATCAGTATTCGACCTTGGAAACATCAGAGCCCTTCTAATCCAAACGTGCTACCTCTGTACCTTGCCATATCTGAATATGTGAATTGTAAAGGTGCAAACTATGTAACAGGTATAAAGGATAAGTATAAACACAGTAATATCAGGCTTATCAGTAATTTTTTTAGACATGATTAAAACAGCTGGTATCTGCCCCACAAAGGCAGTTGTATAACAGAGGCAGAAAATCTTAATCCTGTCTTTGAGGCCTTTAAAGTTTCCACTAGGATGAAGGGTGCTATAAAAATATTTTTAAGCCTGTAACTATCAAAAATGACTTCATTATGATCTCATGTGCTGCCAGAGTACCAATTAAATTGACTTGATAATGTTATGATTAGGCTGTACTTTTCATCAGTTACAAAGCTCTTGATTGAAGAAGAGATTTGCAACACTGAAAGAAATGACCTTGTGATATGGATTTTTATCAATGACTTTTTACCTTGCCGGTTTCCAATTACATGACAAATAAATAATAGTACTTGCAGCTTCTATTATACTTCTGAGGATCCCAAAGTACTCTGATGATTAATTAGCTTCACAAGGGCTGTGAGAGTTAGATACATGTTATCCTGTTCTTATTAGCAATTCAGAATTCAAATGTGATATCTTTGCCCCATTCAAATAAATGGCAAAAATCCTCTTCACTTTAGTGGGAGTAGGATTTCACGCAGAGAGTTTAAGCAGTTTGACCAAGGTCACAAAATCTGTCTGCAACAGAACTGGAACACCTCTCCTTTCTTACTGCCATTGCAGTTCAAGCCATAAAGTAACTCAGGTTAAACGTACCCAAGGTTTGAATTACACTCGATCCTGTAATTCAGAAATTCACCTTTAAAAGCCATAACATGTCACTACCAACTTCATAAAAAAAAAAAAAAACCACAAAAAACCCCACAAACAAATTCACATCATGCAAAAACATTTGATTGGTTGAGAAAAAAGAGCACATATTCCGCAAAGCATCCTTTCAAGTCCTTTTCAGTAATATAAAAGTTGGAGAACAGCTGGGTTTTTTTTGGTATTTATATAAAAACACACATTGAATAAATGTGTATTTGTATTAAATATATTCTAACATTTGTCTTAACTTGAATTTATAGAAGAAAATCTATGCACAGTACAGCAGTCTATTCAAAGTTACAGAGCTTAGGCTAAAGCAAATTCAAAATTACTTAACCAATTATATCATAATAAATAATAATTTAGGAAAAAAAAAAGGATTTGTTGATGCTCCAAAACATGTACTTCCTGGCTGCAGCTCTTTCTCAGAGATAATTGCTGCTTGTGTTACAGTGCAGTGGGCCTTCTCCACACTGCAATCCAGACTCCTTTGAAGAGTTACAGAAAAGAAGGACAGAAAGAAAATTTGGCTTTGACTTTCCAGTTATGCAACAGAGTTGAGGAAAAAAATGTCTTTCTGGAATCAGCTCACAAAATGAGGCAGCTAGAAACTGAGCTTTATTGCTTGCTGTCCACCAGGCAGACTGGTTCTCCATTGGGGGAGAAATGGAACCTGCACTACCTTTGTATTTCAGGAAAGTATGTGTCACCTTACACCAATTAATCCTTTGCCAAAAGAAAAATCATTTCAGGGATTACAGCCAAACTTAATGCCTTTTCCCAAATTTGAGCTAAAGGAATTATGACAGTAACCCTACCTCATTGCTTCTTTCTTCAAAAGATGGTCCAAGGATTTTGTAGTGGATGTGAAAAAGACTCTTTCATCATCAACTGTCTGGTGTGGACAGAGCAGTGGAATGTAATTCTTGTGCTGTTTTTCCTCCTGTAGTATTGGTGGAAGCAGAAGAGACCCTAGAAAGGGAAAATGCAACCAAGTCCAAGAGGTGTTTCTGTATGGAGAAAGGGAAGGTGGCACCTATAGACATTTATAGACACTTAACAGGAGATGCAACACTTCTGCCAAGAAAAAACAAAGAGAACTGGGATGACCTTCAGTACTGATAGCATGGTAACCAGTATCAGAAAAAAACAAACACATTACTACAAAGCTAAGGATTTCTAATTCCACTGCAGGTAAATGCAATGAATTAGATCATGCTAACCAGAGCTGGTTAGTCCACACAGAACAGTAAGGGTTACGTGGGCAGGCCAGCCCAACCGTGACCTGCCTGGGGATCCCCAGGTTTCTAACGCTATGACAATTCCACAATGAAGCCATTCTTTTAAAATAGCTTTACTCTTGAAAATGCCTTTTTATTATAAATTTACATTATACATTTTTTATATATCACATGCAATATTAATATATTCTAATAAGTTATGCTATAAACTTACCTTTATTATAAACCCACATAATTTCATCTGACCAGGAGGTATTTAGTGCCATAGCAGGGAGAGGGAAAGAAGTTTACCACCAGTGTTTAATTTGTTTGTCAGCGTAGTAACAGCAAAAAATGAAGCAGCTTTTCATGATATCCACAAAGGCTCTAGCCAATGCCAACCTTGTGTCTTAAATTAGTGCTTGGAGACAAAGCAAAGTATCAGCCATTTTACAGTGGTGCACAAGTGGCTTTATTGGTTTTCACCCATAAATGCCAATTTTTACATAAACCATGCTGTAAGATAAAAACTTTCAAGATCCCTTCCAACACAGAAGTCACATACTAGTCTCCACAGATCTTAGGCAGAAAATCACAGCTCTTCACCATCCAAGAATTAGTTAGGCAAAAGGAATTATCTGTATTGCAGCATTTCCCAAATCCATGTGCACTGTATTCTGGGAGGTTCTGGTATGTATCTAAACTATAACAAGCAATGTAAACTAGTTATGCTGCAAAAGACTACCTGTGCACACAGGCTGTCATAATATTGATAGAGGGATTCAATTATATTCCTGTTTCTGGACATGAAAATGAAGACAAAGTCTTGAAAGACTCTGTGTTGACAATTCACAATTCAGTTTTGAGTAGGTGGAAATACTTGTATCACAGATATAAAAATAAAACAAACAAACCCACAGGATTTTCTGAAGTTTTTATTTAAGTTCATAGAGCCTGGAAAAATCCTGAAGATATGCCTGTAGGAAGACATGTTACCACCTCCCGGGATATTATAGCAATAAGATCTATTGCCTTTTTCCAAAGACTCCCAGCAAGACACAGTGTCCAACAGAGTTTGGAGAAAACAGATAAAAGATCTGACCTCTAGTCTGTAATAACAGCAGTGGACACTGAACTACATTATCTGGCCAGCAGGGTGAATTAGCTTGACCACTAAGTGGGCATGACTAAAGTCAGGCATGAACAGACTTTCTAGCAGACAGTAAGAGGAAAGCAACACAGACTTCATTTCATGTGTCTTCTGGCATGCCATGATTTGCTTTTGGAAGAATATGTTGCAACGCTGGACACAAATAAATCCTAATACCTGTTTGTCTGCTAACATTGCAGCCGATGAAGTGAAAACACTTTGTGCTTGATTATATTAAAACAAATAATGGTTACATGATTACTGTATTTATTTTTTGTTGTTGTTGCCAAAGATAGATTCTGTCTTGCAAAACACAGAATATATTAAAAGAGAAACAAGTAACGCACGTGGAATATATATCAAACTTTTTTTTTTTCCTTTATATTTCTGCATTGGATTTTCTGTCTCTTCTCCCTTCACCTATACTATTCTCCTTTATTGAATGCAAACTCAAAGAAGCTTAAATCAAATATACAAAGTCACAAAGTTCAAGCAGATTTGAAATTAGGTGAAGAAAGTTCACTCAAGCTCACAGACTGTATTTCTGGCTTCAGCACTTCTGAAAACAAACATAATATGTATCCATAGGGGAAGAACCTGAAGCAGCCTCTGATAGCAGAAATGTAGATCTAAGTCTTTTCAAATGTAATGGATTTTAATAAACTTTTCTCATAATGTGCTTTGACTTACTATTGGCTGACAGGTGGAATGGGGCAATAGAAACCTTACAAATGATAATTTTAAATATTTTTATATTGTCATTCTTACAGTCATTATTCCATTACTGTTCAAGACTTGCAATCAAGATAATGTTTATCAAAATTCTAGGCTCTGGTATTTTATCAGTAGTAATATATCTGTGCAATTTATTACTGCTTAGTATTTCTGAATTATTTGTTAATAGTCACATCAATGCTTACAAACCACCACTTCTTCTAACTATCTACACCCCAGTGTGGATGTCATATCTCTTTCTTTCCAGTAAAGGATTCCATTTTCTTATTTGACAAAAGAACTCTGATAACCTGTTGTTTATTTCTAATCAGAATTTGAAACATTGTCTGCATTTTTCAAGCTTCTAAAATATGCTAAAATGAGGTTTAAGTAAGGATCATATAATGGGTAGTATTCATTCGAGCAAATATATGCAACTGGTGTTGTTACGTTTACGAATTGGAGGGCACCATAAAGGGCAACAAAATAAGATGATGCAGTGAATAATTTAATACTGAAGTAGAAGCACACAAATTATAAAGCTTGACAGTTCATACAAATCCAAAGAAAATTCTAGGAATTAAGATAAATAAGGTGAGGCTTCATAATCCATCCAAATACCAACAAGCCTTTTGCCTGACTTATATTCAGATACAGAGTAATTTGAAGCTAAATCATTTTACATTACAAAGAACATTAACGAAAGCCTCTTAATTTAAAGATCCTCTCCCCAGAAAAATGGTCAGTAACACTTAACCATGTTGTTATTTCCAGCATGTGAATATACACAGTGAAACTTCACCATTATTAGTGAAGATCTGTTTCCCTAGGTGTGGAGAACATTATTTTCACAGTTGTAGCATGAATGGAGGAGAAGTAAAAAAAAGGTGTGGAAAAATGCATGAACTGAAATACAAAGAAAAGGGAATTTCTGAATGAAGGATATCAGGGAAGGGATAGAGGAAAAGGGAAAAGAATATGTTTTCAACATGGCATTAACAAACAAAAAATAACCTACATGAAGATGAGAAGGAGTAGAAAGAAGAAAGTGAAATTCGGAAATGGTGTGAAATTATGCTGGTGAAAAAACAGGCTGGAGGCTATAGAAAAAGAGAAGCCCTTTGGCCTCACAACATTCCTGAGTGTGATCTAATCTTAAGCACAGAAGAAAAATAAAAACTGAATAAGCCAATGGTGTTTATTAAATGTATATAGTTTTTTATGGGTATATTCCTAAGCAAATAGATACCTCCATGCAAGCTGAACAAACTTACTGAACTCCTAGCTCTGGGTTTTCAAGTGCAAAAATCAGCTACCAAGGGTATAGGAGCTGAAGTTTATTTTAGCCTCACAATTCTCTACTGCCAAAGATCCTGAACTTAAGTAGATCACACTGCAAATTTTGCAGCCCAAACCAAACATGTATAGCATTATTATAAAGAAATCAATAATACAGAAGTGTCATTCTGCAAAATCCCTCCCTGCCCTGCCTACCCCTATACCAGAATGTGTATGTGATAACAAAACAAACGGCAGCTGATTCATACTGCTTCTGCAAAGGGGAGTATTTTTACATCCAAACCTTTTCCCTCACCTTTTTTTTTTTAAGTTGTCTGTGAAAGCAGCAGACAGAATTCCTTCTGCTGTATCAAATGGTTCATTAACAACTGGTTTTGGTAAGATTCTAATGACATTACACAAGTTACCTTCAGCCTCACCTCATTTCAGCTTTGGAGGCAATAACAGAGGCACAAAATCTTAGGAAGAATTTCATCATGGTCACCATCAGCAGATACACATTGGTTGTAGTGACCAGAAACTTCAGGCTGTGTTATACTGGTAGGAGGAAGGATAAAGAGTGAAATCCTGTTGGTCAAAAGTTTTATAAAAGACAACTTGGAATTCTTGAGCTTGTTGCAAGATTTTACTTACCACCCTTAATCACATAACCCTAATTCTCTCCAGTATGAAATAAAAGTTAAATATTCCATAATAAAAAAAAAATAGAAAAATATTTATTAGAAAGTTAATTATTCTTCTCTTTTTAGCCTTCTTTTTTTTCCTAACAATTTATTACATTAGCCATGTTATTTACAGACAAAGAAACAGCTTTTCATCAAAAAGAATTGCAAAGATCTGTAAGAATACGTTGTGACTTGGAAAGAACACATCTATTGTTTATCTACATAACACCATAGACATATAGTAGAACATGAAGAAAGTCATCTCACAGGTAGTAACCATCCTCCCTTCATACTAATCCATTACTTCATAGTCTTACTTAATCTGTAGAGTATTAGAGAATCTTGTGAAAACCTAAGTGACAGTTTCAAAATGTTTAAATAGTTTTGTAAAGTAAATCTCCAGCTGATTTACCTCATAAAGTTAAATCAAAGCTGATGTTTTTAGCAAACAACATTCATAATACAGAGGTTAATAGGTTTTTCCCTTTTAATATGTTCTTCCCTATTTGTTTTTGTTTTTAATTTCAATTTTGATGTTTTTATTGAAGTATCATGAAAATACATACATACATAAGAATTTACACATTAAATATCATCATACAACATGTATCAAATACCACACTGAAACGTAAGCACAAATACTGGTAGAAACGTAATTATTTTTTAAAATCATGTGAATTGCAGAGGAATGGAATGGATGAAGAAATGGCACCATACTGGAGTAAATGGTATGTAAAAAGGGGCATTCTCATTATGTGCACTAGCTGGAAAATCCCGTTCCTATTTTCAGGCCAAAGAACCTCTACTAAAAGGGTTCAGTCCTTGTTTTAAAGTATTGTCCCAACCTTTGTCCCCTGGAGGCTCACAGGGGCTCCATCCCAAAGGTGCTCACCCACCAGGAGATTCAGGCAGAATGGTCATGTCCTTGAAGATGTTTCAGTGCTGTATGCTGCTAACACATCAAGCTTTAACATCTGACGGTTCTATGCTATTCGGCTGACATCTCCAAGTAAAAGAGTCTAAAGTAATCCAGCACAGTGAGAAACAAACTTTGAATTACTGTAGCAAAGTCCATACCTGGCAGGAAAAGGTGCAGTCTTCATCACATCCCACAGCAGCAGAAAACTTTCTATTTTTGTAATCTAGGATTAGAAATCTCAGTTCAGCACTTGGACAGTCACAAGCAAATGTCCTCTTTAGAGATGCTATAATCATTCCTTCAGTTCCTGGAAGAATTTTCCTTCCTCACCAGCAGCATTTCCATCATGCCTAGGAGGAGTCTAACAGACTGTTCTTCCATTGAGTAATGTCTTTCAGACACAAGAGTTCATTGTTGATGCCATTGTCTCTTCCTGACAAGAAGGAAAAAGATTTGAGTGTGCCTGTACAGTGATTTTATAACTTCTCGTAAAGTCATTTAAAGTTCTAGCACATATACTAAATGCAAGAGGGAACGAAGCTCAGTTTCAAATATCAGAGTTCTTTGCAGGGAGTAACAAACAGATGTACCGCTGGAAAAATATAGACCTAGAGAACTAAGGACATCAGTACTGCAGTTCAAGAGCAATTCCCAATGTAAGGTTTCACATAGTTATCAGAAATGCTGGAATATCCTAACGATTCTTGGATTGTTTAGTGATTTCCTTCTGATCAAGAATTTCATTCTGGTGGTGTAAAGAAATGTTCTGTGATATTCTTACAATATAAAGACTTGATTTACGTGTGTACTCTTTAGGTTATTACTCTTACGGTTATTAAATTCCAAGGATTACTTATTTTTAGTTTATGTTCCTATTTTCTAACAAAATAATCATCCTGTATTAGAGGCAGTAGTTGACTGTCCAGGTTTCAGACCTAGGCATTTGAGACTGAGGTGACAGATTCCAAAAATCTGAATATCTTAAGCCGTGTTACCTGCAGCAACTAATTCTAAACATGAAGCATGAAACCCGTTTTTGCTTACAAAAACTAAGTGCAAACCAGCTGGGGTAAGGAAGCAGGAGTTTACATATGGGCATTCACATTATTTTGCAGGTGAGAAATCACAGGCCATGAGTCTTCCTTCATAAAATGCAACCATTAAAGGATAAACAATTTTAAAAGTAAAATAAATCCACATAGTCAAACATAACTGAACTGTTTATTTAGACATATAGCTTGCCCTTGGATTATTAGTTTGGATTTATGATTTGTAATTGTTTCAGGATCCAAACTCCTTTACTTACCTGTATGTGTGGGGACAGAGGAACTTCGGAGGTTAGGGAATTAGTTACTGTAAGTATTAATTACATTACTTAAGTAGAAATTATACTATAAGTTATTAGGCAATATAACATTATATTCCTCATTAGAATTAAGCTGTATAATTAACTTTTTTATTCTTAATACTGTGGGAAAAAGAGGCTTGACAGGATGGAGCATAAAATATATTTTACAAACAATTCATTCTGTAATTGGATTGTTCTGAAAATATAATCCTTTCCCTCTGGTTTAAAATTAGTATTTATAATCTCAACTCTTGGAAAATATAAAAATGCAGAAGTCTAAGCCAGAGCAGAGTAGTTTTAGTTCTGTTCCTCTTTTTGCCCTCACTCTCCTGCACATTAGAGTATTTTCTTTCAGACAGAAAGAGGGATGCGGGTTGAATGCTGAATATATTCTTGTTTTGCTCCCTCACATTTTCTTTTTCAGAATCCTAATGTAATAATTCCCTGTGCTATCACTTGTTAAAGGCCCGGCTCCTGAACTGGTATATTTGGCCAGCAATTAAGAAGCTCCCTGCATGAAAAATCCTCCTTCTCACAGAATTCTTAGCCCTTGTTCCCTAATGTTAGCTGAGCAAAACGGTATATCTTTATACACACAGTGCAACTGCCAAGAAATCAATTCTGTGTGGTTTTCCCCTTTTTACACTTTTAAAGGACCATGATCAGTTTTCTGCCTCTGTTTCTTTTATATATCCTTTTTCCTAGCTTTAAAGTGGTTCCTGAGCCATTCCCCTCTCCTCTGGAAGAAAAAAAAAAAAAAAGGAAATAAAAGAAAAGAAAAAAAAAAGGAAATAAAAGGCAAAACAAAACAGGTAGAATTCCTCTGTTACTATTAACACCTAAAAATATGATCATGAAACAAAAGCTTTGCTCCTCTGTCCAATTTGATGTCTTTTTCATGCTGCCTCAGTGATGGCCAAATAATTGGTTGTTCACTTGTGTCCTTGTCTCCCCCGACAGTTCCACAGATGCCCTGAACAATGCTCCAAAGACTGCTTTCAGTAGGGGCAAATCCTCATTAATCATTCCTGGCTGACAGCACAAGGGAACACCTGCATCTGGTGCAGGGACCAAGCAGTGGCTTCTGGGAGCACGCATTAAAAAGACCAACCAATTCAAGTTGTGGGAGTAGGCTTCTAATAGCCATGTGAAAAATCTGTCTCTCGTCGGCTTTTCCTTTCATTAAATAACTAAAATTAGACCTGTGGCTCGTGTCGAGATTAAAACACCAATGTATTATAAGCAAATCAGGAAATGAACAGTACTGTATGTTATAATAAATGGCTGCTAAATTCTTTATGTCTAGATCAAGAAATGTTAGCATTAAATACTGATGAACTGTCACATAATTTTCATTTAGAAATGACTGCACTTTGAGCTTCACATCCTGTGGTGCTCATAAATATTTTTTCCTGCTATAATTCACAAATAGACTACACTGACTATAGAGATATTTCTACCATGGAACCCCAAGTCTGTACTTTATATACACTGTTCTGTGCAAGCATATCAAGCTTTCTCTGCAAAACATTATCAAAAGATATTACTAGTGCAAAAAGGTACCGTGGTCACCTCAGGAGTATAAAGCCATGCTCTTATTATAACACTTTCTAACAAGACTAGTTGTCAGTTTTTTAGAAACTGTTTTCATTGCATTTAAAGTACAGCAGGTGTATTTTCCTCCTAGAGAAAATGAGAAAGGAGTGAGGAGAGCAGAACCAAATTGCTGTACTCTCTTTTTTTTTAAGGAAAAAATGAGTTGGATATACTTAGGTAAACATGTAGGACCATTAAAATCTGTGGTAGGATTCCAACCGATTTCAGTGGGCTTTGGGTCAGGCCCTTAGGCCCCACATCTGGTCTGTGATTAAATAAGCACATCTCTTCCCACATGTAAACTGGAGAGAACCACCATGGGCTGGGGATTACAAATGACTAACAATGTAGTTTTTTGCACATATGACTGAGCAGAACCAGGCTTTGAGTTTGTCCATAAAATATGTTTCCATCTCAGACAAGAAAGCACTCAGCTGATACAAAAAGTATCCTTTAAAAGGCAGTCAATTATCACCTATACACCATGGTGAAGATTTTAGCAAAGCTCAGAAGAGGGAGCAAAGGAAAAAACTGAGGTAGGGCTAAAAAACCTACAGAACTCTGAATGTTAAAACACCACTAGTGCTGAGATGCTGTGTCAAGCGTAAAAGGACATAAACCACATCTAGGATATGAATTACAAATTTAATTTGAAATATATTTTCCTGCAAGCTGATACTGATGGAATGGATTTGGAAAAAAAACGACTGAAACAGAACTTTGAAGTGTTTTTTTTCTATTTTTTTTTTTTTTACCTTTAGTAAGAAGGGAAAGTTTACACCTTCATTTATGAAGTAAAATCATGTTCTGTACAAGCAGGAATAAAGCTTACATGCAGTAGTTTTTAAAAAATAATAATAATTAAAAAAAAAAGCACTGATGACCAAGAGAAAAGCTCTGAACTGCCACATTTAGGAAATCAAGAGAGTTAAATACACATGCATATATAGCTTACATGTATTTTCTTTTTTTTATATATGTTTACTAGTGTTTTTTTACATTTATTGAACAGAACTTTAAAAGATTTTTTTGCACTTCATTGTCAGAAGCAGTGACATCTGACAGAGCAATACTTTTTTCCTACAGAATGCAGTACCATCATCTGCACAATACAAGAAATGATGCAATCTAAATGCCATGAGTTAAGGCGATAAATAAGAGCATCTGGAATAATAGAGGCACATATTTGGCCTCTTCTCTGAAAGCTACCAACACATTAAGTCTTGCTATTTTCACTACTACTTTCTACTGTGTTTTCATAGCAATATCTAAGGCATCTTTTCTTGAGAATTTCATCCAGGTGTGGTGGAAATTTGGCTTATAACAGAACACTTAAATTTAAGAATAATATTTTCATAAGATCTGTAAAAAGAGTAGATTTTTAAAGTCCCTGTTAGGACCTTATACAAATATGTACAGAAGTTAGGTAAATAAGTGACTGTGTATATGTAATGTAATTACATTCACATCTGTAAGGACAGTAAATTTGCTGATGCATAGAGCAGGTAAAGATATATCTCCTTATTAATACACCTCATATTAATATATAGGTAAGACCTACTGAATGGGGCAAGTCCCCTTCCAATTTTTGTTAACTGAAATGCTTAGCAAATTGTCACACATGCAGGAAGGTGGAATGCAAATTTTAGCTGCCCTGAGGCAAGTTTCATTAGGCTTTCTGAAATCTTTTAGAATTTGCTGTGTAAATAATTTCACATATAACTTGACAATATCTCCTGTTCAAAAGCGACACATTTCACATGTACTTCAAACATAGGGGGGTAGAGTTCTTCAAAGAGACATTGTTTAAGTAAAAAACATATAAAATGTTATCTTGGTTGTTACTGGAAGCTCTTACTATTGTATTATATTAAAAGTTTAAAAATAACTTTGAAAAACTTTTATCACAGCTATTAGGCTATCGCTGCTTTTAGGCTGGACAGTGAGACAAGAGTAGCAAGTGTTGCTGTCTTCTCTTAATCTCATCGACTTAAAACTAAGAGTGATCAGCACAAAAGTTGTCACAAAATGAAGATTAAATGTAAATGAAAAAAAAAAACCCACAACAAACCAAACCAAACCCAAACTACTTTCAGTTCAATTTTAAAAACTCATTTCTTTAGACCACTTAAATTTATAATAATTTTGAGACTCTCATTAGATCACGTGTCACTCATCCCCTCTCACACTTCTTTAAAAATTTGGAATCAGTCAGTTCTCAAAGACAAGCTAAAACTTGCCATATACAGTTTTTCATGTCAGATGTTATACCAGCTCCAATCACGGGCAAAAAGTGGACTCATTCCAACAGGAATTAGAACAAGAAGCCAAAAGCCAAAAAACAGTCCTTATTAATGTCCTGTCTTCCACCCAGCCTTCTTCTGTCAGCGCTGGACAAAAAATTCTTGACCCAGTCTAAACTACATGTATAGATCATACACTGTGAAGGGTAGAATGTCAGAGGAATCATGTGGGTAATCTTCATTATAGAAATGAGGAGTCCAAAATCTACCTATAAGAGCCGTTTTTAGCAGTTGTCTTTATCTTAGTAGTTACAGGCAGAAGATGGTATACATAATAGACTAAATAAGTAACCACCCGCCCAAGTTATGGTGCCTTCAAAGATTTCATCTTGTTTTTTTCACTTCATTCTTATTCCTTAACCTCTGTAACAGTCATCTGGAGGCCAATTTATTTGGGGTGGGGGTGAAAGAAATGAGGGGCTGCCTAGCTTAAATAATATTAGAGCAATTAGTTTGTCAGAGAAGTTGTTCTTGCTTCCCCCCCCATATTCCTTTCCTGTAATCCCTAAAGTATAAAGAATAATTAACCGAAATCCAATTAATGTTGATTTAGAACACCTGTTTCCAAAATCCTTTGAATAACTTTTTCTTTTTTTTTTTTTTTATCCTTTGCTCTTTGTTTTAAGATGAAATACATATCCCTATTCAGTTGCTCTTAGGAGCCTAGAGATTTGCATTTTCTAGACATGAAGAGAACCTGTTGTAAGAGAGCTGTGAAGACTTAAAAGACTGAAAAAGCCTGGTATGTATATTACGGCAGCAGTAACTTCTTTAACTCTTCCTTTTCCAAATTTCATTCCTTCGGAAAACTGAAAACTAAGCAAGTTATCAACCCCT
>VWZY01013399.1:0-39651 GCA_013399075.1 Chloroceryle aenea | reverse complement strand
CTCCACCCACCCCCCCCTGAAATTTGAATTTTGTCATGATAATTTCCCTTAACAAATTTACTACAATGATGGAGCAAAGCAATCATTTCTGGCTGAAAACACTCGCCACAGCCACCTTGTCAGGATAAGCACTAAAGACGGCGCATCTTCTGCAATAAACACCCACTACCCGTGAAAAAGGATTTGCCTGTGCCATTCACTGCAGGTCTGAGCATTTTTCTTCCCCACTAGCAAGCTATCCCAACCTACTGTCATGCAAGTATACTTGAGGATGTGGTCTCCTTTCTTTCTTTTGCTTTTACATACTATTCCTGTGCAAAATGAAATAGGACCTGGATCGAAGAATAACTGATTTCTAAAGCACATAAGCACATAACTGTTCACCAGTGCCATAGAGGGTTTTAACAGGATTTATGTTTATATATTGATTAGACACCTCTAAAAATCCCCACCTTGACAGTTCAGACACAGTGAAGACAATGATTTAGTGAGATACTTATTACCATAGACCTGTTTTGAGACTAGACATAGTAATTAACTCTAAGTTGTGATTGTAAAAGTGTGATCTATTATACATATTTTGAAAACAAAATATTTTTACAATTTAGGCATGGTATGATACTCCCTAGATGCAAATTTTCCTATTTTGCAGAGAGCTGAGGAACATAAGTGAGGACTTCTTTACCCCTCTTTATCCTCAAAAGTGTTAGATTTCTTAACTGAAAAATAAGTCATCAGCAAATATTATTCAATCTTAATTTCTTATGTGCTAAGCAATTTCTTATGAATCATGTAATGCATTCAAGGGATCAACTTGTGTGGATACTGATTAACTGTATCAGAGGGGCTGTCTCATTATATATCTTGAGCCTTTTTCATTAGAGCAAATCTGCAAACAAACCTTTGAGTGTTTAGATTATTTTGCACCATGCTGTATGTCTACCCACAGATAACAGAATATACCTACTATTTTTAACAGGATTATAGAAAACATGAAAGGGTACTTCCTTAAATATCGAGAGTTGAGTGGAAAAAATATTTTTAATACAGAATCTGAAAGAACTAGCAGAAAGAAGCCTTTTGCCCTCTTAAAGAGCAGCTGCATATTAAACATCTACATTTTTGAAGCACCTTTATAAAATTACCCTTATCATTAGCATTACAGTATTTTAAAAGAAGCCCATGAAATTCAGAAATAGTTACAAAAGAAGGAAAGAACGGACAAGAAATATATAGCATTGTGGAGAACTAGGTGAAAAATTAGTTGTGAATTTTATAAGCTGTTCTAGGTAGCAGCTGGGCGAGGGAAAGGGGGGAAAGGTTACATATTGCAAAGATTATTAATTCACTTCATGAAAAACACTTGTGTCTTGACAAAGCTTTTTTGCATCCCCAATGGTAACTTAAGGTTACTATGAATCGAGTTAAAATAATGCAAGAAGTAGAGAAAGGTTTCCTACTGTGTATTTTTCCTACTGTCTCTCTTACCTACTCTTTCACCAACTCTTCTACACAACACAATTGGTACATAGTTTTTAGGGTGCTCTGCTTTCTCATGTTAAATATATAGATTCCTGTCAATACTGGAGGGAGAGTCTGGAGAGAGACATGAAAATAGATTCCATGCCTTTATCTCACACATGAGCACCACATTCATTGGTAACATGCACACGCATCCATGAATGTGATCCAGTCTGAACATGTTGAAAAGAATCTACATCCTCATGTGCAACTGCTTGAAAGCTACCACACCAATGTGCATTTCTTGGTGTAGGAAAAGAGGCACATCACACGTAGATCTTTACAAGACTATATATTGATGATAGGCTTCAACTTGCACAGCTGAAAAGCATCCTCTTACAAAAGAACTGCAAATGCTGATACTCCATAGAAAGTATTGAATTAGGAAACATATATATATACAGAATATATATGTATAAAAGGGGGGGTAATCTATCATTTAACAAAATTAAAATATTACTCAAGTAAGCAATGGGGTATGTTCAAGACTTAAAATGTATACAGCCAAGGGTTAGGTGTAGGATTTTTGATGATAAGGCTTTTTAAATTAGTTTTCATTCTCTGTTTTTCACAGGATTGCAGCTCTTCCAAGTGAAAGGAAGGAACACATCTGCCTGGGTATACTTGTTTGATTCCCTGAGTTAGGTATCTTTTAGTTTTAAAAAAAATATTATGACAGGAGGGGAATTAAATTTATTTTTCCTATATTAAAGACTGAAGAATTTGAGACATGCGTCTCTCTCTGATACAAACAAGCCTAAATATATAAGGCTCTGAAGGAAAACCTTTTTGTTCTCCAAGTTGTAACCAAACTCCCATTGCCATGGCTGCATGGTACAATGGGTTAGAACCTTTCACCTCTGGAGGTGCCTGTAGGTAAGTAAGAATATCATTAAAACTGGAAAAGGTGATTTTCATATGTGACTTATCACATGCATGGGGCGTAGGAAAAGAAAGGCAGATGAAGAGGGGACTTTTAATCACCTCTGTGTGATTACCTTCACAGTTCTGCTGTTCTCATAGCCTTTGTACATCTACTACTTTTTCAGAAAGACTTGTAATGCTCCAGAGCGTGGAGATTACATCACACAAAGGAAAGGACTGTCATTATGTTTGCACAGATTATTAAAGATACACTGCGAATGAGCCAAACATGAAATATTTTCTGAAAGCTTTCAAACATTGAAATGCACCAGGCAGCATGATATACGTCCAAGAATCAGGGTGCAGATAGATTAAGGAGTGAGTTAGAGTAGGTGATCATCATGGTAAGAGCCTGGATAATTGGGATTCTATTGTTTTCAATACTGACAACAATGAAAGGAACGTTAATGGTAACACAGTCACTTTTATTTAATGTCCTTACATGTTACTATTTCAGTACATGCATTCCAAATAAAATATTCTGTATGAATTCAGTCCCAGTTCAGTATCTGCAGGTGCAAACCCCAAATAAATTACTGGGGAAGGGGCAGATGTTGACAGGATTGCAGTCTAGACTCCTCACTCTAAATCCATTTAGTGCTATTAACCATGACTGGGTGTAATAGCTCTGTGTACATTAGCACCAGGATAATTTTCCCTATTTTGCTAAATATCGAATGTGTGTATTCATACATACTATATAAAGAAAACATCAGAGATAACAAAACAAAAAGCCTAGCACGCCCCTTTGCAATATAGTCTATATTTTCAAATGTTGACTAAGAAAAAAAATTATTCAAAGTAGGCAAGTTTTCTTAAATATAGTGATATTATTCCTGGAGTAAACAGTGGTACAAGATAAAAGTATATCCTTTTAATACAAACAGATTTTACACACAAGGAGTACATGATTTAAAAAAAAAAAGTTAAGAAATGTACACTTCCACTGCATGTAAACAGCAATAGAAACCTAACTCAATCAAAAGATAATCTCATTTAAGTAAATACATTTGCTGTGTAACAACCCATATTTTATTAGGTTGCCCAACACTTTTGAACCCTGATAAGGAAATGGACCTATTCTGGGGGCAGCACAGATATCTGCTGCAGAGATTATTCCTGCTATATACATCTACCCTTGTTAAGAAGCAATGCAGAAAGGTGATACATAAACACAGGGAGGAAACAGAAGCAACACTGAAAGTGATACTCAACCAGAGAGACCTCCTTTGTGAAAAGAAATAAAACACAAGATTATCTGGAAAGAAGAGAAACTAGCACCAAAATGTAGGGAGAGCCGTGAGGTGCAGAGGAGGGATGGGCAGAGAACAGTCGGGGTGTGTGGTGACTGGGAGAGTCAGGTTGCACTCACAGGAGGCAAAGAGATCTGAGGGTAAAAAGCCAATTAATGGATTAAAGGGTAAGTATCCAAGTTCTGAAACAGAGGGGTGATAATATAGGCAGCTAGGGAGAGGATTAGAATAAAGAAGTGATAACAGTATTCAGCTGAGAGGGAAGGCTGTCAAGAACTGAATGGGAAAAGAAGGTAAGACAATGAAAACAAAAACCTGTCATTTAATCAAGGGCTGTGATGGTGAGAGCCCAGACGCCAAAAAAGAAGTAAAAAAAATTTTAAAAAAAGAAAAAGAAAATAAAAAAAAAAGATAAAAGCAAAAGCCCCACAGTTGGTTTCAGCTCCAAGTGTCCTAAAATCATTGTTGGAGGGCAGAGACAGATGGAATATTTGGCCATGACTACAGGAAATAAAGTGGGTAGCAATGAGTTTGGAGTAATTACCACATTCAGTTCCTCAGTGCTGTTTCTCTGAACTGTTTGCCACTAGGCACTTGCTTGTCCCAAGGGTATAGAGCCGAGGATTTTCAACAAAAGATATGATGCCTATTTATGGATCTGTACTAGGAAACGTCTTTTCTGGGGTTTCGCAGTACCAAAGTATAAAACACTACTTCTAAAAGAATTCACAATTTCCCAGATATGTATTATCTTACTGTGCAGCCTTAGTTCCACCGTGTCTCTAACAGTACCCCAGACCTACTTGGAACTTAGCCCTTTTCCATTAAAATTTTATAGGTGATTATTAGGGAGGCATGGGTGGGGACTGATTTGTTTAGTTTTTTTTTCTTCCAGTCCTCTTTTGCTTCTCATTGCTTACACTGTACTGACCTGAGAATATCTTGTTTTCTTCTTCCATGTAATTTATCAATACTGTCCTGTATTCTATATGTTAAGTATGATAAATCTATACCACAGAGATTAATTACAGCTGTATTGTCATATTTCTTTCAAGGGAAAGTTTAAGAGTACTTCAGAGTTTTAGAAATTTAACAATAGTCTCTATTGACAGCAGGATGATCTTGATACAATCTCAGACAAAAGTTAAGAACTTTTTACAAGAAATTTATTTAAGCAATTATGGCATATTTGTAAACTTTAACTACATTCATTTGTTAAAGGAAACATATTTAATAAACAAAGTGCTTCCCTTGGCTTTGAAATTTCAGATCCTTATAATGCTTCAACCAGGCCTAAAATCCTTTTCATGTATCCATATTTTTCTTGGTGAACAGGGAAAACATTTTTTTTTCTCCATGAGATCCATATAACCAACCATAGAATGATGAAAAATGGTGATTTTGCCTTAAGATATCTTCTACTGATATCTATCTTCTACTGATGTCAGTGACCCAAGGTCAAAACTAAGCCATAATTGTCAGGCAAAAAGTGTCTAATGATAAAAGCACAGGACTGGAAGTTGGAAATAGCTGTGGATTAACACTGCCTGCTTTTGCTGCCCTGTATGTCAGAAGGTGCCCCAGACTCAGGCTATAAAACGACCTTTATGGATTGTCTCACCCAGAACAGCTATGTTGGGAGAAGGCCAAGAATTTCCATGGAAGTGAGACAGCGGCAGAATCAGTTGTTGAAACTGGGATGCCCGCATCTCAAGCAAATCACCTGAAAACGGGGCTAGAGTTCAGCTAGTGTTTCATCACGCTTGTTGGACTGTTCCATTTGTACAAGTACAGACAGAGTTACACAGTCATCTTGAGAAGCAGTTTCAGATAAACCAGAAGATTTTATGCCAAAGCAGATGGGAACCATGCAGCAGTTCATTAACACGGTGCTACATTGTAGGGATCAAGGGAGAGAACTGGAGGTAAGGGGATAAAGAAGGATGTAGAAGACAGATGAATAGTTGTGAGGGTAGCTTCTTGCACTGTTGCACATAAAATCTGATTACATTCTGCTAATTTTTAAGCAGGAGAAAGACTGACACAAAATTCAGTGTAACTGTTGTCAAACAAATACACTCAGTGTTTGGATTCTAAGGACACCACCACAATAACCAAAACTCCACAACTGTATTTCTATGCATAACGAGTTCAGTCATTATCTAGTAGAATTTATGAAGGCCAAATTATTTTTTCCCCTTCCAAAAATTAATCTCTTTTATATCAGTAATGTCTGACCAGTCTTCACTGTCACTGAAGTATAAACTGGTAGACATCATCACAGATCTTTTTCTATTCTTGACATCTTCCAGGCACAGGGTACATCTCTTTTATTATAGATCACTCGTATTCATCCTATTTTCCATGAGGGCAAAAATTCCAGTTCATACCTTCACAATCTCTCATCTTCGTGCCATTTCATCTTCCCCTTCAGCATTCTTTCCTCACTACATTCATTTTTTGCCTATTATTCCTACCACAGTACTCTGATAATTCTTCAAATAGGGCAGTATTTCCTATTCCCCAGTTTGGAGAACTACAAGGGATACTGGTACTCAAATGCTAGCATGCTTCAGTGTGTGTTTGCTAAGGTAGTGAATCTGATTCATGAATCACTATATTTAAAAGTTTTTAAACACACACACCCACATACCCCCCACATATCTTTCACTAACCAGAAACAGTCACAAGAACAGGTAAGAGAAATTTTTCGAGAAAAAAATGTTAAGCATCTGCATGGATTCTTGCATAGCATGTAATTCTATTAATAAGGAACAAATATACTCTTCCCTCCCCCTCTTTCTCACCTTGGAAAATTTACAGGATTTTGAACAATTCTGCGTAATCTATTTTGCTTCCTCAAGCGAGCAGTTACTGCTGCTAATATCTTTCGTAAGAATTCTGTTTAAGTGTAACCATGTGGAGAGCCTGCTAAAGGTCTGGGTTTGGTATCACTCAACATCAGGGCGTGGAGAAGTCCTTTATAGGAAAATCTTACTAAGATAAAATGGTTAGATATATCATTTTGATGAGTTTTACTTAAATTCCAGGGTATAGGATATATATTTTTTTTTTCCCCACAGTCTGAAGGAATACTTGGTTCTCAATTTGGAATTTGCTTTGTGGCTGCAATAAACTGTCTTGATGGAAAGCTTTGGTGCTAGAGAGGCCCTAAAAAACCTTAACTGATATTTTCTCTAGAATGAAAGGTGTTAATATTGATAAAAAGTGGTGATTTTATGTCCCATATTTGGAATAATTTGTAAGAAACTTCATTAAAATGAAGATTAATTAATCAGAGATTATTTTCTCCTTTCAAGTAGGAAACAGAGCGTTCTCAGTCTTAAAGTGATCTGAAAGGTCTAAAATTGTTTAAAAAAATAACTGACACAGGGGAAACTATGTTAAGATATGATTTTTTTACTCATAATATTTACATATTAAATATAATTTTAACAATATTTAACTTTAATTTGATATATTATGATTTTGTGGACAACAAAAAGAAATACACACTTTCCTAAAAAAAAGTGTATTTTGATAATATATATGGGGGAAAAAAGCATAAGACAATGTTCTGGACATCTTACTTGGCACTGTCATTAAAAGAAAAGGTAAGCACAAATATTATAATTTTATACATTGGAAGTTTCTGTTACATATTAAAAAAAAAGAAAAAGGTAAATTATCTGGTGTTAAAATGTCATGTTTGTGACACGCCAGGTGTGATTCACCTGAAGCAAGTTCAGCTGCAATTGAGGGTTTTCAGAATCTGTTCAGTGACTCTGTGATATTGATCAATGATGTTGAGGGACGTTTTAGTGGTGACCTGGCAGTGCTGAGTTAATGGTTGGACTTGATGACCTTGAAGGTCTCTTCCATCCAAAAGGATTCTATGATTAAAGGATAATAGATTATCTGAAGTTCTGAACTCAAATGCCAAGAATTGCACAACAAACTTAAGCTTGTGAATAGTATCAAATGTAAGATGCTTGCTAGAGTCACCATACAGTCAGCAGCACTTCCTCAAAGCATTATCTGGGCTTAAGCTAGTGTGTTGAATCATCCTCTCACAACAATTATTTTACCCTAAATATCAAAAATTTTAAGGTCTAAATTAAAGAATAAAAGAACTTTCCAACCACTTAAAGGAAAGGGCCCTGCATCATCTCACATTAAAAGTAAAACCCCCCTGAATGCCTGATGATTGATCATTGGTAGATGGCTTGCTGGTGTGTTAGGAAGGTAAGATGCCATAGGGCATTCCAGGAGACTACACCTGGAACTGAAAAATTTGGAACAAAATTTATGCTGGAAAGCTACTCTTGAGAAGACCACTAAAAAATTTAATTAGGGCAAGTTTATGCAAAACTTTATAGAATAGGCTCTTCTCCTGGTGGAGCTTTAATCATGCTTCTTGAAGATGGAAATAATTTTCTGAAGCCATCTATTTTCTCATTGCCTCAAAGGAATCTTGGTTGACTAGGCTTCTAACTTTGACAATACAGTGAGTTTATGTAGTTGGGATCTTCAGTTCTTAAGATCTCAGTACACTTATATTTTAAAATATCTAAGAGGCCTAAAAGTACCTGAGTCATAGCTGGGATTATTACTTCCAGCATCCACCTACCCCATGTTTAAGAAGTAAACCTCTAGAGTACACATGGAATATAGGATAAAATGTAGCTAGCTACCAAGGGTAGCTAATGCAGTCTTAAACTGACAGCTACCTTTGTTAAGATACCTGGGTTTTTTCTGGAGAAAGGGAGTAGTTCTCTCTCATCCAGACTAGTGAAGGAACTGGCAGAGTGCCACAGCAAATTACTGGTGAAGTAGAGAATTAGAAGGAAAGCTGTACACGAGGAAAGGAACTAGTTATACAAGACAGAAACAGCTTACAGTTACAGATTTATGTCTTGTCTGGGAGGCTGCTACTAAAATTTTTCATGGCTCATTCCTGAGAACCATCTTGACTAATCAGAAAAAATAAAACCTGAACTGCTTGATGAAATATGCAGATGATGATGTTGGGAGGTATTTTTCAATACAAAGAATTATCATGCAAGAAAACACAGAAAGTCTCTAAGACTGGAATAATGGAAATGTGTGACATTTAACTTTTCAGAGAGCAAGGTCCATCACTAACAGATTAGTAAGTATTTTTGCATTAAAT
Source organism: Chloroceryle aenea (assembly GCA_013399075.1). Classification (NCBI taxonomy): domain Eukaryota; kingdom Metazoa; phylum Chordata; class Aves; order Coraciiformes; family Cerylidae; genus Chloroceryle; species Chloroceryle aenea. The sequence continues at coordinate 30,780 of VWZY01013399.1, read as the reverse complement.
TTTGAGCTCATCAGATGGTAACAACATAGGAAAAAATATATATAGTCATCTTTTGAACAACTAATTTAACAATGAGGCACAGTACAACATGGCTAGAAAAAACCCCAACTCAACAACAAAACTAAACAACAACAAAGCCTCCAAACAAATCAGACATTGCTCCAATGTCCAAAAGGCACTGGTGAGTTAACTGGCCCATGTTCTGGAACAGAGCATTCCATTCTAGTCATGGATATTTAAGCAAGGTGGGTCTAATAACAGAGCTGCTGAGAACAACTTTTGACCAGAATAGCATGGATCTAATAAGAGAAAGCTGCAGGAGTTACTTTTTTTTTTTAAGTAACACAATGGAATCTGAAGGGCATTAACTGGTTTCATTAGGAAGGAATGTACCTGGAAAGACAGTGCAGCACCTAAGATGAAGGTATAAGAGGAAGGGAAATAGGGTAAAAAATATAATGTGGAATAAAGTTCTGACAGCAGTTTCCCAGTAAGACCAGTCTTCTTAAAGTCCTAGAAAGGATCAAATATCCCAGTTGTTTCTCATAGCAGAAGAATGATTATGATTCCAGAAGTCTCTTTGATTCGGAGAAGCTCAGGAGCTCAGGAGCTAACAGCTTACCATTTATTCAAGTAAAGTTTTGACAACTTATTTAACAGTAAACAGTATTTTGTAATTTATGTTGTCTGTATGCACATGGGGCTGAAAAAGTACATATACCTAACTTTTGTCTGAGAGTCACCATTAAGCACATCTGCTCCCCATTCCTTTATTACGAGAAATAAAGGAGTAGGGTATCTCTATTTTTTTCAGTTAAAATAATAGCAAGACTCCAGTGAAGTGGGCATGGGGAGTATGTTTTGATGCATCTTGGGCCAACATATCTTAAAGAATATTCAGTTAATGTTAAGCAGAATTGCCTTTTTTCTGCTAAGTATTGTTAGTCTACACATTCCTGTGGTAGCATTGCAACAGCACCTTGTAACGCCCTCAGACCATCAGAGGAAGACTCAGACAAAGAAGAGAAAAAAGTGAATGGGCAAATGTCCACAACAAAGGTCACACACTCCAAAGGTCACAAACAACTCCATGGGCAATCAAATGAGAATTTCCCTCAGAGATGCTGTTCAGATAATCTTTGAGAGGTTGGCTAATCCACAGCAGGTGTTTTTGTCTCTGACAAATGCAGGTCCTAGTACAAGCAATTATCTAATAAGACACTTTTGGAGTAGACACCCAGAAATACCTCAGCTTTGGAAGGTAACATTGCTCAAAGTCTTTTACATTTTTTTCCCCCTGCATTGCAGGAACAACACAATGAAACACCCAATACTTCAGAAAATCACTTCAAGAACGTGGTCCTGAATTTTCCACTGATGATCCAAATGGCTGAAAAAGTTTAAGCCATCCATATGAATGGATCTTCTAGCAGATAAAACATTGATAAGGTCATTTGGTGCCACTGAGACTTTCTGCAGACTCACTGCCATCACCTGCTGCAGCAGATGCCTATGACAGAATATAACATTTCCTTGATTAAGATGGTGAGGAGTCAACAGTTACAAAACGTTAGGGCACACAGTATCCAGAATCCTGACAATGTCTCATTTGCCTTGCTAAGTAACAGCTACATTTGGACAGAGAGGACTGGCAGCAAAGATGTAGTCACAGCTTCTGGCACACCTTCATAGGAACTGATTGGAAGGTACCAAGTAGACAGAAGCTAGAGTTGTAGCATTTCATTTGCACTGAAGTTGTCAATGACTGTACTTAATTTCTCCCTAGGCACTCAAGTAGGTGCACAAATAGAATCCAAAAAAGAACCCTGAAGTCTTGGATCAAGATTTGGAGGGGTCTTCTCAGTTTTATTATGCAAAAAAAGAGCAACTGAAAATGTCAAATGAGAGAGACTTTTTGCTTTGTGACCTTGACGTGTATAGATGAGCATCCCGCCTGAACTGCCAGATCAAAATATGAAGGAGGAAGAGTAGCAGTCTGTGGTTTTCAACTTGTTACCAATCACAGGAAAAGTACAATTTGTATGAACTCTGATACCTCATTTGCCAGCAGCGAGTAAGTCACCTAAGTAGCTGAAGGTATACATTTCAAGGAAAAAAAAAAAGACAAAAACCCTACCTAATAGGTCTCTGGGAGAGAGGTGAAATATAGACTTACACATCTTAACAGAAATAATAAAGGTGTGGGCAAAGCTGTCAGAGTAACTTCCCACAGCCAGCTAACTGTGATTGAAGGCACAGATAAAATAGGTGGTGATTCAGAAGAAAAGTCTAGGGCTCCATTCAACAGAAGCAATTCCTAATATAAGCATAGGATATTCAAGAAATTGAAGACCATTTAAACAAACAAACAAAAAAGCTGTCTTTTGAAAATTCAAAGAAAGAAAACATTTATTTGTTGAAGTAACAGGCCCAAGTTTTTCTTGTCCTCTGTCTTCTCATGAGACAGTATCGCAGTCAGAAGGAAATTCAAAAGTAGGTTTCACGAGACTCTTTGTATTCCTGATCCCCGTGAGGATGCAAGTTCGAAGAATGCAAAGAATAAGATGACATTAGAGAAACTGCTTTTGCAAGGCGATGCATGGGGGCTTGATCTTTTACCCTAGTCACTGAGCTGTAAGACATCTTTTTTTCTGGATGGTAGAAAAGGCTGAGTTGGACACCACCCAAATGCTCAAAGCTACTCCAATCTCAGATCTAACAGCTATACCTCTTCTGCCTTTCTTCACAGGACTCAGATCCCTAAGCATTTTATGAAGATAAGCTTCTCCCCGAGACAATAAGACTTCTAGTATGACCACTTGACAAAGGTACAGCTTCCCACCATTTTTGAGGCAGTCTGAGATATCCATCAAGGAAACCGTGAAAGGGATAAAAAAAATCTTGTTTTGCTTTGTTTTGGTTTTGTTTGTTAGCTTGTTTTGTGTGTGGTCTTGTTTGTTTTGTTTGTTTGATTTAAAGAGAGAGATACAAACAAACGATTTAAAACAATCTAGAAAATGCTTTAGAGGATAAATGCAAGGTCAAGAAAGAGTAGGACATGGTTTATACCCAAGATGCATTTCCATGTGTTCCTGCTTTGAATGTGTTCTGTCCATTGCACAGGCATGGGCATAGATGCACCAGATGGGTAATGGCTCATTCACACCCACAACAGGAAGATACATACAGAAAATCACCCACAGGAAAAGCAATCATTTGAATGTCAATGCAATCATATGTACAGTTACATAAAAAGCAAATTTAGATAGACCTGTAAACACGGCTAGCAAATCCTATTCTGGATGGTAGTAGTGTTAAGGCAAAAGTGGTATCATTCCTATCAACAACAGGAATGATATCTGAGTTAATAAAGAACCTTACACTCAGTGGGAGACAATTTCTACTAATTCAGAAATTGACTGAAGAGATCGGAAAGAATGCATACTGTCCAAACAAAGAAGAAAGCCCTTAAATTCCCTCATTTGGAAGGAGAGAATGGTCAATAAATAGTGCAACAAATTAGGAGGAAAGTCTAAAGCTGAGAGAGATGTCAATATAATAGAAAAAAAGCAGAGAAAAGTCTTCCTGTAATTATGGGTAATATATTGTGCTGTTAAACTAAACTCTATATGTGCAAAGCAAAGCAAACCAAAGCAAAGAGTGAGATCTGCATTTAAGTTTCCACTACCAATATCTCTCTTCATAAAAGAACAAACACCAAATTAATCTTCAAAGGCACTCTTGAGTTCACAGAACTGGAAAGTGTTACACAGGTACTTTACAGATACAAAATCTTACTCTTTTTAATTCCTGCGGTGGAAGTTTTCAGTTAGTGAGCTATACAGCCTGTTCATATAAAAAAAAAAGATAAGGATGGTATTTCAGAATTTGTGTCTCTAAATTCCAGTTAGCTTTAAAACCTTCCACATATGTTGGGAAATGCAGCTATATGACTATCTTTTAGCTTGTGTCAAAATTATTGTCCATAATTATTACTTAGCAAGCCTTGGGTCAAATTTTCCTTTCACTTACACCAGTAAAATGAGGCTTAAGTTTCTGTGCTGTCTCAAAGGCAAGAATTTTGCTCCCAGTTTTTTTCATTAAGTGCTGTGTTAAAAAATACAAACCATACCAAAAAACCCCACAGCATGTCAGATCATATCTACATAGCTACAACTGACAGAGCTGTAGTCATATACACAAAATCAGAATCTAGCCTACTATCACAGATCAATTGTGAATTTTGAAGTACAATCAGAAGGGAATAAAATTTCTTCCACTGTTACTTCTGTCATCATGAACAGAATAGGATTTCCCTCCTATATCTGTACTTTAATCTTTTTTGCTACATATGATATATTAGTTCCCTTAAATATCTCTGCAAATGTCACAGTATAATGCAAGTGCAGAAAGTCTGACACAAAAGTTAGTGTTCATAGTGCCTGAGAAATATTTTTTTTAATGGAAAGAAAATAATATTTGAATACTCAATCTTAGTACTGTTTCATATGCACCATGATATAAAATTCTACACCTAAATTCTCTGCGTATATTTGGACAGACCTTGATGAAATTCATACATAAGGGATGCAAATGCTTTGTTTCCATTTGATCTTTTAAGCTTTCATAACCATATACATATATTAGATACAAAAATGTTTTATTTCCTCTTTTAAAAATCCCCTTAATTCTATTGTGGTGCCAAAATCTCCTTATCCTATTCGTCCTCAGCTCAAAACCACATGCACATACTCATACAGCTATGGAAATGCAACTTGGCACAAGATGGCTTTGGAAATCAGCGTGTAAGGCAGCTCTAGGCAAGCACAGCTAAGTATGTTGTCTCTGAAGTTTCACAGTGACAGCACTGATGAAGTTTCGTGAGCTACACAGGAGTGTCAAGTGTCTCCTTAATACCCCTGTGCTCAATGCAGAGGGCTGTTCCCAGCCTCCTCTTTTCCTGCATGGTGTCAGTTCCTCTTCTCTGCCCTGCTGCCCATTAAGCTGCAGCCTGTGCAGGGTTTGGGTTCTGCTAACTGGCTCATGCTGGCCTTGAGGGGTAAGAATGAGATGCAGCCATCTCAACAGAGATGTTCGGGTTGAGTCTCTTTTCTCTACTTAGCCATCTGTTTTCACAAAACCTATAGAAAACTCCAACTTTAGAGCTTTCCAGTCCTCCATCAAATGTCCAGGGGCTGAACAGACTATTTAACAGTGGGCTAATGGAAAGCATCCTTAGGAAACAAAGCTGGTTTTGCCAGCAATATTTGCATAGTCCAGGGACTGTTCATGTTTCGGGTACCAATGTTATTCCTGTTTATACTTTCTGTTCATGCCTTTCCCTTTGCCAGTGTAGGTGATTACCAAGAAGAGAGTTTATCAGAGGTAATTAGTACTGCAGCAGTATGACAAGGAAAAATGCTTCATTTCAGCTACAGATCTCAGCTGATCCCTTGCTATTGCAACATCACATTGTTGCTGCCTAGTCCTACATTTTTCCTACCACAATTACTGCTCTTTCCCCTGAACGCTCAGAGCTGTGTATCTCATGTTATCTCTCATTTGCTACAAACCTCTTCCCACAACTAATGACCCTGTAGGAATCACTTCATCTTTCTCATCTGTGTGACAGTGCAGGCGAAAGACCTCAGACACTCACAGCTCATAGCAGTACCATTCCCAAGGAGGTCCTTAAACACAAAATACTTATCTTAACCTACTACTGAGAACAAAAGGAAAATGCACTCAGGCTTGTCCTCAGATGTAGAACAAACAGCTGTTCAGCACTTGGTACTCCAGCTCTTTTAGCATCTGTACTGACAAAGACACTGCTTATGTATACTATAGAAAACAACAAAATAATGCCTTCCCTATACATTATGAAAGTGCAGGTGTTTACTCTTGTTTTTATATACACGCAGCTGTAGGAATGTAGGGTGGGAAGTGTCTTTTCCCTTTTTTAACTTCTGTCAGGTATAAAGGCAAAAAAGAGTCTCTGAAAAGCCTCACGTTTAGCAACTTCCAGGACTAAAGCACGTTCGGCATTGAAGTGCTTTGGAAATTAAGCTCTCTAAGGTTCACACCTTACCACTAACCTTAGTTTAAAGATAATAAAAGGTTAGAGAGGAGGCATAGGTAAGAGGTTTTTACTCCTAGCTAGGTAATAAGAAAAAAACAAACATGATGGTTGCAAAAAACCTGTATTCCACAACAAATCCTTAAGACTCCCATGTGCTGCATCAGCAGCAGTACATCCTCGATTTTTATTGTAATCTTGTGGCTTTTTATTTGTAACTTATATGAAAAGAATCACATTGATTGGGGCAGATTTAACTCAGTAAAACCTATTCTACTGAGATTGTCAGAGCTAGGTGATTTTATCAAGTTCTCTTTTGGTTTCATTTTCTTCCTCATCCCTATCCCCAGGGGAGATTGCAGCCCAGCTTGCAGAGCAAATTGCCCTAAATTGAGTTCTTTCTCTGCCATATACAGGCCTGCCTTTGGCTCCTCAGCTTGAAAACTTTATGCATTCTTATTTTTCTCCATCTTCCTTAACACCCCCCTTCTCTTTCCAATTAAAATGGAGAAGTTTGCACCGATACCTGCTCCCAATTAAATGAATACTGCATTACCAGCCACACTCTCCAGATCTCCTTTACCCTCCCTTCATTAGCCCTATTCCTCTGAGGTTTCCTGGCTGTCTGCCAGGGACTTATGGCAAGAATTCAAAATCTTGTACACTTTATCCCCTCAAAATCATTCTTGAATTTAAGCAGCCTGCTCCTTGGGCCCAGCATGAGAAATGCTAGTAACTGATTCAAAGAAGAGGGGAGAAAAGAAAGAAAATGATTTATTTAAAAGGTTAAAAAGCTCCCATAAAAGAAGCTAAGCTAAAAGAGGTTAAACTTCCGGGCTAATTGGCTTCTGTTTCCTTTAAAAAAGTCTTTCTTGAAGACAACAAATGACAGGAAGGTGTTCCTGTTTTATTTAAGAGTATTCATGACTACAGAAAATGCATCATTCTCTTAACACCTCAGGCATGTTCACTACTGCTCACTCAAATTATACACCCAGCACAGAAAAAAACGAGGCAGTCAGAGGCTTAAGCAGTTGGGTTGTTGGGGGGTTTTAGGCCTTTTTAAAAAAAACACCATCTAATTTTCCAACAAATGTGAGCACTGCAGTACCATGGCATCAGCTACTCTCATCTGACATTTAAAATAACTAACATCATGTCAAGCTGTCAGCAACAATAGCCATATTGGCAAGTCTGAAACAGCAGAGGGAAGTACTGTATCCTTACATTACTACTTAAAACTATATAAACTCTCCTCATAACTCATGCAGGTTTGCTGCATTTATAGAACAATAATTTTTCAAATGGCTTGGCATCATTTAGTGGCTGAAGGCCTTTATGTGGAACTATGTTTTTTCTTGTGACCTGATTAGAAGCAGTCACTTAAACCTTCTAAAGCAAAGTTCTGATATTAATGGTGTGATGCTCAGTGACTGCTTGTCTCAAAATCATTCTTCCAAACCAAGCAGGTCTCCCCTCCTGTACACTCCAGAGAAGTTTTTATTTTTAAAATGCTATAGTATTTTTGTAGCATTGTAGTAGAAGTTTTGCAGGAGAGGTTTTTAGCAACATGAATGCCTTCAAATGGATTTACCCTCTCCACCAAAGCCAGTGAAAACATGGATTTTGCAGCACTGAATCCCTGCCTTTCATTAGCTGGCTGTTTCTCACAAGCCACAGCTTCCAAACTATTCCAAACTGGTGAGAATAGTTTGTAGGATCCAAGGTGTGTGTCTGGTAGGGAGGTTAAAAGTCCGCTCTTAATGTTTTCAGTGACTTGGAGGCTACGTGGTTAATTTTCTCTAATTCTTCATTTCTCAGCCAATATTTCTTGATGCAGGATGATTCCTGCCTAATGAAAACTATCTTCTAAGAAAATTCTTTAAAAGTGAAGAAGGAAAACCATCTCCTATTTGTGGAAGCCTCTTCTGATCTTGTTTTTAAATCTTGTTATTAAATCTTTCTTGACTAATTACTGCTTATCATTCGCTTTTATAGATGGAAACAGGAAAGTGTATTAGAACTTTGAGATTTGACTGCAAAACCAGTAAATAATACAGTATTTAGGTCTTATAAATCTTTCTGTAAGATCTTTATGACCAGGCTTTGAGCAACCTGAGGTGTCCCTCCCCATGTCATGGGGTTTGGTTCTACGTGATCTTTAAGGTCCCATCTAGCTCAAGCCATACTATGACTCTACAATCTTACTGCATTTATTCAAGTCATGTTAACAAGCAAGTGACAACATTGTCTCACCCCTTCCCTTTCAGATAGGTAATAAACAGAAAACTTACGCAGGATCAGAATTGACATGCACAATTTTTAGAGACAACAAAAGGAAAAAATAGACACTATGCAAAAATATATGATACATACACAGCACTCCAAAGAAACCAAACAATAAATTCTATCAAGTCAATAAAATACATGCTGAGAATTGACATAGAGTATTAAAATACTATGAAATAATTCTTATTAAACTAAATAAAATAAATTCATTATATCCACACTAGAAATTAATGGAAAGGAACCACCAGGGCTGTTGGGCTACATTCAATACTGTTCATAATCTCTGTTCAGGAAAGGCCACAGGTAACACAAGCCAAGAAAGAACTGGACTAAAAAGTTGCAAGTTAAGTAATTTGTAGATAAATAGTATGAATATATTGTACTGCAGTGCTTTCTGGATATTTGTGTGATCTGCGAGCACCATCAAGTTATGGATATTATGTAAGGTGTTGTACAAACAAAACTACTTTTTTTTTCAATAATTATGCTAATTTAAAGATTATCTTTCCGATAAATTCAGGTCAGGATTTAAATCCTAGGGCCTTTGTTTTACTCTCAACAGATTCTGTGACTAGCCAAGAAAAACCTATAATCCTCAAAAGAGATCTGGCATTTTTCAGTTTGAGTCCATCCATCAGCAACAAGACCATGACCAGGAAGAAGCTTCAGTGGTTACAGGTTAGCTGCCAAAATGAGGCAATTTGGGGGTTTCTGATTTTTGGAGTGAAATCGGAAATCTTTTGTTCAGTTCCCAGGTTCCTTAAATTATACAGGGGGAAAATCAGGTAGTTTGGAAGCAATCAGTAAACCCCTGAACTGTGACTTACTTAAATTTATTATATCCAACTAGCAACTGCCTACAGTGCATTTTGGGAACTGATAAAGACCAGCTCTTTATGTATATTCCCAGCTCTTCTAACTCAGGAACTGAAGCAGTACTTTTGTCTACAGGGGACCAGAACCTTGAACTTTCTTTCTCGCAGTGTTTTCCCCTCTCAGACTTAGTGTCTTTCTCTCTCTTTGACACAGTGAATCTCAGTTTTGGCAGAGTTTCAACAGCAAGACTGGAGACCATGATTCTCACAGAGACTAGCCTTGCATCTAACAGCATAAGACAGGCTTTGAACAGTGAAGATTTGAACCTGCTGAACTAGAGGAAAGAACTGAGACCAAGTTTTAAGATATTAAAAAAATATTTCTAAACTTGTAGTCATGCCATAAAAGGGTAAATTGTTCTTCTATTGCCTTATTTTAGGAGTCTGATATTAAATCAATAGCCACATTTTCATAGTCTGCTGCAGTTACCATGTGTGAGGCACATGCTGAGACTGCCAACTGATTGGAGTTTCTTAGATTTAAACCAATTGTTTCTGGACATCACCTGATTTGCACCCGGTGCAGATTCCCACCTGCTCAGCATGGGCAAGATTGGAATGATCCTGAAAAATCTCACAAGTGCAATTCTAAGCACTCCAGAAATTTTAATTTAGCAATAAGAAGCCTACATCTTCCTACTTGATCCCATGGTTAGATGGCAGCTACCTATGGATTTTCAGTTACAGACTTGGGTATCAAAATTCAGTTTAGAGACAGATATCTAAATTCCCTCTGTTTTTGGATCTGCCCCTGGATTTACTGAAAATGTTCTGTCTTATATAAGCTCACACAGTAGCCCAAATCTAAAATTTCCAGATCCAAATCTTTATTATACAAGTGTGTTTCTTGTTGCTTAGCTTCTAGTTTTCTGAATGAATCAAAGCCATCTAACTTTTTCTGACTCAGATAAAAATACATATATTTTGCCAAGCAAAGCACAGCCAGCAGAGTACTACAAACGAGTCCAAAACCCAGATGGAGAGAAGACAGACCACTGCCCTGTGTTGACACTGTTTATTGAGAAATAATGTTACCTAAACTGTTTTCCTTGGACAAAGTGAGCCAGTTTGCCCTTTGTGAAAACCATCATCCAAGGTCTTTCAATTCATGTGCAATACAGATATCTGCTTGCCGTGGGGAAACAAACAAACAAACAAACAAACAAACAAAAACCCCAAACAAAACAAAAAACCCAAACCCAAACAACAAAACAAAACCAACCAAACAAAAAAAAAATATGCAAGATTCAAAGTAAAAGTATTTTCCTCACAATTCAGAGATCTCTGAATTCTATTTTGAGATGTGTTTACCTTCAAAAGCTAGATGAATATATTTACAATGCTCTTTTAAGGAACAGCAGAACTAGTCTTTCTATGAATTTCTCCTACAACACAATTTTCATTCTTAATTGGACCACAATTGTTAATTGGACCAAAATCAAGTTTGTGATTCCTCTTAGTCTGCAAAAGGCCCTGAATATGCTCTTAGAGACACCTCTCAAATGTTAAGCAGTTTAATTATACTTAATATTTCTATAGTTTGTTGGCAACCTCAAAAGGGACACTGAATCACATTCACCCTACTCTCACCAGACCCTATCAACATCAAAAATGAATAATTATTCATTGATTATGGCATAGTGAACCTCCAGCAACATGGAATCATTTCATCCAACAGTTTTGAAACAATTTCCCTTCCCTGCCAAATGTTCCTTTTTACAGCTACAGACGGATCAGCTACAATATGTTAGGCCATGGAAAAAAATGAAATAGTTACAGTGCATTAGAACTATTAAGGTAATAGAAGGAAAAAAATAATATCTGATGTATAACTGAAAATACAGTGGAACATACTTCAACAAATTAATATTTAAAGTCCAAAGCTTACTTAAAAAAGAATGATAACCTACTCTGTAGCACAAAGATGTATTGATAACATATTATTTATAATCCAGTGTTACAGTTATTTTTTGATGCTCAAATCCCTTTCCCTCAACATTTTGTTTCCCAGTGCAAGTACTATTCGAAGGAGAATCTATATAAAGGAAAGCTCTGATTATTCTCCTAACAGCAGTCTATTACTGGGATCAGCCTCAAGTATCTCAGGGTTTCTAGTAAAGCTTCTGTATTTTGCATGCTAGCTAATAGCTAATGCCTCTTTGATGACTCCAAGAAATGGGATTACAGTCCTATGTTTAAAATAAATGACTGACAATAAATGCAGTTCTATAACACATTTCCATGTATCTTCAGTTCATATGAACTTCCTTGGAAGTCTGAGGGTGCTATCCATTTCCTAGTTTCATAATTTATTGTTATCATTATGACCACTCCTAACATCTGCAGGGGGAATCATAATACTAAAAAATATGGTATTTCTGCTACAACTGGTATGCAGTTTCCAGATGTTAAAATGAAGGCATACAAAGAAGAACTTGGTCAACTTCATATACTGAATCTGCAGCACAGACAGGGTTGGAACATCAAGTTCTTGAATCTCTGTACCTCAGTAACCAGTATCCTACTCATAATACATTTGATATCATAGGAAGTATCAAGAATATTCATACATGTCATGAAGTTCTAAAACATATATAACAAATGACGCACAACAAAGTAGCATCGCATGAATACATAATAAAGTATGGTTTTGGGCAATATTTAAACTTTTCAACTTCTGATTCTCTACATTCCCTCAGCCAGGTGTAAAAATACTGGTGCTACTTGTCTCTTGAACCTGAAGCAACCACTGAACACACCAAAGCCGTACAATATCTCATGGTTCTCCTTGTGCACCTTCTTCTGAAGTGAAGGACTGCATAAATAAGACACGGTATGGAGTCCAGGCAAAGAAACTCTGGCAACCTGGGAATAGCCAGCCTAGGAGCTGGCAACACAATTTTAGAAGTAGTAATGACAAGACTCACAATGCAACCATGTGATTATTAGCTTGGCCTTTTAATTTTCTGAAGCACGTGAGAACAAAAGTGAAAAATGAGTGGCAGATCTGCAGCCCTACCAAGGCTAAAGAACAGCAGCAGAGATGGATTGCAACTGTCTCTGTGTGAAGATCTGGGCTCACTGGACCCAGATTAGTGCTTGAATTCTGGTTACAAAAAGGTTGGAACCACTGTGCTATTACATGTCTACTGTCACTTCTTTTACCTATTTATTATTATTAATACTTATTTAAAAGAAGAAAAGAAATTGGGAAAACTACCTTCAAAACTATTTGTATTTATGGCCAAGGAGTAAGGTACTAATACCACACAGACAGGCAAGTCAGCAGATTAGTGCTATGTTTCTTCCAAAAAAGATGGAAACTCCTCGCTTTTGCTGGTATCTTGTCATCACTAAAGTGCAGCAAGTTCCTACCAGCCAAAACTCAGCAAGAGCTGTCACTTCACAGACAGACAGCAAACCAAGTTGGTCTGTATGATGCAACACATTCCAACACCAGCTCCTGCTGAAATAGGAAAGCTTTTCTGCACAGAAGAGATATACTGCTGATCGTCTGACTATCGGACCTTTCACGCAACTGATTCAGATCACTGAGATAAATGCAACTAAACCAGGAGCAAAACAAAAGTGGTGGTTTTCTTTAGTTAGTAAAAGGCATTACCTCAAATCAATGAACTGCAGCCCAAGGTAGGTGGTATGTACATCTCCCGTTTGCCTCACATTGTTGGCTGACTTCCTTTAGATTTCATAGAAGTTCTTTTATATGTAAGTCCCCAGTAATCAAGTGGAGTTAAGAGGTACACATTAACTGAATGACTCCATTAAAAAAAGTTATAGACCTCGAATAGGCTCAGTGTTGTTTAAAACATGATAAAAACATTACCATTTATTCTTCTAATTACTACATGCAATTTAGACCTTTTTTAATTATTATTCCTAGAAGTCTATGAGCCATTCCACTTTCAATTACACATGTATAAACCAGGAGAAATTCCATTCAAAACAGTGAATTTTGTTGGTGTAAAAACCAGAGGAAGTTACGTAATGACTTCAAAATGTGTTTTATGTGTAAAACTTGCTGATGATAAGTAAATATGAATTTAAAATAAGAATTCATGATTAAAACATTTCATGTTAGAAATGTATACTGTTTGGTGTTCTCATAGTGTAACTAAAGGTAACTAAAAAGAAAAGAGAATGTTTAAACAATGTAGATCACCTCTCAAACATCAAGCAACTAGGCAATACAATCATTTATAATCATTTTCAAACGAACTAACCATAAAGGATGAGCCACAGTGGTCTCTGAAGTCACACACAGCTTTGAAAGACTGGTATGATCGTGTAAAATGTCAAGGAAGAGAACTTGGGTGTGTCAGTATAGTTGATTTTCCTTAGGAGTTTCTACACAATACTAGTTTAAACTGTGTAAAGGTTACATGACTTGCTCATTGGGGGACAAAAGGGCTCAAGGATATCCATAGGTTATCAGAGCATCTCTAAACATCCCTAAACAGAAGAACTGTTTGAAGTCAAAAACCACAGCACAAAAATATTTACCATTACATGACTTTAGACTAAAGCAAAGTGGCAGGAGCAAAATGAAAAACTTTTCCCTAACTCCCTGCAGAACTCATTCCTGAGGTGCAGAATGGTGCGTCAAAAACTTATCAAAATTCAGAAGATAGGAAGCCTTCACTTGATCAGCTTTCACCATGTCACCAATGCTGCAGCATTGACAAAAATAACAGGATCACAATATGTATGATAATTTAGCTTTCAATAAAAAGTTCAAACCTCCATTTATGCTACTGGAAAAATCAACTGTCCATGAAAGAAAGCCCAGAAAGGCAATTTATTATTGAATAAGTAATTGTCTAAACTAGTTTTATTACTTCACAATACATCACTTGTAGTTAAAAAGAGATGAAAAGCAATAAAATATTTGCAATTACAGATAAATCACATAGCAATAACCGTGTATGAAACTCTTAACAACTACACATCCTAACTTTTGCTCCCCAGATAGCAATACCACTTTATTTGGTTTGTTAACAACACATGCATGATGGCAAGGAGTGATGAATCACTCATATCCTCCATACTTCAGTGAACTGACCAACCCTCTCCAGGGATGTGAAATTATGGTCACACATCTTTAGTTCATGCATCAATAACAATTATAATCTAATGTGTTTCTTGAGACCTAGACTATAATGCGGGGAGAGAGGAGTGACGTTTGGGGGGGTGGGGTAGGGGTGTGTGTTTAATTTTTTTTAAGAAGCTCCCTCACATAGGTGAATCAAAATATTGAACAGAACAAACAGTGTAAGCCACTGATACAACATACCTTTTCAGGAGGAACTGTTACAGACAGAATAAACAAGAACATTAGCCTCTCCCAGTCTTTAATATGGTATGTCACAAAAAGATTAGAATGCAGTGAAGACATTTAGATTTTGTTATTGAAGAAAATGTGCTGTAAGGAATAAACTTTCATATTGTATAAAATGAAATACATATAGAATAAAGTGCTTATGTGGAACTGTAATGTTTATCCAGCATATCAATAACTAGGTGATCTTGACATTTAACTGCTAAAACCAAGCCTAGTCCCAAAAAAAACACCACGGAAATAGTCTAGAATATTCTCACTTGACCTTCCTTTACCACTTGCAATCAAATATGCTTGGGAAGGCTGGACTTGATGACATCTTTCCTCCTATAGGTAGCAAGCTCTTGAGTCAAATCAGGCTCAACTTGGTTTGGGATGGTGAAGTTAAAAGATATGGTTAACTAGTGTATTTAAAATAATTCCCCTCAGGAAATGCCTGCCTGTCTTTGTTGACGACAGAGTAAAATTAGAAAAGATTGGTTCCTAACTTAGGAACATCTTTATGGAAGATAGAATTACTCTGTATGTACATATTTTCAAATTAATGTAGATTTTGGTTTAGTATACCATTTCACTTTTCAAATGTAACTGCTGAAAGAGAACCCACAGAAGAAATATCCCTGATTAAACAATTTTTCCGATTTTATTTTGTAAAGTCAGAAAACTCATGATCTATTTGTAGTTCAGATGAAATGATGTAGAAAGCTTCTATCTTTTTCCTGTCCTTCCAGAACTGAAATATGACTTAATGCAATGAAGTACACTAGTTACTTTATCAGTTACACTGATGGAAACACAAATCTTGGAAAGGGAAGGAAAAAGGGAAGGAAAAAGGGAAGGAAAAAGGGAAGGAAAAAGGGAAGGAAAAAGGGAAGGAAAAAGGGAAGGAAAAAGGGAAGGAAAAAGGGAAGGAAAAAGGGAAGGAAAAAGGGAAGGAAAAAGGGAAGGAAAAAGGGAAGGAAAAAGGGAAGGAAAAAGGGAAGGAAAAAGGGAAGGAAAAAGGGAAGGAAAAAGGAAAGGAAAAAGGAAAGGACCAAACCAAAACCAAACAGCAACCAAAAAAAACCCCACAATGACAACAAAAACACACACACACAAAAACCAAAACCAAAACACAACTGACCAAAAAAATCCCACAAAAAAACTACCAAAAAAACCAACACACACAAAAAAAAAACAACCAAAACCCAACATTCCAGACAGGTAGCATGATTTGGGAACTGCATGTTTAAGTAGTTTAACATTGGGAACAGACATGTCATGCACGAGTACTACCAAAGTCAGTGCTCAGAGACCCTTGAGTGAGCACCATACTGTAAATGGAAATTTCAAAACAAGAGTAAATGCTAGTGAAAGAACACACAGCTGGAGAACTGAGGATGTCTACTACACAATTTGGAATAGTTCTAGAGAAGAGAATACTTATTGCTGAGTTAAAAGTCTGTCAAGAAGGTCCAATTTTTGACAGGTCACTGAAACCAAACTATCGAAAAAGAGAACCAAATTGTCTCATTCTTCAATTGCAATCAATGTCAAATACCCATGTCAAAGAAGACCATCAAAAAATAACCCTATTACTGACAACAGCAGATTTTAATGCATTTCATATGCTCAATAATTTTCAGCTAGCTGAAAGATGCCAACTATGAAAATATGTTGCAAAAATGTGAGTACAATCCTGTCTTCTGAGGATGATATATTAAATGTGAAGATACCTAAAGAAAGTGTAAAGAATTTGTACTTTATCCAAGTGTTGTCAATCTTAACTAATCCAGTCCCCGATAAAAAACAGGTTGTTATTAAATTCTAACAAGGGAAAGAAGAGATGAGAAAGGACTTAAAGGCTATTTTTAGGCCAGCAATTATAGCAAAGCAGGGACTATTTTTTGGTCCTATGGTCAACGGTCAACTGGCATAGTGTGACTTGTGTCCATGCAGCTTCTGCACCTTATCTCTAAAACCAGAGTGGCCACATTCAGACTGCCTATTAAGAACAGACCTTAACTAATGCTACTCACTCCTCTACATTTGGGGTAGAACTCGTGACAACGACCATGCTCACCATTTAACAATAGGAATGAGCAGAGGGCAGCTTTCAGGTTCATGCTCCAACCCTGTGTAGTTTACTAGGATAGATATAGTAATACAACTGGGAGACACGAATTAACCCAATATTGTAAGCAGAATGTACCAAGCAGCAGGAATCATTGCCGCAAGAATAATGGTTATGTAAATGGACAATATCTTAAAGTATAAATAAGATTGAAAATCCAGACTACAGAAAAGATACCTAAGGCATAATAGCACAAAATCAAAGCCACTTTGAAAGAGACCACAGACTTGCACAGACAATGAAAAATAGCACTATATCTGTCAGACAAAAAAAGACTAAAGACGTAGAGTGGTTCATATCAGTGTATGAAAGTTTGCAGGTACCAGTCAAATATGCACTAGCACAGGCAGAGAGGCTGACAGCAGCATGACTTCCTTGGATGAATATTTTTGCCCATCCCTGTACCAGAAGATAAATACACTGTCAACCTGAAAGTAAATTGGGCATTTATTAACTTAGCTGTTCAACGCAAAACAGAGGTGAAGGTAGACAGTAAACTGCCCAAGAAAAAATTTGCAGCAGTAATTTGCAGTTGCAACACCCTGTCTTCATCAAGAGTGTGATACTACTGAGGGGTCAAGGAGTCAAAACAAACACAGGAAAGTTTGAGGAGCTCTGAAGAAAAGACAGTAGCTGAAGATCAAACAAATCCACGGTTCAGGCTCCTAAAATTGTTCAGCTTTGGCAGAGAAACCAGATCAGCTAAAAGAATAAGTTGCTGTCCTGGTTCAAGTGCAAACAATTTTCAGAAAAACAAAGGAAGGGGTTTTTCCTTAAATTTAATTATATGAAATATCAAAATGTCTACTTCAGGGGAAAAAGATTAAGGCATTCATTCATGTTTCATTTCCTTTATTTTATTTTTTTAATAAAGGATCAAGTTCTTGAACCAAAATCTTAAACTCACTACTGTGCAGAGGTCCAAATGTGAGGAAATACAATATCTAAATGCAAACATATGTTGACTGCAAATAGTTCAAAGGAGTAAACAAGCAAAATTATCATTAAGCAATAATAGTCAAAATTGTCAATCAGTGCCTTACTCAATCTGGTCACTGACAAATGATGAGTTCAGAGCAGAGAAACTGGTTTTGTATGTCATTCATGGCATAAAAAGATTCATGTTTTTATTTTAAAAATTAGTATCTACTGTGAACAATGTAGCACAGACCCAAGATCAGCTTAGCAAGCACCGACCTGAAAGTATGGCAATTATTTTTAAATTAGAAATTGATGATTTGCAAATTGATTAGAAGCTGAGTGAAACTTGATGACTGCATGAAAATTCTCTAGAATGTTTGATAATACTTCACTGGAATAAAATCCAAATCTACAGTTACTATCAAACTGATTTTTAAACATTGTCCAATTTCAGAAAAAGAGTAGGTTGCAGCAGTTCAGGATGAGAATATGATATTTAGTAGTGCAGACTAACTGGAACAGCATATTTGAAGCCCTAAATCAAGGGCTGAATACATAGAAGGGAATTAAAATTATCAGAATGGTGAGCTGACAATGTTACTAAAAAAATATCTTAAAAAGGATAACTGAAAGATAAATCAAAGGACTGAAAAATCCAAGAGACAAGCCAGAGATGTTTGATATTGCTCCTGAATAGGGCCGTTGAAGAATTTATCTAGACTTTGTCACGTGTGCAAAAATACAGTCTCTGTCAATCCAAAGAGACCTATACTGTGGGACAGGATAAATTGTCCCCTGGAGTAGTCCTCAATTTACTTAAAGTGACTAGGAAGATGTATATATTCATTCTAGACTATTATTTAAATTTTCCTGAGATTGTACTGCAGTTAAACAGGTGATTATGCAAATGCATTTTTGCTAGACATAGAATAACTGACACAAGGTTTAGCACTGGGCCACAGTTTACTAGGGAGTACTTGAAACAATTTACAGTGAAGTATGTGTTTACCAATGTGATGATCTTTAAAAGGCTATTATGAAACAATCCAGATCTAAAGAACATGAACATTTTTAATTTAAGCCTCATTAAGTCTGCCTTTTCCCTTCAGTTACTGCCATCTCACAAAAAAGTATTTATGGTATCTTAAAAGAATTAAGCATCCCAAGCCAAAATTTACCTTCCTGTGGAAAAGGTAAGCAAGTCATTCCTTTGCTGTGTTTATTTATGTGACAAAGAAATACAGGTGTACCCTGAACATGGCAAGTGACTATATAATTCTTCCTGTGCAGACCACTGGCTAAGAGGCTGCTGGTATCAGTGCCCCTGCAGAACAAAGAGAATTATAAGGATGACTTAACAAATAGGCAGATTCATTAACATTTCTTAAGAAAACTGCCTCATGTCACAGCTATCAGGGCAGCTACTCTTTGGCTTGCTTGATTTGAGCTTGCTCCTTTGAGCATCTACCTGTTCTGGGGCTAGGTTCACAGCTGTCCAGCTTTTAAGATAGATGGGCTACAGAACCTCTGCAAAAATTGTATTCAAATAGTTCAGTAGCTTATGTGAATTCTGGACAGCTGATCCTTTCTTAAGATTCTGTGATCACTGGCACCAAGTTACTTGACTGGCTTCCTCTTAAAACAAGGTACAGTCTTATCTTCATGTTTATACTACATAAAGGCTTAGTTTCCCCTTAACACAATGGATGTAGATGAAATATCTTCTATCATCCACCAAAGTTTTATCAGCTTGTTTTCTGTTAGTACCTTTATTTTTCAAAAGAGAACTCTTATTTTAAAATCCTCCATATTTCTTCTCACTTCAAACTTCCTGCCTGGACACCAGATTATGGTGTCAGAGGCTACAGTGGTAGATAAGATGGTGAAATACTTATCTGAAGCTTCTGTTTTACTTAGTTGCTTAAAGAGGGGACTAAATAGGATAGGAAATAGACAACCTTGGTTCAAAAGCCCCATGGCCATGTTAGGGCCTCATTGCGCCCAAGCTTAAAATGCTGTGTGAAGGTGGAGCATGAAATCACACAATCTACCAAGTAGCCTATTAAGCAGGACACCCTCCTGCATGGTAAAATGCTTCATTTTGCAAGCTGTCAGCAGAAAAGGAAAACAATCAGATCTACTACTGCCTGTCTGTAAGTTCAAGTCACTAGACTGTTATGGAAAAGGTGGATGGCAACACTGCTACTATCACTCTTTCAAGTGTAAGTTGCCAATCATTGCTGCCTGCTCATATTTTTACTTTGAATGTATGTATGAGACCTTGAAGGTTTCGTACTGAGTTTTCATGATGTTTAGATCAGAAATATCTATCTCCCTTGTGGCTTAAAGAGCAGAGTACATAGAAAAGTACTCATGGGAAAACTGAAGATCATGGAAACTTAGGTCACGTATTGGACCAGCCAAAGTTACCATACAAAGTAGTTAAACCTTTAGGAAGCATAATTACTGACCAGCTGAATTTAGGCACTTGTACAATTAAGCTGTGCTGAAAAGAAACCTCCCTGAACCACCCCGGGGCTTAGGTGTCTGAAAGCCTGCACCCTTCAGCATGGAAGTGCTTAAACTTTTTGGTTTTGGTAAAATAACTTAGAAAATTAATGAACTATAAATGCAAAACCACACTTTTATTTGTACACCTGAGAACTATAGGGGCATAGCTATAAAGTTGAAGGCTACATTACATGTAGTCAGAGATTTTTGGTTCCTTTTAGAATTGATGGATAAATTAACTATAATCATTAAAATAATTTTGTTTTCACCAGTCTACCTCTTTTTCCTGCAAAACAGAAAACCTGAAATATTCCAACTTTGTTAAGACCAAAAATAAGTATTTTACTCTGGGGTTATTGATCCCTTTTGTTTAAGTTTCATTTTAAATTAAGAATGTATACCTGAAATAGAAAATACAAGTGCTTTATTTTTAAACATCAAAAATGGTTTTATTTCTGACAAGATATTTACTGTAAAAAATAAATATTTTTTATCTGCTCATGTTTTGTTTTTTTTTCAATTGAAGCTATGGGGCATATTCTGTTTTTAAAAAAGTAATCATTTAACTTACAAAAAAAAAAAGAAGATTTGAGCAAATTACTAATTGTCAAGAGCTCTTTGCTTGTCTTTGTCAAAGAAAGAGAATCAGTACCATCAGATTGTCTTTGTAGTACTGTAGCTGCTAACAATAAAATTACTTTTTGTACTAAAAGTCTTAAGGGAGCTATTGCAATGAAGAACCAAAACAGCAGATGTTACCCAATGTAAGTACTGATAAGTATCAACTGAAAAATAACACACAAAAGATAATACAAGCACTTAAGCATTAGGAGATACAAATAAGCACAAAAGTGTACGCTATTTTCAAGAAAATATGGTACCCAAAGGCACTAATCGACTCCATGGACTAAATAATGTATTTAGCAGTGTAAAAAGAAAGCCTTTATCAACTTATAAGTGTATAAAAGAGCATCAAAAATCACTGGCTGTTTTTCCTTCCACTAAATAGCAAAACTGATACAAAAAAAACTTTTTTGAAGAAAATTCTAGCCTGATGACACTTATGCTAATTTAGTTTTTTAAATATATAATTAGGGATGAAGACTGAGGAAAAACTTTCTGGTGAGAAAGATTTAATATTCCCCTTATGCTACTGGAAAAAATTTATCACAATAACAGTCATATAGTAGTCAGCTCTAAGGGCTCCAAATTCATGCCCCAATGACATTCTTGGAAAACTGCAAGACATAACTCAAGATTTTTTTGCATGTTTTTAAAAAGTACTCCTTCAGTAGAAATGCAGCTAGAGGAAAGCACATTGTAATAGCACTTTCTTCTTACAGGAAGCAGTGCTTAAACCAACAAACAAACAAACAAACCATTAAAAAAAATCCCATTAAAAACAAACAGACAAACAACCAAAAACCCCCAATTCCCTCAGATGATAAATTTTAGGATTAATTCCAGTTCTAAGATTGCCTGGCTTTCCCTTTTGTTCCCTTCCTCCCCAAAGACAACTACTCATTATGGCTTCGGACTGTAGACTCAGAGCTAGGAACTGGTGGTGGGTAGTAAGTGGAGGCTGACAATCAGAGCAGGCTGGTACTTGGGCTGCCTACTGATTAAGAAGATCTGAACCTAATGGCTTAGGTGGCTTAAGTGGTTCAAAGGGTTTAACAGGTCTTTCTCCACGGACCGAATTTCACTCTTGTTGAATGTTAGGAGCATAAGAATGTAACACAAAGTCAAACAGAGAAACTGGCAGCAATTTCTTGTGAACAGGGCTCAAACCTGGAGAAACGAAAAGGATGTAAAACAAGGAGGGTGTTTGTTCCCTTTCTCCATATCTTTTTATTTCCTCTTTGCTCCTCCACCTTAGGCACTATGGTAAGAAATGCACTACAGGCCTGCACAGACTTTCTAAATAAGAGCTGTGGTCTATGACAAAAAGTGAACACAAATTAAGAACACGGGAAATCAAATATATGAAGACTGTCCTTTTTTCCATTTGCTCGTTCAGTAATTCCTTATTTTAAATACACATTACTGAGTAACTCACAGATCCTTCAGACTACATATGAGAATGACTTTCCGACAGCAACAGACAAGATTCAGAATGAAAAATTTCACTGCCAGGCAAGAAAAATTTGCAATAATTTTCTATAATACAAGCAGACTTTTTTAGCACTTTTATTGCAGAAGCAATTCTAAATAACAGAGCTTGTCTTATAATAGCATTTCTATAATAATGGTGTTTTATAACAGAAGTGCTATTATTACAGAAATGGTATTATAATAGTAGCATTATTATTGTAGAATCTTTTCCGTAACAGCAGTGCTAAATAAGCCCGTTTGTATTACAGAAAATGATTGCAAACTTCTTCCATGGTGCTGAAAATGCCTAAGCCTTTATGTCTAATGTGATCCAGATTTTAAGAAGGTTCATGAAAGTCTAAGAAACTCTTTCAAAAGGAATACAGGCTGCAGAACAGATGAAAACCTTGTCATGGCTCAGCACATGCTATATCTGTCACCAAATTTTAAAATTTAACTCAAATTCCAACCCAAAAGTGGTTCAATGCAGAAGTTAGCAGACCATGTCTTTGAGAGGAGTAAAATATTTTCCGTGCTGGAATAAAGCACTGAAATGTTGGAATATCATCTGAGGTGATAAAAAGATGTAATATTCAATAACAGTTATACAGCAAAAATGCTTTGGAAGAAATCTTATATCTATATCAACTACATTAATATAAATTTCACTCATCATTCAATAAAGTATATATTGCTTTGCCATATACTTAGGAAGCATTCATCTAAAGAATTTAACTCTCTATATAGGAAATGAATAAGTAAATTTTAGTTCATAAAATTCAACTTCTTTTTATTAAAGTTATCTGGTAATACTTCAGTGCTGAGATTCTAGTGCAGTATAGAAGACAGAAAGAATTTAAGTTCCAAAGCTACTGACCTTTTTAACATTAAAATAAAATCCTATATACTTCTAGGTTGATACAATCAGATTATACCATCTGGTTAGGATGGAGTCTATGAAACAGTAAAGTAAGAAAATTCAATAAACTCATATCCTCTGAAGGCATTTTTACATTTTTTAGACTGTCATGAAAGCTTTAGATGTGTGTTTATATGAAATGAACTTATTTTATTATTGATTTCAGGCAGAAAGGAGTTTTGCTGGGTCTTTTCTTGCAGCCTGCATTGCTATACAGGGTAGCTTTCTTTACAGCAACGGTGCTAGCTCACAACCACAAATGAAAATTTTCATGAGCTATCCTTTTTTCTTTTAGATTGAAAGATAATGTTTGACACAGAAAGGCATAGTATAAAATTCATATTTAAAAAATAATTCTAACATAGCAAAATAAACTGAAAAAGTTATTGACTAACTTTTTGTAATTAAGTTTTTCAAATACAAATTTCAACACTTTACAAACCATGTAATCAACAGAGGTTATATATTCATTCCAAAATCGACAGTAAAAGATTTGCAAAAATTATCTTTCAAAAACCCTACAAAGCTAAGCCAAACTCTGCTGCTTCCTCTCTGTTTATGATGATGATGTTTAATCACAGGAATAAGTATTCCTATGTTCATGCCTCAGACAGGGTTTAGTTCTGCACAGTCTGAAGCTGAGAATCATTCAGCCACTTGGAAAGGTACATTCTCTCCCTACACAATTTGTTTCTCTCTCTCTCTGATTGTTAATTCTTCCCACTCACTAGTTAGTCAGGTTACCAGAAAAGTTCATCATACTCTGCTATTTCTTCTGTTACTCCTACAGGCATTTTATTTCACAGCCTGCCTTGTGTTTCAATACCAATTTCAAAGTTAATATACCATCTGTTTAACTTCTCATTTAAACCACTGTGAAGTCCTGACAGTTACCCTGTCAAAATAACACTAGTGGTGCGGGATTAATGATGATATTTTCAAAGAGAAAAATTTAATTGACACCAGGTACAGCCTCCCAGTGTATCTTGTTTCCCCGTTCTTTACATTATGTAGACTCTTTGGGGCATGAAATGTCTATTTCTGACTTCTTAGTTGTTTTTTTTTTCATGTGAAAGAATATACATTTATTTGTTAAGAAGTGAAAAAAGATAAAACAGGATGAATTCCAGAACGCTGCCTCTTTCCTAAATAGCCTGTTGGCAGCACCTTATGCAGGGAAGTTTCTGAAGTACCGACTCAAGCCATGCTCTCTCCTGCCAATTCTGTCTTGCTTCCCATAGCACCAAAATAATTGGTATTCTTCTCAAGTATCTGCAGTTATCCTGCAAAACACTTTTCTAAAATACCTCATTTTGTTTTGGCAACTCTGTACATACTTGCTACACTTGGCTGCTGCAACTCCAGTCCATGCCTAGCTTAAGCCACCAATTTATTATCTCCTCATACTTTTTTAAAACTCTTGACACATGATTTATAAATTAGGAAATGAAAGTAAATGCCTACGTTTTTTCACAGTCTGTTGATGTAATAGTAACTTGCAAAACAATATGCTCTCCCTACCAGGCTTCCTGCACCCCATAAGCAAATCCAATTCAAAATGAGATCACGGTACAGTGACCTCATTCTGACTGTTACCTTATGCTTTTGGCAGCCCAGAAGAAAACACCCTTAGCTCTTGTGCTGCGTTTCGATCTCTTTAAATTTCTCCAGGGGTTTGAATATCTGCTGAAAAGCTCTCTGCAGCTCTGAATACACCAAAAGAGGAAAGGGAAGCAAATGTGGGGAGGGAGAGGGAGAAGAAGGGAGGGGTGTGAAAAGTGGGGATTAGTTGATGAAAAAATGTCAAGCTGCCTGCAGTGGAGGCAAGAAGGGGTCGAGGGTAATAAAGCCAATTAGTGGAGCAGAGGATAAGAAGCCATATTTGAAATAAAGGAGTGATAATTTTAAGCAGCAAGGGAGAGATTAGAATACAGAAGTGCTAATGGTATGCAGTTTGGGAAGGAGAGGTATAGTATTGGATTGAGGAAGAGAAGATGGAATCAAATACAAACCCTAACATTTCTCCTAGATGCTTAAATTAATGCTCCTTTATTTCTGTACTAGCCTCCACGCTGAATGATGCACAGATTACACAGATCTCCTGATTCCCTTGCTTCCTTTGCTTGCAGTAGGATTATTGCATATATGAATGTTTTCTCATTTCCAAGCAAATTCTTTCCTTTGTCTTTTATAATGAACTGATTTACCAGAATTCCTCTTGATTAATCTCCTTCCATTTTGCATGGTCTTACAAATATTCAGTGTCAAGTATTACTTTAAAATAACCCTATTTTCTATTTTGAAGTACATACTATAATTACTCATTTTATTTTTTTACACTATTTGCTGGTTTATTACTAACTTGTTTCCATATTTTACACAGCTTGCTACTTGATAATAACTGTGCAGAAAGGGCACAATGCAAAAATTTAGGCTTTATTTAGAATCTGCTTATATTATTCTCTCTTTTTAAAAAAAAAACAACTAAACAAACAAAAAAACCCCACTTCAGACAATGAATATGCTGGGTTTGTTTTTCAATGGTGTTAATGGTCTTAAAGAACAGAATACATGCAAAACATTCCAGTCGTCACTGTTTTCTAAACTAACTTTCCATGCTGTCAGTTTATATCAGGGGTACACCTGTAACATAAACTTGTGGCATTTACATACCTAGCATCATTTCTGTAGTTATTGGGCTTCACTCACATATCATATCTCTGGAACTTAAATAAATGTTCCTCCCATTTTGTTTTACTCCTGTTCAGACATAACTACCTTGAATGTAAACAATCAAGGATTCAAAGAATGCAGTATTTGTAAGTGCATACACACCAAGGCTGAATTCTATATTCCTCAAATTAAAACTCAGATTGACTTCAGCAGGATCAGCATTCGCCCCATGAATCCAACATCTCATGTTCAATAGAGAAGCAAGCATAGAATTCCTGTACCAAAGCCATTCTTTGCCAGGGAAAAGTCTAAAGAAAAATCTCAATTGAAATAATGTAAGAGGTGTTTTGAACAAATTAATTAGTTGGGTAGTAAAGAACCACTGAGTCAACAGTAACCACCTATAGTTTTAAAAGAATTCACACATAAAATTGCTGGTCTATTAACTGGGGTGTGTAAATGACCATTTAAACCTGATTTCATACAAGGAAAAGGGAGATGGCATTTAGAAGAGCAATTCATTAAAGTGTCTCCAAAGGTGATCTGGGAACTAAAAACTAGAAAGTCTGAGTCCTTTATCAAACAAACTGCCACATATAAAAATGAAGGAAATATTAGTAAACACATGGAGCACCAGAAAACTGAGCTTTTGTAAAGAGAATCAATGCTTCACAAATCTATACGAGGTTTTAGAGACATGTGAACTCTTGGATATATATTCCTCACCAAAAGATTTAAAATGCAAACAGCAAAAAATAAAAGGTATTTTTAAAATTCATTATTGATTAAAAGATGGCAAACAATCTTCCAAATGAAGCGACGCTATCTAATCTTAATTTAAACCTAACCTTAAAAATGGGTGAATACTGAGGTGATAAAGCAATGGGATGATCCAACATTTTTCCACATACCATATTTTCTGCTGACTACAAACAGTTACAGAAACAGTACAGAATTACAAAATATCTTCGACTAGAAGGTCAGCTGTTCCCAATTAAAGCAGCACTATTTTGAAGTCAGATCAGGTTGGTCATAGCCTTGTCTGGCTGAATTTTGAATATCTCCAAGGATGACAGCTACAAAAGTTCTTTGCAACCTGTTTCAGAATTTTGACACACTTTATGCAACAAAACAAAGCAAAAAAAAAAAACAAACAAAAACAACTTTTCACAGTCTAATTGGAATTTCCCTTTACACAACTCTGATTTATTTTTTTTTCCCCCTCTGTACTTCTGAGAAGGGTCTGGCCCTGTCTACTCTGTAATGTCCCACTGGTAGTTCAAGTCAGTGGTAAGGTCCTTCCTGGGCCTGCCTTTCTCTGAGGCCAAATAAACTCATCTCTGTCAGCTTTTCCTTCTATGTCATGTGTCTTTTAATGGAACATAAAATCAGGCACAGTACCCCTGTTCAGCATCAAACGTGCTGAACAGAAAGAAAAAAAAAATACTTCCCTCCACCTTTGGACTTACAGTTGGCCTTCATTACTGTGAGGTTACCATGCTGACTCCTATTCAATTTGTCCACCAGAACCCCCAGGATCTTTCCTACAAAATTTCCGTTTATCCTGCCAGTACCCAGTCAATTCACAAAACTGAGTGACCAGCTGATAAAACAGCAGGTGGATTTCAAAACAGCTCTTCAAAATATGTAGAACATGGGCAGAAAAGTCAAAATAACATTAAATAGACTTTGTGGTTGCCACTCAGGAAAGATTTTAAAGACTTGCAGATAATTCACAGAATGCAAAACTGTTTAGGTTGTCTTCTTCAGGCCAAACAACCCCAGCTCTCTTAGCTTTTTTAAGTGGCATGAGAGGTGCTCCAATCTATTAATCATTCAGAACAGGACCTGGCAGTCCAGATGTGTCTCACCAGTGAGCAGTAGAGAGCAAAGATCACTTCCCCCAGCTTTCTGGCAATGGTCCTTCTAATGCAACCTGGGATGCTGTCGGTGTTCTTTGCTGTGATAATACACTTCTTCTTCATAGTCAGTGTGCTGTCCACCAAGACCCTAGTGTCCTTCTTGGCTGAGCTGCTTTCCATCTGGCCAGCCACCAGTGCATACTGGTGCCCAGGGTTATTGTTACCCAGTAGCAGGACTTGGAACTTCCCTTTGTCAAACTTCATGAGAATCAGTACCATTTCTTCAGCCTGTCCAGGTCCCTCTGAATGGCAGCACACATCTCAGTTTTCTATCATCTGAAAACTTGCTGAGGGCACACTCTGCCCCATCACCAAAGTCATTAATGAAAGTGTTCAGCAGTACTGGCCTTGCTGCCAACCCCTGATGAACACCAGTAGGTACACCACTAGTGACCTGCTTCCAGCTGGACTTTCTGCCACTGATCACAATCCTCTGTACCTGTACTTACCTCTACTAACCCATATTTTGCCAGCTTGTCTTTATGGAGACAATGTCAAAAGCCTTGCTAAAGATAAACATCAATTTCTCCCCCTTCATCCACCGAGCTATTTAGGCTGTTCAATTTGCTGAACTGGTCAGCAGTGGTCATGAAGAAAGTAGAAAATTTTTTTTTAAAAAGCAAGACCAGTCAGAGGTGTGGTAGTGCTTTCAAACAAGAAAAAAATTAGGAAACTAGGATTCAACATATAGGGTATGAGTGAGTGGCCATAGAACAGAAATCCAAAGTCATAAACAGAGGGGAAAAGAGGAGGTTGGAATTACTTCTTCTGTCTCAAAAACCTAAAACTACAAACGCTCAGCGACATCATCAAACAATAGATTTTTATAGAAAAAGAAATACTGCTTTTTGCAGTTCATAATATGCTGTGTAGCTTCATTTTTTCTTTCTGAATCTTTAGAAACCAAAAGTGTAAAAGGCTTCTAAGAAGGACTAGACTAGTTGATGGGGAATAGGTACACGTGCAATTACTAAACACAGCAGCCCAGCTGCAACCTCTCACTCATGGAAGACCTAAAGCACTGTTAGATGAAAATACTAGTCAGAGCAATTCTGTATGTTCCTGTTGTCTTCCTTAAGTATCCACTACCCATCATACCATCATTAGACATGATGCTAGTCCAGATTTACCTTTGATATGACGTATTTCAGACATTGTTGTGTTTTGATTATTCTGTGTTAACTAGAGCTATGAACTACAGAGAAAATGAAAGATACAGTACTGCAAATCTAGATTAATGACTATAACTATTTGATAAGGCTGTTTTTAGGGCTGTTCCTCAGAATGAAATTGCCTGTTTTCACACAGTGCACCTAAAGTATAGCCTTAAACTATTATCATGTATGCCAGGTGCTCTGACAGTAGGTCCTTCAGAGGCTTGGTATAGACTATCAGTACATAACAAAAAAGGATGAGCAATGAGAATGGATAGTCATGGATCTGTGCAAAACAGTGCAGGACCATGAAACAAGAAGAAAAAAGAAAAAAAACCAAACAGATTCTATGAATATTTCTGCTTGTAGCTAAAGCACTCTCCACTCTCTTGCATCTAGTGAATGACCTAGCTTTAAAATCATTAAAACTGTTTTGCTTTGGACTCATTGACTGGATTCAGATATCAAAGCACCTCAAGCACATTTCCTATTCATATCTTAGCCATTCTGATAATACCCCAATTTGATGGCTACATATGCTGGGGTAGAAAAACTAAGGAAAATGCAGTGTATATATGACAGAATGTTCTGCTACCCATTCCAGGGGAATGCCATTCCATGTAGTTTAAACTGACTCCTGAAATAACATTTAGCAAATAACAAAAAAAAGAAAAAAAAAAAAACTCACAAACCACTGGAATGATTTGGCTGAGATGTTTTTATCAGAACACTTGTTGCAAGATGTTAATATTGAGAAAAAAAATAAAATCTGTACACCTAGTAACTAAAAATATTAAATTATACAAGATGCACAAGGACAAAACCTTAGTATAAATTCTAAGAAACTGATGTTATATAGATTTCTCTTGGCACAAAGAATAATGGTAGATTTTTCCTTGCTCACATAAAATTGATTTATAATCTACAATCCACATTTCATAGCTTGACAGCTGGAAGATAGTTCATGGAAAAGCTCTTCTTTGGGATTTTTTTCCAGGGCACTGTATTCTTGTTGACAAGCAGACTGCAGCTATATGAAACTCACTCTTCCTGGGCTTCGAGGGGATTTGGAGTACCTTCCTCCAGTCTGCTGTATATCTTTGTTACCTCACCTGCTAGGTGCTGTTCATGGTCTGTTTACACAGTCCCTTCCTCCCTTATTATGCAAACTAGCTTGTTCATTTTCCCTCTGTTTATAACTTTACCTTATATTTATGGCTTGGAAATCAGCTACCTGACTTTCCTAATAATTATTCTCTTACACTCTTCCACCCGATTTGGAGAAAAGGTGGTCTAGGAGTGAGCCAGCATGATGATCCCCCAGATTTACTAAATAGAGAATTTTGCAATCTTACATTAAGATACCAAAATCTACTGAATATATCTGAAAAACTACAGGAAAAATTGATGTAGCAAACTGGTCAATGGAATGGTACCATGAAAAAACTCATCTTTAGAATGTCTAGTGGGAACCTCCCACTAGAGGGATTAGGCACACAAAAAAAACCCCAAAAAATTAAATACTATTGTCCATTTTCTCTCCATCCACAAACTGGTTCAGTTACGGATATGTATGATTCCTCTCAAGGAAATAATGCTGCTCAGAAACTATAAAACTCCTTAGTGTTGCATTTTCTTATATACTAAGGGGGACATGAACATCTCTCCTATGAGGAAAGGTTGAGAGAGCTGGGACTATTTAGCCTGCAGAAGAGAAGACTGAGAGGAGACCTGATCAATGGCTATAAATATCTAAAGGGTGGGTGCAAGCAGGAGGGAGCCAGACTCTTTGCAGTAGTTCCCAGTGACAANAAGCAGGAGGGAGCCAGACTCTTTGCAGTAGTTCCCAGTGACAAGAGAAGGGGCAACAGGCACAA
>VWZY01013397.1:56288-102877 GCA_013399075.1 Chloroceryle aenea | reverse complement strand
TCTGTGATTATTTTTAAGATGGCAACGAACTTGCACAAGGAAATTTTGGAAAATGGGAAAAAACTCCACTGTTGACAATATAATAGTAATACCTAATAAAAAATTTAAAAAATCTTTGTAGCTAATAAAAAAAGGGGTAATATGTGCCAAACTTTAAGACTCCACTCCATCTACAATTTTTTTAAAAAAATGGAATAAAAGTAAAGCTGTAAATGTAATGTAAACAATTATAATTTCATCTTGAAGGTAATACAAAGAATTTTTTTGTGTTTGCAAAAATAGTAACTGAATTCATAGAGCTTGAATAATGTGTGCCTCTAAAAAGAGATCATCTCACAGGAGGAAAATGGAAGGGACTTGAGCATACTAACTCTCAAACAGGTGACTACAGATTTTGTATAGTATGTGACTGTTTATAAATTAGATTATAGTAATCTGAGTCACCACATTCAAGAAAAGTAAATTGCTTTTACTGGAAATGATTCATTTATTGTGCCATCTGAATTGACCAAAAGATTGAATATAGACTGGTAGTGTGATTGACTGATATTTAATAATTGTAGAATTTACTGTACCATTGCAATTTCAAATGCAAAAGTATAAAAAGTATATTTATGCTATAAAAAAAACCAACCAGATTGTAGAATGATGCTACATACTGATCGTTCTTAGGCTGAAACCCAAAATAAACACTTACCGTGCCTTTGAAAGGTTTTATGAAATTCCTAAGGAAAAGTGTAATGCAATATATTACAGTGGATAACTATCACCATTTAAACAATGCATTGAAGATTGTAACAAAGCTGATACGGTAAGAAAAATTATATGTCTCTGCAATTACACACAAAAGAAGATGTTATCCCTTTTTTTTTTTTTCCCCTATGGTTGTTTTTGTGTCCACCCAAAAGACAGAGAGAACTGCCAGTGCCAGGATGGTCCTCATTACAAGGCTTAACATATTCTAAAGAACAAGCACTGTCTTACTCTCAGACATCTCTGTGCTCCTGCACCATGGAAAAAATAGTGTGAGACCTTCAGGATGGCTTAAAATAGAGAAAATTATGTCCCTGAAAAGACATTATATTAAACAAAACCAATTCTTTTCTGTTCATCTAAACTAACATTTTTTGTCTATTTTTGTGTAAGGCTACTTGAATTCAATATGTAACAGCTCTTATGAAGTACTATTTAGATAGTCATAAAGAAAAACATGGTTAGGAGGGGTTTCAGTCCCTAATGCCATCCGACAAGGAGCAGTCTGCACACAATTAATACAAGTTTAAGTGCTACGTCTAAATTGCCAACTGAA
Organism: Chloroceryle aenea; assembly: GCA_013399075.1. NCBI lineage: Eukaryota > Metazoa > Chordata > Aves > Coraciiformes > Cerylidae > Chloroceryle > Chloroceryle aenea. The sequence goes on along the minus strand of VWZY01013397.1, from coordinate 101,568 downwards.
AACAGTCTTCATTCCATGCTGAGGGATGAGATCAGCATCAGTGGTGTCTTCTGTGAACTTCTCCATTCTGCCTCAAAAGTATCTGAAACTTGCCAAGCCTTGCTATCTTTTAAAAATGCTGTGAATCTTAAAAATCAATGTTTTTCCTCTGAAACAAATCGTATCGAAACATTCTAGAAAACTACAGTATGTTTTTGCATGGCAGTGACAACTCTCTCTTCCATCCTTGGCTCAGTCTTTTCAACAGAAAATGGGTTTGCAAAGAAATAATTTTCTTCAAGCGAAATCTGCAATTTCAGCCTCTTGTTGCTTACCAACAGTAGGTGGTCTTTATCGGTTAGAAAACATTAGAATACAAACTGCATGCCTGGAGTTTTGAACAAAGTAGGTGTCTGTCACTTGGATTTTGTACTTAATGCATTTTTTTATGGAATTTATACAGACACAGAAATGTAGAGGGATGTGGCATCCTCCCGCACACAGGCAGATCCTTTGATCCATCAGGCTTCAATCTTTGATTAAAAGCTTTGGGAATTTGCAGGTGTTCAATTAGTCACCAGAGGGAGCCCATATTATTTCATAAACACAGTAACACTAAAAAGTAGAAGAGGAAAAGTAAGTTTTAGGGTGGCAGAGTGAGAATTGCTGTGTTTCACACAAACACCCACATTTCCCCCCCACTCCTTGCCATCAGACACCAATAGTTTGCTATACAATGCAGGGTGGATTTTTCAGCAACAAAAATAAAAAATAAAATTTGAGGAAGATGAGCACAGGCTTTCTTCTTTTTGGACTATAAATGATCTTTTTATTTGCTGATGTATTAAAGGATGCTGGCAAGGAATCCAAGTTATTAATATACAATCATAAATTTCAGATGCTGGTACAGCAAAATCCCAATTATCACAGAGCAGCTTGGGTGACACTAAATATGTCTGGATAATCAAAGACAATAGAAAGGAACATGAGATTAGACAGCTTGCCTATTAATCTATTGTAAGAGGATGTTGGGATAATGCAAGATTTTATAAAGGGAGTTTTCACTGGGATTTTTCTCATTGCAATACCCCCTATCATCTGGGAAACCTCGCCTTCTGCGACTTGCAAGTAGGTTTTTGTTTCTTCCTGTACAAACTAGTATCTCTCATCCCCCAGCTTCTGATTCTCATTTCATCCCTCACCTTATCAACAAAAAAAAATATTTTACTAAAAGTGGTATTCTTTTATAGTGTTCTATATCTCTCAGGACTCACTGATTCTATTTGTGTATCTTCCTTACTTATTTACCAGGGAAATAGCCTCAAATGTATCACATTTCACTTAGCAATATTTGCTGTTAGTATTCTCTGTGGAAAATTCTCTGTTTTGCCAATAAAGTGAAGGGGAAAAAGAAAGTTAATTTAGTAGATTTCTAAATCTCATTTATAGAATTGCAATGGAAAAGTAACTGTGCTTTGGAATTTACTGGAGGATTTTATATTAAGACGTTATCTGCTTCATATATTACAGTAGACATTCAAGTCAGCCTTTGAGCGAACTCTGTCATTGTTATAGCCTGTATTAATTTTCCTATATTCACATATTAGTTCTCCTGCAGACATCTACAAATGATCATAGTATTTCAGAAGTCTTTGTTTTTTAGGAGTGAATCATTGGTGGTGGAGCTGTCTTCCTCTTTAATACAAGTTATAGTCCTCTCAGTGCCTTCACCCTTTAATGCAAAGCAATTAAATTCCCCACCATTTGCAATATCTGTGTCCAGAATGAGTCACTTCATTGTCTGGTTTTTTTGCTCTTGTTTTTGCTATGTGCTTAGGAAAATGTAGCCTAATATTTCTCTGTCCTCATGGAGCTGGAGCTTTCTTCCTTAATTAATGTTTTTCTAAGCTTTACACCTTAGCTGGTCAGAGATCTCTTGCATCATTGCAAGGAATAAAAAAAACAAAATTCTTTTTCTTGCCACAATGCTATAATTCTGGGATGTATCCAATGACACCACATGTGAAGGATAAAGTATGTCTGTGACTGATAAGCACACATTTCAAGAAAAAATATTCCATCTCCCACAAGGATGGTACAGGATATCCAGTATTTAATTTTAGATAGGATCTCAAGCATTTGAAGAAACATTATTGCACACTATGAAGGAAATGATCTGAAATAATTTGGGTGTGGTATTTCGCCCCAGTTACATATACCATCACAATGACCAAAGTGGGCACAGCTATCATAATCTGCACTAAACCGAAACTACATGGTTTCTTTGACAGAGTGAATGGTCAGAGACTTTGTTTATAGTACTGATGATGCTTTTGAAACCTGATCAGCTTCTGCTGTGCTTTGATACCAGTTTTTTCTGATAGACTTGATGCCAGAGGTATCAGCAGGTTTGTTAGGTGAGATCAATTAGGTTTCTTTCTGTGCTGTACACTCCATGTTCTTACATTAGAGATGGGACACAAGGACGTTGTAAGTAATACTCATGTTGCCCTTAAGCAAGACAGAGTCTTTTCTTAGAGTTTACTGTAAGTCTCAGAGTGAATTGAGTGGATTCAAATGTGAAAGTAACAAAGAAGGGAGTCACGGGACATGTTGTCAAATATTAGGTGTTGGGCTGACAGTCATTTGCTAACAGCAAGCTTACCTGGTTAGGACAGCACTGAGAAAGATTGAAGGACAGTTCTGCATTCCTCCTCTTTCAGACTACAGAAAGGTTTTACATTAACTATATCAAGCATAATGTTTACAGCTTTAGTAATTTGCCTTTAATTTCTCTGGCTTCCGGAGGCACCACCAGATTTCCTTCACTTACTGTTCCCCAAACCCTCACAATGTACATTCTAACATGTTAGCTTGAAAAGTTTTCCTAATAAGTCTCCTGCCCAATTTCCTCTGCAATGAGATGCTGAATGCAGAATTATACATATTTTCTGGCTTACTGGGGTTTGTGACCTACATGTGATATCTGATTTTTTTCTTCCACTTCTCTGTCACTATGATGCACATGCTTGTTATTGTTAAAAGAATAAATCCTGTATACGGACCTTCACTATTACGTCAGGCTTACATAATCTTTGTGTTAAAGTGTTTGTTTGAAAGCTAAACATTCTTGACCACCAAGCCTGTCATGTACTACGATTAGTTGTTGTTGTTGTTGTTGCCTTTTTTCCTTAAATTATATCATTTAATCTACCCTCTTCCTTGGAAGGGCAATGTTGACTCTAGAGTCACATAATTAATATGAGAATTACACAAACATTATAGACACATAGTAGATCCCACGCTGATAACTATAGTAATGATGAACAACCAGCTGTGTTGATAGTGTCACTATGTCATCAGGATCACTTGCAGTGTACAGTATTACTCAAAAAAAGTTATCAGCATCATTTATCACACAGTATATTCTATTATGGATGGTATTCTTATGAGTAATGTGATAACAATAACTACAAAAATAATAATAATGGGTTTATAATGAATGGTTGGTCTTACACAGTTTGCAAATGATTCAGAAGATATAAAATCACAGGCAATATCCAGAACTGCCAATTTACAATGCAAATATATTTAATAAGAAACAGCCCATCCCTGAAGTACTCTTAGCCCATTTGAAAAGAGCTGTCTGGAAGGTCAGTCAGACAAAGTGACATGCCCATAGCAATATGGAAGTTTAGTGGCAGAAGAAAAATAAAAATCTTCTTGTCTCTGCATTGGGCCATATAACCTTTTTTGAGAGATCTCTGCCCCTTGAAATGCTTGCTTTTTCTATGCTTTTCTTATATTACTTACTTTTTTTTTTTTGAAAAACAAACAAACCAAAACCAAAACCAAACCAAAACAAACCAACAAAAAAAAACCCACCCCAAACTCCATCTGTTTATCTGAAAACAATCCCAAGCTCTTTTTGATACCTCTCCCAATGTGCTACCAAACTGTCCCCTTCTCCTAATGCTAGGGGCATGAAGGAGGGAGAGAGTCATACAATTAATAGAATTTGTATATTAAAAAATCATCCAGACTTACATTCCACAACCTCATCAGTTAATGTAGTTTATGTATCTCCATTAGCACGCTTGCTCACTCAGCAACCTTCTACCATATTTCCCTTAGTATCAAGTATATTGCTAACCTTTGCCAGGATACTACTGAATTAAGGTTATTAGCTGCCTTTGCTGTTTTAGATAAAATTCTTTGGCTTTAGAGTCTCCTAATCAAATGCTTAAATGTTATTTCATTGCAGTCTTCTGTGATGATATTTGTTTCTTTTAAATACACTTCTTCTTTCCTGAGTAGTCAGCACATCTGCATCTCCTGGCAATATGTACTCCAAAGGGTGCTAGTGGCCAAATTTTGCAACACTTCTGAGGGTTCCACAAAACCATAAATTGAATACAACAGAGTATATGAACTCCTGCAACTCCTGGCTATATGTATTATAATGAAGTGAGAGATGTGATGATTATCACATAATACAGATGCATTATGTACAAAATAGGCATCAAGAGGAAAGAACGTGCTTTGGTTTTATCACTCACTATTATGAGAATGAAAGGACCCAGGTATGAATAATTATAAACTGCAAATGTCATGCCTCCTTCCATTCCTTCCATCATCCAGAAAAATCAGCACATTAAGAAAGAAGTAATGCCCTGGGTTGTGCTTATTAACTGCACAAAATCAGTGAACAAAAATCTCACAGCAGCCATCCACAGTAATAAAGCTTTTATATCTCAGGATCTAAATTCTGATTTTAATTCTCATGTGACTCAAGAAAAGAAGAAACATAATTAATCTAGTAAAGAATAAATATCCATCCACTAGTGGTCAATACCAGCTGCTGCAAAAAGAAATATGGTGTTTAAAAGAAGAGTGGATGTAGCACTTGAGGCTATGGTCTAATGGACAGATAGATGTTAGGATGAAGGTCGGACTGGATGATCCTAGAGGTCCTTTCCAACCCTAATGATTCTATGATTCTATGAAATTCTGTGAAATGCAAGAAATACAAAATAAAGTTTAAGCGACTGAATCCAGTAAAGCATCAGATTTCAGTTAAACCACCTCTAACTATCCAAAAAAGCTATAAACCTCACAGGTTTTCCATCACATTTCTGTTTCATTCCTTTCTACATCTGTAAAATCAAGAAGTAGTCATTTCCAGGGATGATGACCATTTAGAGTAATCACTGACTTTATCTGAAAAAAACTTCTGAACAGTGTATTCTGAACTCACTCTCCACTCCTGAACATAATCTTTTGCAAACAGGGTTTTTATTAAGTGTGTCCCTTTCTTATTCTACTTCCCTCATTATTTCTTCTTTTTTTTTTCCAAAAGCAGGTGGAAATCCAATGTCTGCACAGATATGATGATCATGAACGCCTGGTAAAGGTGTGGTTCACTTGCCTACTATTTTTCAGCTACTCACACTACCATGCTTTGTTTTCTCCTTCAGTTTCTTAGTATTTTCTTTCATATTTTTGTCTTCTAACATATTTAACGAATCTCTTATGTTTATCTTAATATTCTTCAGCAGCACTGCTTCATTATTCCCATTTGTACTTTCAATGTCCCCTTTATAGTACCTCTGTTTCTTCACATAAAATTCTAACATAGCAGTAGTGCAGTTCTTTTCTTTCCTACAATTTTTTTAAGCTCTGTTTTGCTTTCACTTAAAAGACTTATCAGTCATCCACACTTCAGGTTTAATGTTTGGTTTTACATAATGGTCTATTCCCCTTCTAAGCCTTCCCTACCATCTTCCAAACCTTTAGATGATTTTGTCATAATTATCTCTTTCTAATAAGCATCGCCTGTTTATATCACTTATTACATGGATAATGGTATTAAATGTGACTGTTTAAAAGTTTAGTTAAGCTGAATTTCTATTCAAAATGCCATGCCACAAATGAGATATGAGACTGTATTCAATAATAAAAATATAATTTATTAAATAGTCTCTACGAGTCACTTCCTTTATCACAGTCTGTTAATTTAACATTACAGGTGTCATCCACGTTTTGGTATCTCTTGAACATAGTGTTTTTCCCCCTTTTATCCCTCAATCCTTAGGTGTAACTATTCATTTGCAGTAAATTTAAATCCTCAGATGTTACTGTGATTTTAGATCTTTGAGAATGCCTTGCCACCTTGGACTGAAGGATGAGGAATATTTTCTGTAATGTTACTCAGTATCTCATAAATCAGCCCAAACTTTGTCAGAATTCTCTAACAGAGTTGCAGAAACTATGTTTCACTTACTTTTCTCTTTTTACTTCTCCTTGTTGCCCTAGAGGATGTAAGGAAAATTGAATGTTGATTATGGTACAACAAATCTGAAAAAAAAACCCGGGTATTTCTAACAGAGATATCGAAGATCTCGGTTCTCAACAGGAAAAAATCAGTATAATTTCACAGAAGCATTACTGGCAGATAAAATTTTCACTGGCTGAAGATGCAGTTCCAGCTTTGTAGTGTGGTTTGTAAGCAATGCAACACATTGCATTGCAGATGTGAATTTTTGGGTGTCCAGTTTATTTCTTCAGTAACTTTTGAACCTGTTGACCAATTCCATACAAATTTAACAGACAGGGTAGAATTTGCAAATAAAAAGACATACTAAAAATGCTTTTTTTTTTTAGTAGAACTACCCTAATTATTACTTCAGTAAGGGTGATGTTGAGCTCAATTTTTATTAGACAACAGAGTATATACTTTCCTGTGTGACATCATGCCCAGCAACAGGAAGCTTTAGCTGGAATTTGAAGCTCACTGGGCAGCACATACATAATGCAATATGAAACAAGGTTTTCTTATTATGTGAATTCCGGATGTAATTTGCATAATTTAAGTGTCATGTAATTGTACCATTCTCTGTCTTTGAGTATGTAATGATTAAAATACTTACATATATATTTCATGGTCATCACACAACTACAGCTACCAAGGAATCTGACAGTGCTCAGATTCCCTGAATTCAGGCCCTAAGGATCCTGAATTTTGTGCTCAAAAGATGAGCATAAACAATTACAAGGTGCATTTTTGTCCTCTTTTGACTGGAAAAATTATTTGCATATTTTGTAATACATTTTCACGCAAGCTCTTCTGTAGCAACATACAAAATTATTTCTCCACACTTACAGCATTTACAGCACTAATAAAGAAGAAAGTATATTTGATGAGAGAGCTTTGCAAAGAGTCACTGAGCAATCATCTCCAATTTGTGGTTTTGATGCTTTCCCACCGTGTTAGCAGAGGCCCTTGATCAGACTCTCAGAAGAAACACATTATTATAGCTTCATTCAACTGAAACTATGACAATTCACAAAAGCTCCCTTCTGCACAGTAGAACTGACAGTGAAAGAACGGGAACAAAATCAGAGCTCTAAGAACACAGGCAGAGAGGAAATAATACATCCATTAGAAGTTGGTGGCTTTTTTTTTAAGAGGCAACAGTTAAAACCTGCAAAACTTAGACTTTCATGTCATGGGAAAGCCTGTTTTGTGGAAAACGTCTCTGCTAAATTAAGGTGAAATTTATTGTTGGTCTTCCGTTATTTTAAACTATTTTTTGGGATTCGGTTCTAATTACGGATCCTTTGCTGTGATGTATAATGTCAAGGTATTTCATATCAGCATGACATCACAGTAGTATATGATAATCATGTAACATGGCCTTGAGGCCAAAATGATGATAGTTTTCCTCTTAGTAGTACACAGTTAATTAGAACACTTAAGGATGAGGGATTGTTCTTCATAAAGCTTCGTCAGGGAGAGGAGGACAAGGAAAATGAGCATTTGTCCTGACTACAGGATGCCCTGTGTTTTGTGTGAGCCATTAATCTGGGATAATAAACACAACAGTAAGAGCAATGACAAGAGAAAGCAGGAGGATGCAGATAGTACCATTTCACAAAGCTCAGAGTCCAAAGTCTTTATGATATTATATGCCAGTCCCTCTTAATGACTTTAACAATTCTATGAAACCATGTGAAATAAAACAAAAATCTCATAAATAGACATTTTTCAACAACTACATTAAGAATGGCAAATTATATAAATATTCTCTCAAAGATATTTAGTTCAACATAGCACACTGGTTCATTGATCTGCCAATACTTTGCCTTTTGGTGGCAAATTACTGGTTTCAGCAGTAAAATACTGCCTTAGCACACGAGGAGGTGTTCTCCATCTTTTCTAGACTTTCAACAGCTTGTGTTGTTGGGTTTTTTGAAAATGTTTCTTGCAAGTGTTCAAATTTAGCACCTGAAGAGTCTGATATCAGACTTGCTAATGTTGGATGAACCCTGTATAACTGCGGGATTCTGGGCTTGCCAACACAGACAATAAGAGGTAGTGCAGTCATACAGACGAGGGACCAAACTGTTGTACTGGAATTAGCTCTTCTGTATCAGCACAGGTGGTAGGAAAAGGTCCCAGACTTAGCTGTTGCATTGCTAGCTGGCTGATAATTCCAGATTTACTTTCTTCCATATGCTATGCAGTGCACAAAACAGTACAAAGTGTGCCTAGATTGTCTTCATTACACGTCATCATGCATTCAGTGCAACAGCTTGCACCAGTACTGAGTAGCTAAACTTATTGTAGCTCACTACTTAAGGGAGGGAGAAAAGAAAAACAAAACCTTACAGCTCACTGTATTGTCAGGTGTAATGGTGCTTGAAAAAATATCTTGACTTCTAATTTTTTTTAGTATTACAGTCTGGGATTTTCATTTGTATCTTGCCTAGTAAATAGAGTTATTATTATATAAGTGCAAGGTGTTATTACTACTCATGCAGCAGCCTGTACACAGTGTTTTGGTTTCATTAAAATTCAGGCCTAGATGGCTGCTGAGTGTTGGAAAGTACATTACCAATATAACTGAATTGATTTTGTTGAATTCATCGAAGGTGAAAGCATTGGGCATAATTTGTCTAGATTTCAGAAAAAAAAAAAAAAAAGATACTTTACCACATAACACATTCATTTATAAAGCCAGACAGCATAATACAGACAGAGTAAACAATGTCCTGAAAAACAGGCACAAAGGTCAGTTAAAGGAAAACATGCAGAAAAAATCTGACTACATGCAGGTTGCTACAAAATGCATTATTAAAATCATTCTGACTTTTGTCTTTTTAAGGACTGTTCCAAACCTTATTTACCTAGGCATATCATGCGCAGTTTTCCCCACTTTACCAAAGATCGGGTGCTGGATGTATGCACTGACATTTCCAGGTCGCTTCTGAGAGTGTACTTCCTAGAAAATATGAAAGATACATTATTTTGACCCATAACATATATCCATCAGGACTAATAGAAAACAGTTTAGTCCATCTTGTCCTTACTTTGCAAAGAAGAAAATAGATGTCATTTTTTTTTTTCAGAATCACATAGTAAACTTGTAGCTGTTGGTGAGGTGCAAACACGATGGAGTAAATACCCAACAGGTAAGCAAGAAACAGATCTCTGCAAATTTTGGGATGAGCTCCCAGAAGAAATGCTGAAGCTACAGCTAACTGGTGGGAATTCTTGCCTAGTTTCATGACTATTGAGAGTAATTTGTGAACATACGAATGGTGTCTTATTAAGAAAGATTGTTGCAGACAAAATGTATGTTAACTACAGAAAAAGAAAATCTTAAGAAGTAGGTAAGAAAGTGTTACTTCATATTTTTGGGTTGTGAACTGTGAAGAAAGATCAGCCATTCCTGACCTACATGGCTGATGAAAAACTAAGTGGGAGGATGAATTCTGATATAGAGATAAGCTGCTGAGAAAAGAAAGGAGTAGATTGAATAATGTGTCTAGGATTGTAACTAATTCAGAAATAGGTCATGGACTGGAGTGTAACCACGGACTAGAATATAAATAGTTTGAGCAGAACAACGGGAGTCTGGAGTGAAAGCAAAGTGACAGGATCAGTAATGGAAGAAAATGCAAATGAACTTCAAAGCAGGATAAATGGATGGATAAGAGGCAATTTCAGGGGTATTACAGATCTGTGGAAATATATTAATAAGAATTGCAGCATCAACGCTGAGAAAATGCAGTTGCATTTTATTGTGACCAGGAGTAAATTTTACATCGGATTTTCGTCCATCCATCCAGGATCTTATGAACACCTTGAGTGTCTTATAATTTGGGATTATATTAATTATTTGTTTCATCACTATGTTTAATCTATATTTCATCTCCTTGTGACTTTCTTATTTTCCTGGTTTCTAAATGCTGCGCTGTGGTGACACAGTGATTTTTGGTCTTGTTAGTTATAACAATTTGAAATTGAGCTGATTCAGCTGAAAATTTTGAAGATGTGATCTTCATCATGATGTGGGGGTTAGGACTGTGCTTATATAAACATACTTCTAGTCAGCCCAGCTACTTTTTTCCAATTTGTTTTCAGAAATTTCTAAATCACTTGTGATCGCACTATAAAACATATCAGTAAGTATAAAATTGTGTCAGATAAAGCTCTGACACACCTTGATGATATCAGGATTGAGGTCTGTAATTCAGCTGCCTGGACGTCCATTAAACCCCAGACTATGAGGTCTTCTAATTCTGTCAGAATAGTTACCTGGCAAATTTAGGAAACTGAGGCAGGAAAGGGCAAATTCATTTATTCAACGTCAACAATCTCCATTATGCAGAAAGACTCAGTGAACTTCATTATCAAATGTGTAGATCACATAACATGTTCAGAATTTAAAAAAAGTTCAGAATAAAATTATGAACATTAGTAAGTTACATCTACTTGGGATCTGCTGTTCTCACCAAATTTTGGCTACCTGCCTATTCTCTAAATCTCTAAAATATTGGAGGTCTTCAGGAAGAAATAAGCTTCTGGACTTTCAGATTTACATATGCCAGACATAGAAAATCACATTCTCTTGCATAAAGCCAATAGGATAATATCTTAAATTTCCCCCCTTGTGTGCCAGCCCTCTCTTGTCCTCTAGTTTTGTAAGATTTATGAAGAGCTTTCAAAGTTCACTCTGGTGAAGCAGTATGTCCATATTATGTATGTGTTAATCACACACTGTGATACCTCTATACCAAAACAAAGCATCTCCCATTAGTCACAGGATGTGGGTAGAAAGTCAGATACACTTTCACTTTTGGATTGCTTTAAAAACACATTAAGCATAAAAATGGTGAGAAATGGTCTCCGGCGTCAGTTAGTTTACAGCATCATGAATGTTATTAGTCAAATTCCACAACACAAAGGAGGAAATAAAAGATCTCTTTTCTCCTTGGAGAGGTAGGAGACTGAACATGCTATGAAATGTAATTAATAAAATGGAACCACATTTTCTTACTCCACATGATGTTTCAGCCTCTTTAGAACAGCAGTTTTAACACAATGTGTGTATTTGTCATCTCTTTTAGTGAAGACTGATGACTGAGTTTAAATGGTCACTAAGATGAGTTAAAGCTAAACTGCTTCATTTTGTGCTCACGCATGCAGGCTGTTCTGACATCTCTGCTGATGTGCAGCAGAGGAGAGGAGCAGACAGGCAGGAAAGCCAATATTTTCAGTGGCTCCAGACAGATGTCTCAGATCTTCCCTGACCATACTCCTACCCACTTTAGGGAACACAAATGAAAAAAGGATCAAGGGTGAAATAAGAAGGAAAACAATGACAGTTTGATAAGATTTGTTCTCACTGCATAGAGAGAACTTTGTGTATACTCATAACCCATAGATCTAGCACATGAAGTCTGGAGTAGATTTGAGTTAACAAAATTAATACTAATTTTAAAAAAGAAATATATATTGCCTCTTGAAGATTTCCTCTTGCCATGGGATAGACTTCTTATCCCTGAAGTAGCAAGCACATCTCCCCTCATAAAAGTGGCAAGAAGCTTCACATCATTTATTTACACAGAAAGTTTATTGTAAAACTAATTTACATGGGCCCCATTGGCAACATTCCCTACCAAATAGTATCGTCCTTCTTAGAACTTTCTGGAGTGTTGGAAATTGTGGCTTTTTCAAAGAATAATCCCTTTGGAACATAACTGAAAATGGATGTTTTACACCGTGTGAACATTTGTCCTGCATCTTTTTAGTGTTTATTTGAACAAGCATACAAATAGAACGTAGACATTACTAAATTAATATCTTAATTCTTGTTCTCTACCTTCCTCATTTTCTAGGACTATACAGACCCGCCTTCCATATACATTAAACACAAAGATTAGTTTTGCAGTCAAGATGTAAGAATAACAAAAATATTTATGACTGATCAGATAGGTGTTCAAGAAATTTCACAAAAAATTACCCAAGAAATAATCAGGAGACTGAAGCCCATTTCCTGAAGTGAAGAATCACAGAAACACTTCTGTAACCATCCTACCTTAATATTCCTATGTGCTTGTCTCAGTGTTTAGCCTTTTAGCAGGGATTTTTACCACAGAATTAGCATGATTTTAATTATTTTTTGCAGCCATATGCAAGCTCCCAATTAAAGGCTTTACCTCCTACCCATATGCTCTTAGTTTTTCTTACTATGTTGGTTTTGCACATTGCCAAGAGAGAGGAAGGTTAAAGTGTGCTCTGAGAAGAAGCAAGTGTCGTCAACTTTTCTGTTAGCCACGGGTGGGTTATCCAGCTGGCACTAACAAAACACAGCAAATACATGGAAGCCAGCTGAAATCTGGCAAAGCTTATTAGCTCAGATGTAGACATGGCCTTACCGGTTCCAGACCTAACTTGAATGTCTCTATACCATGCTCTCAGGAATGGGAGGGATTTGTTAACCCCATCTAATGCTGACCCTGACACACCCATGCTGGCTTTTCACAGCTTTGCAAGATTTTTTCTTCTTACTGAATATGACAGCTTTTGGTATTCTAAAGATTTATTACTGTTGCATTATGTGGCAGAGCTATTTCTTGACCTACCTGATCTGATGCTATGAGTTATGGGAAATCACTTATCTTATACAATTTCATTTTGAATAAACTTTAACAAAGGAGAAAACAAATTACACTGAATTCAATTAATGTTAAATATTTTTTCTCCCTTACTTCTTTTAAAACTCAGACATCTGTTTTAATCAAATGTTCCTGTTAAACAAAATACTAAAGATAGTATTTTAATTTAGAATTGTATTAACTTATGTAGACTGCTAGTTTTTGAGGAAATAACACATCCATAATTTTGGCATAATGTGCCTGTCCATACTGTTTTTTTAAATGCTGTGATACTAAATTAATACACTTCACCTGAGGGAAAAATGAATTAACACTGAACCAACGAAGTAAAATAGACTTTTAAAACTCATCTAATTATCATATTTAGCACAGAAAAGGAATATACTGAAGAATGCAATTTGGCAGCTCTCCTACAACACTAACAGTTAATAAAAAAAATGTTTTAAAAAAGTTAATGTAAATATAGAAGAGAGAATTTTCACAGGATTTATTTGTTGTCTACAGAAGCCCAATCCATCAGTAGTGTAAGAGCTCAATTTACATATCATACATCATACTGGGGTGTAAAATATAAAGAAATAAGCAATTACTTCGTTATCCCCAAAGCAGGTAGATGAAAACGTTGCAAGTAAAAGGGAATGAAAGGATGAGGCATTTGGTATTACCTTGGGAACCTTCACCTTCCATTCTGTTGTGCTGTGTAAATAAACACAAATATAGGCTCATTTTTTGCTGCTGTCATTTCTCAAAGTTGTACATTTTGTGCAAGCATAGAGCTGAGATAGAGAAGGAATTTCTGACAGTTTGCTGCAAATGGAAACTAGTGACAAGCTTCCATTCAGCACAGCAATTGTGGATCTATGAAATAAGTATCTGAAGTACCACGGTTGTTAGGGAGGTATCGTCTGAACATGTTGGTATCTCATAAAATGCAAGTTCAAGCAGTCGATCTGGAGATACAACAATTGGATGAGACAAAAAGCAGAAAATTCTGGGATAGCAACATATTAATGAGTACAGAAGTGATCTCTGCTTCAGGCTGAACATACTGTAGGCAGAAGCAAGCATCAGTACAAAGAAAAGAGTTTTGAAATCCTCCGAAAGAAGAGGTAATGCAAAACTGACCTGCAATAAAGATAAGTAACATACAACTGTAACAGCTACACATTAATATTTTCAAGCTGTTTTAAACAGCATTTAGACTGCCATTCATCAATGACTGGAGGTAATAGAAGTTGCAACTCACCCAAGGGCTTAATATCATGTAGACAATCTGACTGTAACAAAGACTTCAGCACCAAAGGACCTAAAAGATGAATAAAAATTGAGTGCTCCTACCAGTATACACCAGAAGGTTAACTTTATAATGCTTAAGAGCATCCCCAATTGGAATCGTGTCAGAGAGAAGGGAGAGCAAGAAGAACTAAACCTCTGGGAATTCATGAACTGATTGCCCCTTGTAGTTGAGGGAAATCTATTTGCAGAAACAAATTGACCTTGCCAGCTAGATAGAGACACAGATGCTAAATGATGTAACCAGGCTCCAAATCTACTGAATCACATGTAGCTCTTGCAGCAGCAAAGAAAATGGTGGAGGCTATTTTTATTAGGGAAAGGACATTTTTGATGAAATAGAAGTGTCTCTATTAAACCCTCAAGAGAAATCTAATGTAAATAATGTATATATTAAAATGTCATTGCTTAGTCTTACTATATTTTTATAACTTTTATTGAATGTTTGATGTTTTTGAAATGTTTTTCTATGTATATCTATTTTAATTTTTTATGGTAACTTTGTTGGATTGACCCTGGATGAACACCAGGTGTCCAACAAAGGTATTCTATCACTCCCTCATCTCAGCTAGACCAGGGGGCGGGGGGAGGGAGTAGGACGAGAAAATATAACAAAAGGCTTGTGGGTCAAGAACAGGATAGGGAAAAATCACTCAGCAACTACTGTCATGGGCAAATCAGACTCTTTGGAGGAAAATTAATTGAATTTATTACCAATCAAATCAGAGTGGGATAAGAAGAAATAAAAGCTAAACCTTAAAACACCCTCCCCTGCCCCTCCCTCCTTCCCAGGCTTAGCTTTCCTCTCAATTTGTCTACCTGCTCCCCTACAGAAGTGCAAGCAGACAAGGAATGGTGGTTGCAGTCAGGTCATCACACATTATCTGTGCTGCTCCTTCCTCTTCAGGAAGAAGACTCCTCACAGTCTTCCCCTGCTCCAGGATGGGGTCACTCCCATGGGAAACAGTTCTCCACAAACTTCTCTATGTGAGTCCCTTCCACAGGGTGCAGTCCTCCATGAACTACTCCAGCCCAAGTCCTTTCCATGGGGTATGGTCCTTCAGGAACAAACTGCTCCAGTGGGGTCTCCCACATGGTCACATGTCCTGCCAGCAAACCTTCTCCAGCATAGGCTCCTCTTTCTCCACAGGTCCTGCAAGGCCACAGCCCCCTTCAGGTGTATCCAACTGCTCTGGTGTGGAGATATCTGCTCCACTGTTAACCTCCATGGGCTACAGGGGGTACAGCCTGCCTTACCATCGTCTTCACCACAGGCTGCGGGGGAATCTCTGCTTCGTCAGGTGGAGCCCCTCCTCTTCCTCCTTCTTCAATGACCTTGGTGTCCACAGCATTGTTTCTTTCACATATTCTCACTCCTCTCTCCCACAGCAACTTTTTCCATTTCCCTTCTTTAATATGTTATCCTAGAGGAGCTACCACCATCACTGATGAGCTCAGGCTCAGCCAGCAGTGTGTCCATCTTAGAGTCAGCTGGCACAGGCTCTGTTGGACACAGGGGAAGGTTCTAGCAACTTCTTATGGAGGCCACCCCTGTAGTCCCTCGTCCATCCATCATCACCCGCCCTGCTGCCAAGCAAACCCAATACAGTACCTACAGAACAATCACAGCTGTTGATCCTTACAAGTAAGAAAGCAGCCTGAAAACCAGAAACAGCCCCATCTGCAGAAGACAAGAATCATCTGCTCTGCAAATATTTAAACTAGCTAGTTTGAATGACAGTAACAGTACAGGTCAGGACCAAGTGCAGGCCAAGGTAAAACAATCCTCTTCATGTTTATCAAGTTTCTTGAGTGGGTTTTCAAATCAAAACCGATTTGCCTACAGCTCAAGCTAGGCTGATATGTGTACCCAAGCTAGCTAATAAGCAAGGAGTTTTCATTGACAGTGTTGCTGTGACTCTTCCAGGAAATGACATTTGGTTTATGTCTTCGGGTATAAGGAATTATCATGTTTCTTAATGGTATTAATAACTTGGAACTTTAATTAATTCTTTCAATCAATATTTTAAAGCAAACACTAATGCAATTTGTAAACCTTAAGGCTTAATCAGTGGAAGTTGCTGTAAGTGGACCTAGTTGTCACTTCCTATGGATACAACAGACAAGCAACACAAGAAAACAGTCAAACACTACTTATTAATGATGAACAATTAAACCAGGACAGGTACTATTTAACTGCTGCATATCTTTGAGGGAAAAGTGTCCATCTAAAAGATGATTATGTGTAGGCAAATATTGGTACAACCTCTGATAAGCTTCTACTGAATTCTCTAGATACATTAAAAATCAAAAATGACCAAATCTCAGGCAGACTTCACTTTTTCTGGTAGGCTAATTAAATAGATGCATCCCCCATTCTTCTTACAACTCATTACTTCAAATATTTTAATATTGCATTTCTAAAAGGAAAATAGCAAATTATAAAAGCATGTCAATAATATAATGAGTTATATTTATAAGCCTCCTTTTTGCCAAGTGACTCAGGGAACTATACAGACAATTAAAGTCAAATTATAATCAAACCAATTGTTATGAATGCATGTTATTAGCTAATTAGAGAAAAACTAAATGCCAAAATTAGACTAAAAATAAAGAAATGTGGCATTATTAAAAGCAAACAGTAGAGCAAAACAATGAGTTGTTTGTCTTAGTGTTGTTTTAGGGAGCTTAGAAATACGTTGAATAATTTTTGTGATTTGTTTAACTTGTATTTTGTTGGGTTTGTTATCTTAAAAGACATAAGGCAGGATTGTCAGACATCTCAAAATCTCATGAAATATTTATATGCCTGAAACTTATCCATGGATGGAATAGAGAATGCTGACCTTAGGCAGCTGGCCTTTCTGCAACATGCCAAAGAATAGCTTGAAAATCCCTCCTTTTACCTAGGGAAAATCTTAAAGTTGTCAGCAAGGACACATTCCCTTCCAGTCCGTGTGTGAAAATTAGGTTGTCAACATTTACCTCTGTCTCTTCAAGACTGACAACCTGAAATTTCCTCCTCCACTCTTTTTCCAAAAAGATGGAGTCAGACTTCTTTGTTGAAATGTACAGACTTCACAAATATTGAAATTTTTGCTATAGAGGTAATTTACTGTGCTTTCTGGTGAGTTCTCTTCTGAGAAAAGATTGATCTATATTTGGACCTTTTCCAGAAAAAGGTGAGAATCCAACCAAAGCTTCTATTCATTTTTACAGATAGCCACACTGTTCAAGTTATGTTATTTGAAAAGAAAATGTCTAGCATTTCATATTGGGAAGAGCTTCACATTTCTGATTTGTGTTAGATAGGCTCTGAGCAGGTTTATTGAACTCAGGCCTCAGGGATTTAGGCAAGGTGGAAGGTGCATTTCAGCTAAGTTTAGACATTGACAGCAGCAATGTCTGACTCAAAGCTGTCACCTGGGATCTTTCCATTGTCAGGGGGAAGAAATAAGAACTCTGAGTACTCATTTCCTTGCATCTACTTCAGTTTCAAGCACTTAATACTCTTCATTGAAAAAAAAAAAAAATTAATTCTGTACCTTTCTGAAATGGATCCCCTATTTATAAGGGGATAAAACTTAATTCATTGATGAAATATGTGGTCACTTGTAGGGTCTTAAACAATAAATATTAAAAATGGATGAAAGCAACATCATCTGGTTATCTACTATGTCTTTACTTAAACCCGTTCAACTAATCATTTACCATTTCTCACCAACATTTATCTACCCTGGCTTTAACAGTTTTAATGATGGAAATTACGTAATTGTTTCATGTGATCTATTAACCATTTTGTGATTCTTACCATGAGCCACTAGAATAGTTTTCCACCAGTTCAGCCTGAATATTCACAGATGGAATTTAAGCCCATTGCATTTTAACTTATCCATGGTCATAGAGAACTGTTTATTTCTGGTCTGCAGCAACCCTTCTGCGTATTTTAATGCTGAAACCATGTCTTCACTTGATCTTGTTTGTCAGTTTATAACTGGAGATTTTCTTGTTAACAATCACAATCCAAAATACTTTTTTGTTAAAAACATGGAAAAGAGGGAAAAGATATTTTAAATGCTCTGACTGCCTTTAAAAACTGAGTCTTCTCAAACTTTTGTCTGCTTTTCTTTTTCCCTTCAGCTGAACAGATTTTATTAATAGCAGTTAGACAGTTTTCAAACACTTAACTTGTTCTGACTTGAAAGAATAGTCAATTTAGATGGTCTTTAAACCATTTTTTTCATAGCAAAAACTGACCCCAACTGACCTAATGGATATTCCCTACCACATTACATCATGATCAACAGTAAAAGCTGAGGGAAGTAGAAGAGATGGGAAGACTCAGAGTGATGGCATCTTCCCAAGGAACGCTTGTTTATGTATGATGAAGCTCTGCTTTCCTGGAACAGGAAACTAAACATTTGCCTGACGAGGGGAATTAGTCAAAGAATTCCTTATTTTGCTCAGCTTGTACATGCAGCTTTTGCTTTATCTATTAAACTGTCTTTGTCGCAATCAACAACTTTGTACACTTTTACCTCCTTGATTCTCTCTCCCCCATCCCACTGGGGGAGAGTGAGTGAGCATCTGTGTGGGGCTGAGCTGCCTAGTGGGGTTACCTCCCAACACAAGCATACAGTAACTACTGAGAGGTAACAGTATCACTGCACTGCAGGCAGAAGACAGTGCACTGTCATCAGTGATGTATCTTTGATTCCTCGACCAGGAACAATGCCATTTCAAATTAATCCTTGCTAGGAATCATGAAGTTTCTCCATCATTTTTTTATGCATACCTAGCTTAATGAATACAGCTCTAGATGGGGGAAAAAAAAAAATAGGGTCTGTTAGCTAAAGTGGTTTAATATTTTGTTTCACAATTGGGGCAGCCTAAGAGCAGGGAAAGGATCTGTAACAGTTGTCAAAATAAGAATTTGGCTGCTTTTGAAAGTTTGTCCATTCCTTGGCAGTCTTTCAAATACTTTGTTTAACACCAGTTACCACAATTAGAATCACTGTTAATGTAAATCTGTTTCTAGAGTATAATTTCTTCCATCTGATTTATCCTAGGGTTCAGAAGACCGTATGAAGACATGAAGATAAGAGGGAGGAAAGATGACAGCTCCCTTTCAAATGAAACTTATTTCAGGTAAACAACTAGTGCTTTCACCATTTCATTGTTAAACATATTCTTTACTTTAACAAGCAATCAGGCCTGAGCAGGGAGAAGTAACTAAAGGCAGATGAGACAAAAAGAAAATATTTCAATAGCAGTTCTTTCTCTTTACTATTTTTTCCCCCTTTCTTCCTGGGTGAAACCGATTTCATTTTCTGAGCCTGAAATTACACTGTAATCTCAAAGCCATTTCTGTCTTTTGTGCTGGAACACAGAGATTGCTGGATACACCTGTTCTAATTTTTTCAACCTTCTGTAAAACAGAAGGCTTGCAGAAGTGCTATTTTGACAAAGACTAAAAAGAAAATCAAGAGACAGAGTCAGTATACAAATGCTTCAAAATCTTGTGTGTGCTGTATGAAAATTGTATTACAGCATAATCATTTGACTGGAAAGAAAATGTAAGTACTGTCTCTGTGTTAAGCTTTCCTTAAAAATAAGAAGTCAAATTAACTGCAATGAAGCCCTGAAGCATACAGGATCTGGGTCCAAATTTGGGGGAGAATGAAAAACGTCTTCACAAAAAAGATATGAATAAGAAGTCATGAAGCCCTTGGTCCCAGGAAATGCATTTGAGGCTGAGCCAATGACATCTCTACGGTATATCACACAGATTCAAAATATAGGTCAAAATGAAAAACAAATCAAAGGCCTCCATTTAATTGACCATTAAGAACCCTACATTAAAATGCCAACGGTGATCTTCACAGTGAAGTCAATATTAGGGAGAAGCATAAGCAAGTATGTAGTACTGGAAAAAAGCACAATCTCAGAGTTTTTCTTTTGTGTAGTTCATGTGGAGTTTTTTTGGTAGATAGTGAGGACAATCTAGGGGTTTTGTCCCTTTGTTATGAACAGGAATAATTATGGCTGTGCCTGCCCTTACCAATAGGTAAGGACCTATTGGCCTGAGACAGAGCCCTAGTCTAACAGTCATTCACACTAGCATAAGGTGAGAGAAGATGGTGTTTGGAGGACTACCTCTTTTATTGTGTGTCTGGACTTCATTTGATAAACTCTCAGACATGACTATGATGCAAGTCTGGACAACAATTCTTAACATCTTTCCCTAATACAGATGTAACTGGCAGTTATGCCTCTGTCCAGGCTCATGTAGTTGCCATTCACCAAGCCAATCTACAGATTCTGCCCTAGGAATACCAATGTCTACAATATAAATGATTGGCACTGTAAAGGAAGATTTTTTTTTTTTTATATTAGATAAATTTCCTATAATGAGGCATAATTTACAGCATAGGGTTTGCATTTTCTGAACAAATTCACTGAATCCAATCATGTGAGAAAGGCTGCAGAATTGGTTTTGCCCCTTTGAAACTCAATAGAAAATTAGAGACTATCAGAGCCTCCTTAAAGACTTCAATAGAGAGTGATACCCTTATTTTAACAATTTATAGGATGCTTTAAAAAAATTTTAGAAAGACTCATTTTCTATTACGCTCCATAGGGTTTTTAGAGTAATTTCTATGGAACTAGGTATTTCTATTTCTGTAATTTATGTACAGTTCTGTAAAAGTTTCTTGGTTTATTTTTACTAAAGCCATCAGGATTTTTAGAAGGATCTGTAGCTTCCTATTTTCAATGCATTTAATTTTGGAAGAGCTTGTTTGTTTTAAAAACAGACACAAAAAAATATGCTAAATTAAAAATGATCACTAAAGAGTTAAAGCAATTCACTCCCACATTGATGGCAAGCAGCTTCTGATTCAGCTGTTGGTAGACTTGCAGCAACACTGTATATACAGAAATTAGTAGTATAACTTATAAAATAAGAAGAAAAAAGAAAAGGTCTCCATTATACTTGATACACCTGGGACAGCACAAGGTAAGCTGTGCATAGTACATTGCGCATCATGCCTCATATCTTAGATGAATGGCCAAAGCCTCTGGAAAGCATATGGCTTAAGCAAATGAAGAGAGTCTGGGGCTGTTTACTAATGAGGAAAAACCAAGCAAACAAACACAAATGTTTTAGTCCATCACTAAGTAAAGGGCACTGTGTGACAGCAACAAAATAAACAGATAAATCAGTAAAATCCAGTAATACTGCCAAATATATCATAGGATCAGTGACAATTAACTATAGCGTACTTTGACTCATAAATAACATCACATCCTTCCAGACTTAAAAAAGACTTTGTAAAACCTTCCATGGAACCATGTTAGTTTAAATCACAGGATTTAGCAAACAATAGATAACATTAGAAACCTGGTCTGGTGGAAGGTGTCCCTGCCCATGGCAGGGGGCTTGGAATTAGATCATCTTTAAGGGTCCTTCTAACCCAATCCAATCTATGATTCTATGATTTAATATGAGAGGGGAAAATATTTTAGCAGAAAGATCAAGGTTTGTTAAAGTTTGTTGCTTTCTCATACTTCTAAAATATTATTTATTTGTTTGCTTATTTAATTTTTTATTTATTTTAAAATCTCATAAAATACTAAGTCCAGAAAAGACCTTTCTAATCATGTGACCAAGGGTTCTCGCAAGTGTGAAGTAAGCTTCTGTACAAGAACAAGACTGATTCTTTGACACAGAGAGACATTGAGATCTTCAATGGATTCCTCTATCAACCTCTCTGTAATAAATCACCCTCTATTTAGACTCCTCACCAAGTTCTAACTCTAACACTCATGGCAAGGAACGTGAAAGTATTATGTGTCAGGAATAGTGGTTTCATAGTAGTACTAAAAGGAAATTGGGAGCCAAACCAAGCTCTGAAACCCCAAGGTAGTCAAATAGATATGTTTGACATCATATTAGGTTATCTTCTGTCTTCAGGGCAGCATATGGGTTTATGCAAGATAAATACGTTTATTATAAGTTCTTCTGGTTAATAAACCACTTGATTTTCTTGGACCAAGTGTCATAAGCAAATTTAAATCTTCAGAATATACCTTATTCAAAGTGGAGTTATCCAATCCAGGCAGATTTGAGAAAAACAGTAAAAATATTATGCCTTCAGTTGTTCTTAGTGCAGCTTTTTACTTTAGCCATGACTGATAGAATATTGTGTATGTCCTATTAATACATTATTCTGGTATATGCTCCCAAAAAAAAATAAAAGGTATTACTATGCATAAGCCTGGAAATACATCTTTATCATCTGAGGTGCTTATTTGTTTACCTTCAGCTACCAGATTTGAATTGCGTAATAACAAGGTGAGAAAAGGGTTCAGTTTTGTTTTTATTAAAGTACAGACATTTCTGTCAGTTTGGAACACAGTGGTCTTACTGGCTTATCCCCCTCATCATGATATTTTTCACATAGCTTCTTTCAGATATGCAAGATTATAGCTATCCTTCTACAGCACTCAAGTTGTTTCCTGAGATATGGGGTAGCAGAGTTAGAAAGATTTTTGTTTTGATTTTTCTAAAAACTGAAAAAAATGGCCAATCAGAAATTATATAATTGATTTCTGAACTGCTATCTTGCTAAACATAGCTCTATGGAACAGTAATAAGGTCAGATTTCTTGTCAAGGCATCATTTCCCAACTGACACAAACATGGTCAATACATTCTGGAAGGAAAGAAGAGTGCTTGAGAATAATGAAGAGATGGATACTTCCAGAATGCAGATCTATTCCTAAATAACTGTGCTAAGTCTGTCATATAATACACCTTTCACAGCCCTAAGCAGACTCTCATAATTTTAATTGATTTAGTGAGATGTCAGAAAGATGTGGACTTTGCCCTAGTAAACCTTTTGTAACCACAAGCAGTGGAAAATGAAATCTCAAGTCATGCTTAACCTGAGAGTCACAGAGTCCCTACCTTACATTAAAATTACTGTAATAACGATAATGCCCATTAAAAAGAGAGAAATAAAAATGAAAGAAACAAATGAAAAGCACATAAAAATTATCCTTTCCTTACAGGGAAAAAAAAAAATGGCATGGATGAATTATGAGGGAGTCAGTTAAAAAGAAAATTAACCACATTTGCTCATGCATGGAGATGCAGACAGAGAAAACAGGAAACTTAGGAAACAGACAACTGACCCTGAACAAAAGTTTAACACCAAATTTAGAAATAACTTTTGGTTATGAATTATGTCTTTTTATCTAGAGTCTGAGATATCCAGCAGCAATTCAGTTCAAAAAGCAGAAACTAATGTTCTAATAGCTTAGGAGTTAGTGCCAGGTCTCAGTACATGACTGCTAAGTTTTTCTAAGATTTGGGAGCCTGGGTTAGCAATCTCCTCCCTCTTTTGTGTTTCACCCAGATCCTACCTAGCTTGTGAGACCTAGCAGGAGAACAACATAAGGGTTTAGACTGCATCTTTATGTAAAGCCTTTCTGGGAAAAGAAGCTCACTGTTGCTTTTAGCTATTGTTCTACTGCTTTAGAACTGTAGAGAGAGATAATTACTTGGACACTGCTGAATTACTCAGAATCCATACATTGCTGAGTGAAAACCGACTTGACTATTTCCTTTTCCAAAGCTTAGTGAGAATAATTATCTAATTTACAGACACTGCAGAAAATGACTATAATAAATGATGGTCCCTGTTCAGAACAGAGTGCATCATGCAGCTAGACTAAAATACAGTTAATTGTACAGAATGAGGGGGGTGTAGGGGGACAGAAATAGGATGCAATTTACAAAAGAGAAAACATGCTTTAGAGAGGCATCTCTAAATATAGAGTGATGATAGACAAGAAAACTAAACCCACATATTTGAACATCTTTGTGGCTTGAAATCCATGTCCAAGCTATACAGCTGGTGCTAATCTCCAACAGGAAACATCATTTGTAAACTTTTAGTTCCATCTGATTTTAAGGGCCAACTCACCACAACTGAATTACAATCAAGTATGTAACATTTATTTCACTTTCTTTTATTAAGATTAGTATTTCAGAATAACAAAGGGTAGAAAAAATAGGGGGGAATACAGAAGTAGTCAAACAGCAACCACATACCTACAGAAAATAGATGGTATAAAATACAAACATTTGATCTCCAGATTTCCACAGACACTACCATCTATCCATCTATCTAAATAAAAAAGATGTGATTAATTGTCTAAAGTTGTGAACTGTTTCAATGTCAATGTCAGTCTTCCTAAATTAAGATTTTCTCTTAATTCTGTCCATGAAAATAATAGCCTAGCATAAATTCACAACATTGAAAGTTTCAAACTGCTGTCAGCAGAAAATTAAGATTCTCATAGTAACTATACAAGGATCTCAAATGCAAAATAAACATCTGCTTCAGTCACCCTAGATAATACATCACATTTTCATTAAGGCCACTACAGAAAAACCACTGTCCTGGATAATAAGATAAAAATCATCTGGAGTGATCAGAGGTAAAGGTCAGCTAATGAAGCAACAAAGCAAAGGATTTAGCCACAGCTAAATACAACTCTCAGTGAATCTGATGATTATTCATAAGATCAGCAATTTTTTAGTACTAAACCAGGAGGACCAAATGACCAACTGAGTAGAGTATCAACTTTGGAAAGGAGGGAAATACAACATGGAAGGAAATTTCACATCCAATATTCACACATCTTTTTAATGTTTCAGAGTCTGTGAGCACCAGAACAACTACAGTCTGCACGCTTCACAACTATATCTGAATGAAGCTTGAAAGACAAAAGTCAAGTACACAGTGAATTTTCTAAGCACAAATACCCTCATATTACTTGACATAATTAATTTCCATTTAAATATATTTCATATAAATTAAGATTTGTGAGAAACAAAATTAGGGAGGAAAACAGGAGAGAAGAATTGATTTTCAAGGAAGCATTCCAAGCATTCATGATTATGAACAAAATGATTTTAAAAAGGATGTTCCAGTTTATTCCAAACTCCTCTTCTTACTGAAGTATCATCAAACAATGCAATCAGACTCTTTGCCTGTCCTCCTGTGAGGCAGACCTTATCTGAACTGTGCAGCTGCCCATCAATTGATAAAGGTTTGAACAGAAATCTTCCAAACAAGTGTCTGGAATATAGAAGTAGATTAATGTTACTACTAACTTAGGCTGTACTTTGTTGGCATGTAGAATAACCAGATGCAAGGACATATTTTGTATGTCATAGACAGTCCTCATAAAGCTGCATATCTACTTGGAAAAAATACACAGTTCCCAGTAGTCGAAACAGTAAATCTGCAAAGCTCCCAAAAGTCCAGAGTGAAACAGAAATGCATCCTGATTGCACCAAACGAGAAGCCTGGACATATCTTGAAATTACAACTATGTTGTTGCCCAGCATCCTGTGCTAGAAGTACAACAGGACAAATATGATGAAGACTTTGTGCTGATAAAACACCGGAATCTAAAGACAGGGGCAACAGAAAAGGTATAAGAAGAGAAATTCTAATTGGATACAGGGGACAATAGTCTTTGCTGTGATAGTGATTAAGGATTGAATTATCCTGTGTAATCTCTGTCCTTGAAGATATTTAGGATTTGACTGGATAAGGCCCTGAGCAATTTCATATAACTTCGTCAGCCCTTCTCTGAAAATGTAGTCTCAGGAAGGCTGTTTCACTGAAATCTTCCAACTATTCTATTCTATTAGGCTCCCCAGATTAGAATAGACATGTAGACCCCAAAACACAGACTCCCTGCACAAAAAGCAAATTCTTTTAAAATAGATTGATTTTCTGATATAGGGAATATTTTTTTAAGAGAATATCACCCTGCAACTATTTCCATAAAGTGTCTATTTCACTCCATTAACTATAGAAGTTACTAGCTTACTTGCAGACATCTCATTCTGGATGTCTAAAATCAGATGAAATAAATCCCACTCCCTGTACATCAATGAACTCAGCACTTATTTCTGCAAATTGCCACTTGCAAAGTATCATACTATACTCTTTCATCTGATCAGTATTTTTCAAGTGCTTTTCTCTTCAATTCTGTCATAAAAATGAGAGGAAAACAGCAGTTTGCTTTAATGACCAGCATAACATTATACTGTTTTGAATCCAAATGCATGTTTTTCATTTAATCATCATCCATACATATATTTTTTCTTACTTTATCTAAAACAGTTGGGGAAATGTTAGGTTTTACTGTAAGTCCTTCAGAACCACATTTCATTAGAATAACATTAATTCTGGACTTTTATTTGGATTAAGCAAGGATATTCTAATAAAACCTCTAAGGATGTGGCATAGCTGTTCTCATTTGGGTAGTACTTAATTATTAAATTATGTATAATTCTTATATATATAATTATATATAGCAAATACATCAGGGCCCCCAGGTCCTTCAGTTTTGCTCCTAAAGTTCTGTGGTTTCTCTTGATTTGATCCAGGCCTCCCTTGGTACCAGTGCTAATGCAGATGGTACTGGAGCAGAAGGACAAATTTCAGTACTGGTGCAAGGGTTGGACAAGCCTCATCAGTCTCTCTGTGGCTTGCCAGATTGCCCCTGGCAAGCAACAAGCCTTCTGTGACAGCATGTTCCTTCCTTCAGGGATAGTATAGCACAAGTAGCACACCATAATGCCAGCAGAAAGGGTAGCAGGGAGAGAGGAATTTACACTTGCATGAATAGATAGAATATAAAATGCATATATGTGTATGGTGTATAAAATATGTGTTCAGTGGGATCCCATTCTCAGTTTGCACATAGATAATGAAAACTATTGTCAGCTGTCAGATGCAAAGACTATACAGCGTTATCAAAAAAGCTGAGGTGCTGAGTAACAAACTGCATACAATCTGCTAACAAACTAGAATAGGAAAAGAAAAAGAAAAAAAAAATGTAAAATAAGCAACTGTCCAGCTTGTGATGGACTTCATCTGTAAGCTTCTATTTCCTGGAAGTAAAATGTTTTAAGATTCTTTTTCTCTCCATTATTCAATATGATTCCAGAACATTCATAACCTTAGGGCAGAAGACATATAGCAAGTCAAGGGGTAATCAATTGCCCAAGATAATGTCACACTAGAAAAAAAAGGGGGAGGGGGGGGCGGGGGTGAAGTTATAATTAGGAAGTGGGACATTTTTGTCCCTGGGAAGAACAGTAATTGAAAAGATGCAATGAAATGGAGTGTAATGTTACCTGACTGAGTTCTTAGTCAGATTTATCTGGCACAGCTGCAGTGTTTCCAAAATTTTCTAGAAAAAACTTAGATATCAGTTATAGTGAATCTACAAGGCCAAAATGAAATAAATACTATAAAAGAGTTGACACGGAGGAGTGGCTGGAGAGCAGCCCTGCAGAAAGAGATCCAGGGGTACTCATTAGCAGCAGGCTCAGTATGAGTCAGCAGCATGCTGGGGTACATAAAATGCAGAATGACCAATCCATAAAAAAGAGGTGATCCTCCTGTTGTATTCAACACTGGTGCAGCCTGCACTGTGTGCAGTTTTGGGTCCCACAATTTAAGAAAGGTCTTTAAATGTGTCCAGAAGAGGGCAACAAAGCTGGTGAAAGGCCTGGAGGGAATGCCCGATGAGGAATCACTAAGGACTTTAAGCTTGTCTAATTTGGAGAAAAGGAGGCTAAGGTAACCTCATTACTCTCTTCTTGAGGAGAGGAAGTGAAGAGAGAGGTGCTGAGCTCTTTTCCCTGAAAGAGGGTGATAGGACATGTGGGAATGGTTCAAATCTGCACCAGGAGAGGTTCAGACTGGACATTAGGAAGTATTTCTTTACCAACAGGGTGGTCAAACACAGGACCAAGCTTCCTAGAGAAGCGGTTGATGCCCCAAGCCTGTCTGTGTTTAAGAGGCTTTTGGACAATGCTCTTAATAACACCTTTACTTTTGGTCAACCCTGAAGTGGTTAGGCAGTTTGACTAGATCATCATTGTAGGTCCCCTCTATCTGAAATATTTTATTCTATTCTGTTGGATCCTAGGACTGCCAGGACTTCAATGTCCTTCTAAACTAACTAGAAACTTTCTTCTTAAAAAGTACTTAAAAACAACCACAAGACAAATAAAAATAAATAAATAAATAAATACTCTCCCCTAGATTTTTTAACGCAAAAATGAGTATAAGACTTTCTGAAGCAGAAGAAACTAAAGAAGAAGCAGAGCAGAAATACAAGCCACTAATTTCACCTGCACTATGTCTTTGGGGGTGCAATACTTTTCATTCAAGCTTGGTCTCAGTCCAAAGTCTTTTCAATTGAAAATTGAATTGCAATAAAAGTCATCTATGGTCACCAGGAAATATATTTTCTATTCCATAAAGCCTGGCTTTGTCAGTTCCACACTTCTCAGCATTTTCTGCTCTCCGCTGTGTTATAGGTCATGTATCTCCTGCTGTTCCTGTGCCCACCTCTGCTGTCCACAAACCTCCTGCCCCAGTGCATCCAGTCACTTTCTGGCAAGAGGTAGTCTCAGCTTTCCTCCAGACAGTTCCCCCACTGGGAAGCTCTCTAACAGAAGGGAAATGCTCAAACTACCACCCAGGCACTCAGTCATACCTGTTTACGAGAGCACAATGTGCATACAGTAACTGTGGGCAAGTTAAACAACTGTAAAATCTCTCATGGATATTCTAAAATGAACCAGAGCTTTATTATCTTATACCGTTCCCTGACACACTTAGTAAACATACATGTCTGTGTGAAGGCCTCCTAAAAATCCCTTATCTCTCACAGTACCATTGCAAAGCTTCTTGCTTTTAATGGGATTCCAATTGTGTAAGCCTGAGGCTTACCCTGCCACTGATGTGGGTTTACACTATTACAATGAATAAAATTTGCCCTGGGAAACTATTCAAAAGAATAAATGTATGTAATTCGATATGCAATAAAAGTAACATGTTGATTTAACAGAAACAGAGCAATAATAAAGGAAGGGAAAAAAACAGCAGAAAGGACCTTGTAGATAAATTAGTACTTTATAAAAAAATAATAAAGACACATAGCTATTTTCATAGCTTAGTTCCTGGACAAACGATACTGCATCCTATTTCTCTTCAAACCCCTAAGGTCTTGTCCTGAAAAGCTTTGAGTTTTGTACCTCAAGCAGTACAGATAAGTCCTTAACAGATAAGTACATAACATCTAAAATCATCCTAACATATGGATCCTCTCTTCAGGAGAAAGACTGTGGAAGACTTCATGTGGAAACTATACAACTAAATCTGATGGAAAAAAACATCCCAAGAAAATAATGCTGATGGAGACTACTGTGTACATTCAGCATAGCCATAACCACATGGAGCTGGATTCACCTGTCATGGAGATTACTCTCCAATTCCACTTTCTGGTGTTATCAGATCTGACATATCAGACGAATACCCTGTTCCTTAGAAAAAAATCTTCACTGAGCTGTTTCTACTGAAAGTAAAAGGTTCTAAAAGTAACATGTGTCTCCTCAAGGATGAAAACAAGACAGAAGTCGCCAACCTTTCCACTACAACCACCTGTCTGCAGGAATCTTTTCCTGCATCTCTTCTTTTTCTCTTTTTTTTTTTTCCCATTGTCCAGAAACAGTTACTCAGGATAAATGAGGCATCTGAATGAGGTTTTTTTCTGCTGTGAAACTGAATCAGGCATAAGGACAACCTACAGAAATAACAGCTAAACCAATGAAACATATTTTTCCATCGCATTTTTGAATGGAANCCTCCTTGGACCTGCTGGTGACAGCGTCCCACTGTCCCAGGAAGTATTGAGATACTTAAAGGAAGTCCATTCTAGCACCTTATTCCGCATGTCAGTTGTAACTAAAGTAAGCTTTATGAAACAGGCTGCATTCTGATAATATTTCTTGCCATTTTTCATCTAAGTCTGAGTAATTTCACAAATGTTGCACCAATATACACATAACACAAATTCACTGAAGCAACATCTGTGTTAAGAAACTACCAAAGCAAGATAACCAATTGCAAAGCAATAAAATCCTATAATTTAGAAATGTTCCCCAATATCTCCTGGTGAAAGAACACCATTTTAGGCAAGCAGATGGAAAGGAAAAAAGAAAGATCTGCACACATTGATGCATAATTTCAAATCTTTTTTTGAAAGAGCAGCGGAAACTTAGAATTCAACTGTTGCACACAGCCAAGGACTTGTTTCTAGGCATCTCCTGCCACAGTCATCCATATAGCAGCTGTTGCAAAACTTTCCTAATAAGCCTCATGGCTTCACCCAGAACTAACTATTCGGAGTTCAAAATCATCTTTTAGAATCATAGAATTATAGAATGATAGGTCTTGGAAGGGACCCCTGGAGATCAAGTCCAACCTCCTTGTGAAAGCAGGATCAACCAGGGCAGGCCACACAGGAACACATCCAGACAAGACTTGAAAGTCTCCAGAGGAGATAGCTTGATCCAGAGCTCTCTTATCATCACAGTAAAGAAGTTTTTCCTCATGTTGAGGTGGAATTTCCTGTGTTCCAGTTTGTGACCATTACCCCTCATATATACATGTTTATAACTTACAGATATTATGTAACAGGTTGAGAAAATATCTAAGTTGCTTTAAAATGGGTGAACATGATGAATTTTGTACTGATACACTTACATATTTGAGACACTGGAAGACAGGGAAGGAATATAACCTTTTAACAAATTATGTGTATGTGTCCTTGGAGACATAAGCAAAGCCCATCATAAGAATAAAATCTCCATACAAACTCATATGACCAGGAGTGTAAAACAAGAAAATGCTTATTTGATGGATGAAAACACTAAATCCCCAAAACCCAGGTCAGGAATTGTATGAATTCCTACTATGAGAAACATCATTTTTGTTCATTTCTGTGATTCAATTAATTGTTCACTTTTGTCAGCAGCCTCTTACGATGCTGCTTATAAAATACCCTGCTAAACTTGGGGTGGGGAGGGGAGGCAGGGGAGAGGGGGAATCCTGTGATGGATCAGAATATTCAAATCAATCTATTTACTTTCTGAATTCTTCACATTTGAATGCTGTGCTCACTGAGGAGTGGAAAATAAATGCTTATGAAAATGCAGGGCTTCCAAGAAATCTGTTTTCTTGAGGAATTAGTTTTTCTTCTTGTGCATAACTTTTTATTCTCTTAGTGATTCATTCAGCAAGAACTCAATACAGACTCTAGCACCTAAACTCACACAATGGTATTTGGTACACAGAAATAATAGTCTATGAGAGTTTTTTCAGTACCCATGTTTTAATTACTGGTGCTTGTGTGACTGTCTCTAAGTGTCTTTACACTCACAATATTTTACTTTCACTTTACTCCTCCTCAAACCTTTTGATATCACACTAGCGATTGTGTTAATGTTGTTTCTTGCCAGTGAAATAAAGATGATGTCTGAGCATTCATAAGCGATCACCTGAAACTTCTCAAGCAACTGCTGAGAAAACAGGAAAATAATTTTTCCATTAGGCTGCATTTCTGGACTACAAGTTTAATGATATGCAAGAATTGGATTAAATTGGTTTTGAGTTCTTTGTTTCTTAAAAGAGTAAGCAGTAGCTTATTGCCGGACTTCTGGATATCCTCAAACATTTAGGATGAAATTGTGACTAACCCCTGCCAGTTGTCCATTTATACAAAGCTACTCAGCTCCCTTAACAAAGACAAAAAAAGAGAAGATGCCTGTAGTAAGAATCAAGAGATTTTTTTCTCTGAGACAGGCAAGAAAACATGGAAGAGACATGGAACTTGGGATAGGTTACTAAATGCCAATCAGCTAGTTTGGGGGTAATAAAATGCAGGCAATAAGTATTAGATATATTACTATACTAGAAAATACAAGTAAAAGGAAAGAAAAATCTAATTTCTAATGCTGCCTCACTAATGACGTTAATAAAGGTGAAGGTATAGAAATAAGTTACTGACTTTGAAAATTATTTCCTTTCAATGATAAGGAAATTATGACCTATGATAAAATTATAAAGTGATTGGCTACCAACAAAACTAACAAAAGTAAAAAGTGTTTATCTGGCACCTGTCAAGTCTTTGTTCACCCAAGAAAGGAAAAGCTACAAAATTATGGCCAATTTCACTGTAGAAAAATTAAAAATGAGCTTTTCATCCCCTCTGTGCTGTCCCTCATTTCCTACAGTCCATCTGTCAAATAATATATTTAAGAAGTCTGATACCTAGTTATATCTCCTATAGAGTACCTTCCAACACTGACAGCACCTTTAATAAGGGTTTGTTTATTTGGGAGGGTTTTGGTGATCATGGGTTTACTCTTTTGCACTTTTTGTAGAAATTCACACAAACCCAGTTTCCAGGTCTGTAGTTTCTTTAGGGTTTGGGGGATAGTCTTCTCATTGTTTAGCAAGTTTCATGTGCTTTTAGTAGCACATCCATCCTGAACTTTTATTTCCAGTAATATGTCATTTACCAAATGAAAAACAAACAAACAAAATGAACAAACAAACAAACAAACAAAAAGACAAGAGTTGACTTGTCCAGCTATTGTACAGGTCATGGTGATTCAGTTGCTGTCTGGAGTACTTTGTTTTAGTAGCTAAAAAGCAGAAATGGACAAAGATCACACATTTTCCTATTCCTCCCACCAAGACTGAGTTCTAGAATTCTGAAGTTTCTTTAGATAAAATTCCCTTTTTCTAGGCAGTTTATACAGGGTACAGGACCATGTGACTGATATAGATTATTTTGTATTTGAGAGAAACTCAGAAAAATAGGATATAAAGCAGGGCAGAAGCATCTTTAAAGACCTAGACAGCTTATGGAGGCAGAAGATTCAGAAGTGACACCAAGCTACTTGAAGTGTTACCAGGAAACTCAAGACAAATTGAACAAAGATACTTAGCTATCTGAAATGTCAGGGGAAGACTCAGAAGTCACAACAGGAATAGAAAACGTATGTGAGAAACTACTAAGATGCATGTAGAGGTTATAGAATCACTCAGGAACGCTCT
Organism: Chloroceryle aenea; assembly: GCA_013399075.1. Classification (NCBI taxonomy): domain Eukaryota; kingdom Metazoa; phylum Chordata; class Aves; order Coraciiformes; family Cerylidae; genus Chloroceryle; species Chloroceryle aenea. The sequence continues at coordinate 68,318 of VWZY01013397.1, read as the reverse complement.
GAGTGTAATAATGAGGGCTAAAGACAAACCATAAGGATCAATGGTTGATATTGAAAGATCCTTGAGCAGCAGCTATGACTACCAGAGATGAGTTTAAATGCTCTCTCCTCCCTGTAAAAACCTTTCCTCTTGAACTCAGGAAGAAGTGATGACAGGACAGGCAGAAATAACAGAGAAAATTAATTATTTTGTCCTGGAATTATGAGACTTATTCTATCAAAGAAGGGGTAAAGCTGACAGTAATATCAATGGCCTTTCCATTAAGGCTTAGATGAACTTGGAGGTGCAATTCATAACATCCATAACAGTCTTCTCACTGCTTTCTTGCAGAAATCTATCGTTCCTGACAAAGATGCACAAAGCCGTTACCTCCATTATAAATAAGGTTTCTTTTTAAAATATCAGAACACCAGTAAAGCCAACCCTTGACCAGTCCTATTCTGCCAATGTCAGTGAGAGATCACCTGTGGCACAGCTCTTATTTAATTCTATTTTTAGCTACTATGAACATTTTTCACCTAATGATCCCTGTTCAGATTTGTCATTGTCTTTTGGTATCAGGTTATCCTCTATAACCATCATACTCTTGCAGGAAAGCATCAGAAATAAGCCTTATTTGATAATAACAGTTCCAAGAGTTTTTGTCTTGAATTGAGTGATTACTAGGTGTCAGGTAAACTCTTCAGCTTCTTCCTGATTTATTCAGTACACATTCACTTTCTTCATTTACTAAGCAAACTGGCACCGAAACTAGCCCATGCCTTCTGCTGTACCTTCTGAGCAAGCATCTGGGCAATGGGATTTTTATTTTAGTAGGCCTCTGTCTCATCTAGGCTGCCCAGTATGGCATTCATGATATAGAAAGTACTTAAAGAAAATGGATGGATGGATGGATGGCACCGGCTTTAATTATAAGACTATTCACACTGGAGGTTTTCTTGTCAAGTAAACTTCTAATTTAATAAATAAATAAACAGATAACTTGCTAAAATTCTATTTTGAATTTGTCTACCAAATAAATTCATATGTTTATTTTATTTTATTGTATCTTTTGTTAAAATCACAGAATAAAGGCCATTTTTGGTCAAATTTTTCAATTCAGTGTAGAATTATCTTGCAATTAAGTTTAAGTGAAAAATTACAGATCACAAAGGAGCTTATTTTCCTCTATTCCAAATTATAGGAAAACAGGAAAGCAAACACTATCAATAAAATTGTCTACAATACTGATCCTAACCCTATTCCTGTTTCATTCTGCAGATGTTTTTTCCCCACTGGAGTAAAAACGAGAAGACAGTAAATTCAAATAACCTCAGAATGGTTTGCCATATTGAGCTTTCATACATTCTTTTCAATGCAATCATTTCCTGCCTGTTTCTAAAACAAAATGTCTTTTTTCTTTTGTTTTTCTTCTTTTATATATATTTTTTTTTTCATAGATAAGAAAACAGAAGGGGCAGAAAAGAAAATTATTTGCTTGAAGTCATACAGTTAGTGATAGAGTCAGGCATCAAATCCAGGTCTCCTGGCTGTTATTCGAATGCATTAGTGACTGGATTTTGCTATTTCATCTCTCCTTACTGGGTAAGACGTTTTGCAGGCTGACCTCTGGAGTCAATACAGACACACGTGTGACATTTGTTAATCTAAAGACTCTCAAGAGAGTAGGAAAATAGGAGGGCAGATATTAGACAGAGGGCAGGCAAACACACCACAAATAAGGATTCAGGTTTTATGTTGAGCTATAGTAGCTATTTTTAAGTGAATCTGGTTGAATCATTAACTTCATTAGTCAAAAAGGATGATATCCAATCTTCAAACTGAAAGAATTTCGAGAATATGCTTCCCTTGAGGAGGTTTTACTTCAGATCTCCCATGGTGTCTATTATGCATTGTGTTTACTGTAAACAAGAAAGATTAATGTAGTGAAAGCAGAGGACTGTGACACTTACAAACTAAAAATGCACTAATAAGGATACAACAAATGCTAGCTTGCCTTGAACCCAAATATATGTATACTAAAATATTGTAACTAACCACATTTTTCTTTTCTTTTTTTTTTTTTTTTTTACACTGTTATAGCATCAGAGCAATGTCCAGAGGTGGAAAAATTGAGGTCAGCCAACTGATAAAAAAAAAGGTGTCCAACAAAGAAAAGATAAGCATGAGGTACTGCAAATGGCCTAATACACATGAAGGACAACTGGCAAAATCTAAAACAAGGTAAGCATTGTCAGGAGCAGATGAGATCACTCTTCTGTCTGAGCAGATGCAGAGGAGCAAGTAGCATAAAACAAAAAGTGTGGAAAGGAAAAGACAAAATATCTTCTACAGAAAAATCTAAAAATAAAACAACAGGGCATGGTTTGATTACCAAAAAGTTTCAGTCAACACAATATAAGAGCACAGATTTCTATGCCACATGAGCTCTCAAAAAATCTTTTAAAACTGTACTTTATCTGGGGCCTCAACTATGAAATACAATGTCCTTCATTAAGACGGATGATGTTTTCAGCTGTGTCTTGCTGAGCTTCTGTTTTATAAATCCTTCTGATCATTGATGCAAACATTACCAGGCAGTCACTCCAAGAGTACATGACTCAGCATCAGGTTACCCACTGAGTCAATCTAAAGGATACTGCTTAACTGTCTAAAGAGCTGAATCTCATAAATCATATATTTCACTTCTTCTTTAAAACAACTAAAAGAATTTTGATAAGTATGTTTGTATACATGTAGTCTACCATATAAGATTTCTGGAAATCTGAAAGTGATGAATAAATGAGCAGTTCACAACAGGTTTATTAGTTGGGAACATCAATCTTGTTAGCAGTATACTGACATTTCAGTAATCTGTTCCTTGTTGTATAGGGACTGTCTGCAAATCTCTGTGCTGCACTTATCTCTCTCTACATTTTATTATCCTGTGGTTTGAGTTACTAGTGTCTGAAGATGCATCCTTGCTTAAATATATGAGGGTGATCTCTTACAAAATTAGTAATGACTAGTAAAGTACAAGACGAAGCTTATCTGTTCAATAAATTTTAGGTTTCTTTCCTCTCTATGTATGGTAAACATAAAGCAAAAGGCCACACCTGCAGACAGCACAGGTGAGAACTGACCAACAAGAGATTCCATCCCATATATGTCATATTCAGCATAAAGCGGAGGACCAGAAGGGTCAAGCTCTTCTTCAATGGCTGGCATCCAAGAAAGACTCTCCCTTCTGCCTTTGATCCCAATCCACATGCTCCTGCATCCAGTTCCAGAATCCAGCTCCTGAATCTGATTCCTGTCTGCCACTGATTCCAGCCTGGTACTTCCCAAGTGCCTGCTCCACAGCATCAGTGGTGCTGTTGGCATAACTGCCATCAGAGGATTTGAACTTGATAATGGATTTGTATATATTTAATTTTATTATTTTTCTTTCATTAAAGCTGTTTCCCTTTCCTTTTGCAAGCCATCAGTCTTAGGGTCAATTTTACGCAGGAATGAACCCATGCCATCTTACAAGGGAAGGTAAAAATTATTTGGACCATAAAAATGGATGAGCCACTTATATTTGCACCTAGTGGGAAAGTATATGTTGTTTATTTAAAATTTCCAGTTTATTTGTTTCTTGTTTCCTTTCTTCATTCTCCACACAGACAAAACACATACTCATCACCTGTGGTTACTGTGTAGCAAAACTATTTTCTTTTAGTGCATTAATTATGGTCTCTCAGAGCAAGTACTTTTATGAATAGACATTAATACAAGTATTTATCATCTGTTTTAAGCATAATTTACTCATGTGTAAAGATATCATTCCTTTAATATCTGCAACCTATGTTTTATTTTAAAATTTGTAACAAAAGTTTGAAATTAACACATTGGTACAATAGAAAAGTCATCTATTTGTCTTTAGATCATTGTCCCTCTTCTAAGTTTCAACAGCTAATTTGATCTGTGATACCTTTTTCCTATTCTAATCTTTGACTCACTGTGCAAATTCTCTTCCTGTATATATCCAGTCCAGACTTCAGAAGAATCTCAGTGATTTAGAAGCTCAGTATCTTGATTTACAAAGGCTTTAGGATTCAACTGACTAGGCAACAGAATTTGCAGAAGTGGCTTTATAAATTATGTGTTAAACTCCTACTGAGAATCAGCAAACTTCTTGGAGAGACAATGCTGATCACATGAAATCTGCAGGAAAAAAAAATAAAAATCCATCCATTCAGAAAGGGGACAAGTCAGTGCAATTTTTGCAGTTATTGCAATTGCTCTGCCCATACAGCCAGCAATCTTCAAGTGAGGTGTATTTGCACACACTGATGGAAGCAGGTTATGGCTACATGTTTTTGTTTTATTAAATTTCTTTATGAGGGAATGATATTATGTATTGTATGCAGTGTTTCTGAGTATATAAAGGGGAAAACATAATATATTTTCCTTGGAGAATAAGATTTATGTGCTGCAAATGTCTGATATGAAGCAATGGTTTTGTGAGGGATTACTGTCAATACTGCCTGTTTATGAATCAAAACCTATTCAGCAATTGTAAGCAGCTGGAAGCTGAACATCTGGGGCAAGAGTCAGCAGAAAAATTTGCTACCTCTAGATATTGTCTTCGTAGGGGATTAGTTTATCTAGGTTGAAATACAGGCCAGCTGTAAAAAGCCAAACTGAGAAATAAACCTCCCTCAGTGAAGCGAGGACAGCAAAGTTGACACAAATGGAAGTATAAAATCTGTTCCTCAAGAATTAGTCCCTTTCCTTAAATAATATGCATAGGCAGATAGAGAGAAAAGAATTTTGCATATATCCTCTATGGCCTACACAAGAGAAATGGAAAATAATTTTCTCTGTCAATGGCCTACAGCTATGGCTTTACATAGTTCCCTAGTGCAGATTCAAAACTGGGATTGTAGGAAACTGCAGCTCATGTCACTGATACCCTTGAGAAGACACCCAGCTTTGCTTGCTAAATGGGTATGTGACTAAATGGGATTGGTCAGGGGAAGATATTTCACCAGAAATACCAAGTCATTTCCTTCATAATTGCTAATCTATGCTAAGGAGTTCAGTGTTCTCTTCAGGCTGTACAGGGACATGCTTCTTTTCTTTCTCTAAAAATGTGTAACAAAGTAATTTCAAGCTTTTCTGTTGAATTTGATGTGCTTTCAGTTAGACCTTTTAAAAAGTGTATAAGAGAGCTTTTAGCCAGTAATTAATTCTTCTTTTACCATTCACAAATGAATGTTTCAAAAGGCTTCCATTTTAGTGGCTGATGAATTCGAGACAGGGAAATGAGATTCCTCCAGGTCCATTACTAACTTCTGGAATCTGACTTTTTCCTACTTCAGAACCATGGTATTATCAAGATTTTATACTAAAATCAAGATCTTTATTTTGGCCACATGGAACTTTGGCTGACAAACCTAAACCACTCAGACTGATGTTTTTGCATGATGAATGTCTCATTCGGTTAAAAATATTTTGTACGATTTCAGCCAAAATGGTTCTATGTTTCTAAAGACAACATAAGGGGAAAATATGTTTCTTTTGTTAAGAAAGGAACCATACGGATTTCCTTTGAATCCTATTTAGGTAGTAGAATTGTAAGAGAGGTGAACTGCAAGAGATAACTGAGGTGCAGAAAATAACAGAATCATAGAAAGGGTTGGGTTGGAAGCAACCTTAAATATCATCTAGTTCCCAACCTCCTGCCATGGGCAGGGATACTTTCCACTGAAATGATCTCATCTGACCACTAATCATTTGAAAGCTAAATATCTGGTCTAAATGATTTTTAATGCTTATTAACTTAATCAAGAAAGAGAAACACTACCAAAACATATTTCATATTTCATTCTCAGGACACTGGGGGGGACAATAACTAACTCGCAGGAAACTTAAAATGGATATAGATCAACAGGTCACTTTAGAATAGGCTCTTAAATTTAACATAGCTACAGCTAGGTAAGATGAATTCCTCAGTGTCTGAGAATTGGGGGGACACTCAGAAAGACTGCTTGAGAAGAATGGAGCAGAAAAGACTTATTTTTCCTCCACTGAAGATTCCAGAATTTGGCCGTGGAAGCAGATAAAGACGATCAAGGAGTCTGGGCAAAAGCAATACTTAGGTAAGTCAAGGGGTTGATGAACAGAAAGAAACAGTTAGAAATTGATTATGAATTAATGGTGTATGAAGGACAAGCACTTAAATACAAAGGTAAAAAAGACAGAAGAAGCAATGAAGCCAGTTGAGCAAAGTGGATGGAAGCTAGCTTAAGAGATAGGTGAAGGAGGAAGGAGTATGATGGATTTAGAGAGAGAGTTCTGTACCCAGTCCTGGGTACAGAATCTGAAGGAAATGAAATGTTAAAAGTTTTTGAACTAAAAAGATAGTAGGTAGCCAAAGGAGTAGTAAAGACTTGGTTATTTAATGTGAAGAGTAAGCTTAAAATGACCATGTGCCCATGCGAAAGAGGCAATCTTGTAGCAGGGACTAGTCTGAAGGCTTCAGCTTGAGATAGGATACATCATGCACTAGAGAACAGTCATTCAAGGCTCAATTACGGCCCTGGGCCCATAGGTCTACACAATGCAGGTGAAGCTTCTAGCTCCTGGTGTTTCTCCACAAAATGCCATTTTTATTTTCAGTCAATTTGGTGGAAAACAGCTCTAGGAAAAATACAGGAACAAATACCGAGACTATGATAATTCTAATATTCCCTAACTTTCATGCACTCACTTCTGCAACCTCATTTCTGGAAATTAATGGAATTGTTCTTCAATGTAACCACTTATTTGTAATAAGTTTGTGAAGGCTTTTATAAATTGTAATGTTAGTAAGCAAAACTTACGTTCCCTGGCCTGGGAAAACCAGACTTTTTTATTAACAGCTAGTGTTGCAACTTTGTGTTATGTCTTCACGTTCATTAAGTCATTTTTCTTTACAGCTACTGCAACAGCAAATGCTCTTCATTATTAATGCAGCTTCCCTTGCCTAAAATAATTCCGGTTGTTGCCGTCCCATATTCCCATCCACAGAAGGGGTCTGCTGGCTTGTCAGATTACATCTCTAAAAAGCAGCAAAGCTATCAAAATCTGTCAAATATACATGTGCATTAACATCTGATTTAGCTCACGCAGGGAAGGGATGGAGTGTGACAATTATGACTGGGTAAGACTAATGAAAATTTAATGGAACTTCATTTCTATTTATTGGTTCTGTATTTGTCACAAAGTTCATTTATTCTGGTGTTTTAAAAATTGTCAGTATTGACCAGAATTGTGACTGTCTGCCATACTACCTAGAGCAACTCAACTAAGCAATTCTGCCATTCTCCAATGAAAAAAACAGAATTGCCACATAATATGAGATGAGAGGGAAAACACAAACCAGAATTGTCACAGCTACTAATACTGGAATTTTATGTTCTGGGAAGCAACTGGGAGGACCACAGTGAAGGTAACAAATTAGGTTATTAACTTAATGAAGTTAACCTCTTTTTGTTCACATGACTCATTTCCTTTTGTGTTTCAATTACACAGAAGGTTTCCAGCCATAGCTCACTATTGTATCACAGACCTGAAATCTTCTGCCTCCACTAACCTCCTGTCTAAGTCAATGAGGTGCTGACAGCAAAGAGAATAAAAATTTTAAACAGAAGGCACAGAATATCAGCACCTAATAGATTAGGTTCTGTATCAGATCACAGGGGAAAAACTTTCTTGCACCAAGGAGATAAGAAAGCTCTGAGTTCAGTGCTTTGAATAAGATAGGTGACATCAACATCAATGCTAATACTGAATCATTAAGAGTTGTTCTTTGTATGTATTTTCTTGAACTCAATTCTAAATAGTCTGCTGCTTTGTTTCATAGTTTAAAGCATGTTCACAATGCAAGAACATAATTTCTGTGTATTACACTCACAGATAAAGGGCAGAAAAGCAGAGACTTTAGTTTTGGTTCAAACAGTTGTAATTAGTAATCGTAGTGTTTGGGTATTTGCTTGGTTTCTTAGTGCAGAAAAAAATCACAGAAGTTCAATAATCAACGCCAAAACCAGCAATTAAAGAAAGTTTCTATGACAAATATTGCATAAGACTTCCCACCTGTTTCATCTATTGCTTCAAGAAAGCATTTTTTGTGGGCACTCCCTGAAATATGCATCAGCAGCTTCTATGTCCATGGGATGACTATGACCGTTTGGAGAAAGAAAAAAAAAACTTTCTAGCCCTGGATTCAGATTGGTACCACACTTGTAACACTGCAAACTAAAGACAAGGAGCAAAGTAGAAATGGTCTTCCTCAGAGTTTCATTTCCTCTTAGGCCATTGTAGAGATAACACACTAAAATATGTGTAGTTTTCAGAAATTAATAATATATAAAACTATGTTACATGGAAGATCAGTAGTTTTGAGGGAAGCCAAAGCTTGTACTGCTCTTTCCTTGCCTTCCTCACACAACTGAATTGGGTAAGCAAATAACTGAGGACTGGTCAGTTCTAATCTACCCTCTCACAAACCCTGTAGATTCATTTGAGCAGCTATAAGGAAGACAGGCTGAGTGACCTTTCTTAAATCTCCACAACAAATTGCTTCAAGCCTTTATAAAATGAAAGTTGGCTTCCAGTCTCAGAAGAATGGGAGTTCCATCCCTTGTATCTGGAATCAGAGGAGTTCAGGGATATGCAGTATTTTGGTATGATTTATGTATTCATCACAGACATATGTCTAAGAAAGGCTTCTCCGGACAAGCTTTGGACAATCTCCAGCGCCAGATCCAGCAAAGATTAAGGTCTGACAGTGCCCAGAACTTGTGACTTAGAGAAAATTTTCAGAAAAGCATGGGGTCTGGGGATAAATTGCTAAGAAGTGTAGTCATGATCAGTGCCTTGGTCTTTGGGCAGAGAACCCTCATTCCTGCTCAACACCAAAATGGACAAAAAATTGGGTAGGATTATTTTTTGGCTAAGGACAAGGGTTGACAGGGGCCCAGGAATTTGGAAGACAAGAAAAAGATTTTTTTCAGCACTGACTGTCTTTCAGACAGTATTTTGTCTCAGGATACTGACAGCCTACTTGTGACTCTTTACTAAGTATTCTGCAAAGCAGCAGGGGACAAGAGTTCTTTCTGTAAAAACTTTTAGATGACCACATACCACTGAGCACAGCATACTCATCTTTGTAGGTGGATAGAGACAGGTTTTGTCTATATGGTTTGTGGGAAACACCAGTAAGCCATTGTTTTTCTTTATATCAATAAAATATCAGGAGTCCTTCCAGTAGATGAGTCTCTGCCACTTGATGATTTGAGTCTTGTTTCCTGACTCATTGCTCTCTGACATGGCTTTGATACTCTTCTCTTTCCCACCCCCAAATAAGATGCTGAGAACTCACAGTTCTGGGTGTTGGGAAAATAAATGAAGTTTTGGGCATGTTTACATGTTCATTACAGGACAATAAAGACTGAATTTTCTAGGGAAGTAATGAAATACATGAAGTTGCTCTGTTCTGCACTGCAGAGGAGAGGCTGAGCCAGTGGAATCATGTTCTCTCTGCCCTTTCTTAGACAGGTTACAAGATAAGGGCATTGGTGATTTGATGTATAAGTCTGTTCTTCAAGGACTTCAAGTCTGCCTCAATTTTCACATGCTTTCCCCATTTCTTCTCCTGTGCATCACTGCCAGAAAACTAACTAATCCAGGCCTCTTTGTGAGATACTGTTGGAGGAAGTACAGTCTCAAGACATGGAAATTTCCTAAATTTATTGCAAATATCTGATCACTTATTCCAATATTGAGATAAAGAAAGACATACACTTTTAAAGAAAAATTAATATGTAAACCTATCCTTGCAACTCCTGAATTTCAAATTTCCTTAGTTTTGCTGTAAGTTACATTCAGTCTGCCTAAATTTCTCTGGTGAGGTGAGTGACACACTAGGTGGATGACATGTATGACCCTCTCTCTGAGACACTCTTTGCCACCTACTGGTTTTCTGCCCTGCACTGAATACTGGTTTTCCTTTTGCACTGTTCCTCCGTGTCCATGCCCCAGTGCATGACATCCATGTCTGCAGCCCCTCAGGGGATGTCCCTGCCTGGATCAGCTGCTGCTGTTGTCCCTAAGGGATGTTCCTGCTCCAGCAGTTGTCATGACCAGCACAAGGGTGCATAATTTCAAGGCTTCCTCCCACACAGAGTACCACTGCAGCCCCCACAACATTAACTGTCAGTTGTGCTTATAGCAGTGACATGTTGACCTGGAGAAAGCTGAGGTGCTTGTCCACATTGTTTGAGAGCAGAGGTGCCCTGACTCAATAGAACCTTCTCTTGTGATCTTCAGTTATGGGAGTTAATCAGACTTATAGGACTTTCACAAAATTATAAAAAGGACTCATAACAAAGACTTAAACTCATATTTTCCAAGTTCAGTGTTAGGGCCATGTTTTCTCTCACATTATACAACTGCTCCCTGCAGAGAAGTCTAAGTAAACAGTTTTGCTCTGTTTGATTTTGCCTCTCTTATTTATTAATAAGATCAAATATAATTTCTGAGGAGGTGGCATTTAAATATCATATAATTTCAATATGGTTTCTGCTATCAAGTTGCAATGCAGTGGCATCACTGTTGTGACTATTAACCCCAAAGACATTATTTTATTATAGTATGTTTTAATAGTCCAGACAACAGAATCACAAAAAGCTATCTAGGTGCTATAAATTGAACAGATTAGCTGTAATGTTTTGGTATATTTAGTACTGCATAAAATGTGCTTTATAGATTTAAATACAAATAGCTACTTCATTCATGCAAGGAATATTTTCTCTGTTTACTGAACAACAAATCATCAGTCTAGCACTGTGCTATGTGTTCTTAAAGTCTTAATTTTATTTTTTCTTTAACCAGTCTTCTTGTTGAAGAATCCTCTTGTTGCACCCTTCACAAGTCCTCTTGTAATGAGATGACTGTGGTTACAGACCAGATTCCCACCCAGCTGCTCTCTTATGCCCCTCTGGGTTAGTGTGCTTCCCCCTGCAACCTGACTGGTATTTTCCAGAGCCCTGCTCAAGTGATAACCACCTGCGGTGGTCATAACGGATGTGTCTGCTCATGTGGATTCTGGGGAGACATAATAACAGAAGAGCCAAGGGCTAATTTGAGCAATAAGCCCACCTAACCACAGTGTTGGACTCTGTGTGTTCTGCTTTTGTTTTCAACCTGTGTGTTCCTGAATCCCATTCCAAAAAGCAGCTCCTGAATCTAGTTCTTGTCCACTGCTGAGTCCAGTCTGCGACTTCCCCAGTGCCTGCTCCACAGTATCACTGGTGATGATGATGTAATTGTCATCACAGGGGTTGGGTTCAATGTATATCTTTCATTTTAGTATTACTATTTTGATTAAAGCTGTTCTAGTTTTCCAAGCCATAGGTTTCTCTCCCTTATTCCCTTTCTCGTCCCCTTTTGAAGGGGAGAGGTTTTAATACAGAGCATCAGTCTTTTGTCTAGTGGTCTGCCTAGCTCTAAAGCTTGACACCAGCATTTCTCTTTCCCTACCTGGTAAGGGATAACACTTCATTATTCATTTTATTGAATGACCCAAAGAACATTGGATTGTATGAAAGTATCTTGGGCACAAATGCTAGTGTTTTGAAATCAGGTAGCTTCAAGAGTGCCTGGTGTGGGAGGAGGTAATGAACTGCCCTCTGTTGATCACAGCTGTTTCCAGTTACCTCTGAAAGAGGTGGGAACACCCCCTCTCTCTCCAAAACATTACAGGAGGGTGTGGTGCTGCTGCTCAGGTGTTTGTAAGAAGGAGTCATCACTACTACAGGCAGGAGATGTGTGAAATGCTGTGGTTGTGGATGGTTGGGTTTTTTTGGGAGAGCGTTGTTCCATGTTAGAGAAGGGCCTTCTCTCTGAGGGGGTTGTGGTCTGCAGGTGACTCCTCTCACAGCAAGGATACACTGAAGGATTATGGCACTGAGAGACACACACCCCCACCCACCCCCCCTCCGACGTGGGGATAGGGAT
>VWZY01013397.1:9055-54547 GCA_013399075.1 Chloroceryle aenea | reverse complement strand
AACATTTATCTTGTAATTCTGAATATAAAATATGGAAGTTAAACTTTGTATTATTTTATAAACTCTGCATTTTGTGAAAGGCATGCGAAAGCTTTTTAACAGTTTTGTTTTATCATTTTCAATTTCATATATCTGCATATATGGGAATTAATAATTAATTTTCTGAAAGCAGAAAACAGTTAGGAGATGAGGAAATAAGGTAACATAAAAGAAATAACCCTAGTTCAATGACTTTTACATCTGGCTCAGATGAAAATAAGGAAGACCTGACATTTTCCATGAAAAAACAAGGGCTTTGTTGCTACTCAGTGTCACTGAAATAGTATATAACAGTAGTCTGTAGCCTCAAGACTGTCTTGATTTGTTACAAAATACATGATTTTTTCAGTTCTGGATTCCAGAGCAGATCCAGACTGCAAGTAGTTATGTGTAATTATGAAACTAGTTTTGTAACATTTTTCATCCTTGGTTTGGGACAGGGAGAGGAAAGCTGCAAATAATTCTTGGGAAATGCAGAATCCTTTTCAAGTTTACCAGGTTCATGTTCTAGTGAGTCATTCATTCAATGAGTAGAAAACTGAACCAAACCTTTTGTGTGTCTTGTGTTTCATAGCAGTTACTACCTAACAATTACCTTTATACCTTCAGAAGCAACGAAGGGTTTGTTAGCTGAGTAACCAGTAATCTGAATTTTGAGTAATAATTTAACAGAAAGAACAAATTTCTTGAGCTGGCTTCCAAAACCTCTGGAGGATGAGGAAAATAATGCACCTATGTCAAATCCACTAGTATGGTAATTAAAATGAAGGATCATGTACAGTGTATTTGTAATAAACATTTGTCACAACAGTGCTGTTTAGGATAAAAAGACTTGCTTGTGCAATTAACAAAAAGAAAGGGTATGCATAGTTTTCCCCGAAGCAAGATATTTTATATATTTTTAACTTAGATATTTTTAATTTAAACAGATGTATGAAGTATATACTATCTATCTGTAATGATAAATATGTTCTATAACGATACTTAACACAGAATTTCCACTACTTACTATCTACCTGGGACAAAAGTTCCAAAGAGATCTCTGATTTCTACAATCCTTGCCTCAATTTTCTTTTTTTTTTTGGTATATTTAGAACCTGATGTTTTAAGATAGCTTAATAGACTGGTATCTTTGCACATGTTCTGTATAAATGTCTTTCTTGTCACCAAAAGTGATGTGCCAGCATGAGTTTTTCAACAAACATTCTGGTTGCAGAAAATTAAGTCCTGCTACAAATCTCTTATCTGAATTCTGACAAACTATTTTACGTATCCTTTACTTTTGTTCTGTGACCATATAAAAATTATTGTGGATTTATTAGACAGGTTTTGTTTTTTCTAAATCCTGAATATGGTCAGGATATTGTAGAGTCTATCTTGTAAAATTCAAGGAAACCTTCTCCCTAAATGGTGTAGGAGATGCTGGTCTTCATTTTTTTCTGAAGTTGTAGTTAGTTGGGGATTTTCTATGCATATGTCCATGCATGCAAGGGTAGAGAGTTATGTATTCCTGAAGCGAAAGGAGAGTGGTTTTGGTTTGACCTGTAGTAGTTCCCACTGCCTTTCTGTGATACTGTCACCTGCATGGTCTTAAACTTAACCTCACAAAAAGTGTCTGGACACCACAACTCTCTGTGCCAGATATAGGTTGCTGAGTGATGTCTTGCATTATGAACAGCGGAGGTGGTTGGTGGTGTGGTAGAAGCATGTGGGGGTAGGAGGTGATAAGGAAGTAAAAGATCTGCTTAGGTAGTTCAGAGGTCTTAACCTGTTGTCTAATGTGCTGTGTTCCCTATCATGTGACTCGACATGCATGCGCAGTGCCTGCGTGAAGGGGCAAGAAGAAATCTGAGCTGTTATTTAGATCGGTCCTGTGCTGTTTCTGTGTGTACCTGCAAAACACAGAAATGCCATGATTATAATTGTATTCCTTATCAGTAATGTAGATTCAAGCAGAGAAGTTACTTATAAGCCTTACTGTGAGCTAAGAATCAGGATGATGTTTTGTTATTTCACAACTTGCTGTGTCCAATTTCTTACTTCTATTGGAATTAGGAAGCTGGGTAGTTCTGATTCATCTGTCACTTTGTCAAGGTGTTTTTTGTGGTGATATGCTAAGATACAACCTTATTCCTTCAAAACTACTGCATTTCGTAAGCAGTATGCCATATATTTGGATATTCAAATCCCATTTCCAGAGCTAGCGTGTTGTGGTTTGAGGCATTATTTGCTCTCAGACATGATAAATTGTCAGCATAGTTACTAGAGTGACTGAAAGCTACAGCGCGATAATATGAATATAACGTTTCTACAGACATGAAACTTAATAGAGTGCTAACTGGAAAAAGCATTAACAAAGTTGAAGAGCAGCAGTTATAAGTTTGATGTCTGAGGTTCCAATTCAGCTACATGCTCCAAGAACTAAAGTTTCTGCTTTAGGCTTTTATACAAGGTAATGCAGTATTGTTGAATTGCTTTATGCTCAATATGTGTACATGAAGGGGCTTGTAATTTGTCCTCTATACTTTTGATAAAAATCTCTCAAGGGATGGGGGGGGGAATAAGAGCTGAAGATTTTGGTGAAGAAACCAAAATACAGTAAGACTTTGGACTTCAATCCAGTATGCGTGGAAGTTAATGGAGAAGTAGTCTCTTGATGAATGAGTGTGGAATTACTGTTGTATACTTACCTGTGGAAGCTCAGCAAATTTAATATTGATGTTATACATCACTTTGTTATGGGCCAGATAAATTGCAGTTCTGTATGGTTGAAATCAGCTTTGTATATACCATAGTCAGTTTCTTAAATATTGGTCATTGTGTTTCATCTACTTGTTGATTTTTTTTTTTTATTNTTAATGTTGCTATAACACTAGGGTCATGAAGTCTAGAAATGCTTGCTTTACTAATAAGGAAAACTTGGCATTAGTTTTTTCTGAATGTTAAATCTTACACTTTTTTTCTGATAGTTTATTTTTCAATACAAGGCTCCATCTTATTTGTTCAGACAGTTACTGAAGTTTTTTGGAAATAATTTTTCCTGACAATATTCAGTGTTCTTTCTAGAAGAGATGAAGCAAAGAATGCATGTATATATTCAACATTTTACAATACACATATGAGAAGGGAAACTTCTTAAATTGTGGTATTGATTTTTAATGCTAAATCGTAGTACTCCTAAATTGTAGTACTCCTAAGCCTCAAGCCTTGTATCTGTTCCTGACTCTGGTAGGAGAACTGTCTCGTTGCCTAACTTTATCACATGATTTCAATGCTATTTTTTTTCTTCTCCCCTTGGGGAAAAACTCAATCTTCCCTCTTTTAGGTAGGTTATCAGAGCAGAAAATGCCTCTTCACTATTTTATTTGTGCAATTGATATATATATAACTGAACTGGACTAAAAATTCAGATGAAATAATGGATCCCAGCTAAACCCCTTGCTTTTTTAGGAAGAATGCCCTTTTCATAAAGGCCTTGGATTTTTTTAGATTTCTTTCGATTCTTTCTAGCTGGTTCTGGTAGGTATGGGTATAAAATCTTGTTCTATATTAGTGTATGTTTCATTTCTTGGATGCTTGTTTATATAAAGTATTAATGTGCCATGGAACTTGTAATGAGACTTTACATTATTGCTGTTTTTTTGCAAAATATGATTTCTACTGAAATATTAATGCTTGTCTTGATAATGCTGTTTCTCATATAAAAGTGTTGCACTCATCACTGAAGCATTTTCTTGTGTTGATGGGCAGGTTTTGGTGAAAAGTAGTTAAGTATTTTGGAACAGTGCAAGCTTTACAGTTATTTCACTGTTCAAAAGGGTGGATGGATCAGCATAGATACTCCTCGAAGCCTTCAAATATGGTGAGCTCTATTAAATACTTCATGATTTCATGAAGTCACAGTTATTGACTTGTGATTTCTTGTCTTATCTAATTTTTGGTGCCTAAGAGATTCATTACGTCTACTGATATACCGTCCATTGAGTCAAACTCCAAAATCCTGTTGAAATGTATGCTGTATCTCCAAGACTAGTGGTACAGCAGGAACACCAGTGGATCTATAACCAGGGAGTTTAACTCATGAATTAAAGGTACCTGGATCTCCAGTTCTCCTGTATAGAGCATGTAGTTAATTTACCCTGTCACTGTGAGAATGACCAGCAAACTTTTACCCTGATCTAGAGACACAAAACCCCCCATTTTTATAGGATATTGTTGCTGGAACACTGGCAGTAGATTTGGCTGGCCTGAAGAAGAAAGAAAACAACATACAAATCTTTAGCTGCAAGGGTTTACAATTCCTGATATTCGGTGTAAGCAGTTGGCATTGCTGCTTGTCATCAGTCATTCTTTTGATGATCTAAGCATGGCTGATGCATTAGGTGCTCATTGCTTGTTTCACTGGTATTTTGATGTTGCATTAGGCTTTACTTGGATATTTAAGTGTAGTCTTTCCATGTTACTGTATCTTTCACACTGGATGAGAGCAAGCACAGACTTGGCTGTCAAATTACCTGGAAAACACCAGCATCTTAATCTCTTCAAATCTGATATGAAGTGAGATCTAGACCATGAACTTAAGAGTGTGAAATCGAACAAGATAAGACATGGATACTCAGAATAGAACTGACTGGACTGGGATTAGAACAGAATTAGTACAATTACTGACCTTTCTGTAAAAGGAGAAAGTAGTTGAAAGCTGCCTTTGAGAGCTGTTTTTTGATTGGGTGTTGGGTTTTTTTGTGGGTTTGTTTATTTGGTTGTTTATTTGGTTGGTTTTGTTTAGGGTTTTTTGTTTGTGTTTTGATGTGGGCTTTTTTTTTGATTGTTGCTTTTTTCCAAGTGTTTTGAGATATAGGTGAATGGACAGACAGGGTGACATTGAGAGATTCTAAAGAATATAGTTTTGATAGTGAGTTTTTAGCACCAATAATTCTTATACCATGTTTTATTCATGAAATGGCAAAACACTCAAGGAATAAGCTTTTGCTAATATAGGTGTCAGTAAGGGAATTAGTCTTTTCTTGCATTCACTGAGTGCAGGAAGTTTTACATAGCTGTGTGTACATGTCTTCTGGATACATTAAAAGGTTGGGTTTTAGGTTTCATTTGGGGTGGGTTGTGTGGTGCTGCGTTTTTTGTACGTTGCATTTTTTTAGTGTGGGTGGGTTTTTTTGGTGTTTGTTTTCCAGCAAGGGCCTGCAAAATACTTTATTTGAGCACGTACACTGTAGTAGGTATATAAAACTCTGAGGAATGTAGTGACAAGAAGGATGGGATACACTGTGCAGTATAACAGGCCTTTGATTCCTCTAGAAGGCTAAATCTCTTCTTCCAGGGAGGAAACCTGTGGTTTGGAGATAAAAAATTGAAAATATCCATATAAAGCTTGTGTTACCTGAAGTGTTTATCTTCTTCCTTGCCCCTTAAAAATTCTTTAATAAACTTTAGTGTTCAGTTTGGTTTTTTAGGTGCTCAGATCTTTAGAACACAGCACTGCATGGTGAGTATTCAGCATCAGTGTTGTGTCACTGGTGTTGGTGTATAGTTGTGGAGTGGGTTAGTAATGAATTTTCAGTGGAGAGTGCACATGAAAAGGCAGTGAGGCAAGTTAAATAGGAAGAGTAGCATGCATAGCAGACTGAAAGGCAGATCTATATCTGAGGGCTACAGAGTTTCCCAGCAGCTCAGATGTGTAATGGGAAGAATTTCATGTTGTGACAGACTTTGGAGTTTGGAAACTTGTCTAGTCAAAGTAATTTGCCACTGTGAAGTCTTTGAGAGTGACTTTTCCCAGGGAAGAAAAAGAAATTCTTTGCGATTGTTTGAAGCATTATGGTAGGGATAGGTGTGGAGGATTCAAAGTATCCCTCTTTACACTATAATCCTAATAGTCATTAAAAAAAAAAAGAAAAATTGAAGTGTTTCACTTCTGGGGATTTAAAATAATCTGCTAAATGTTGCCTGGTTTTATATTGAAACAAATTTGCTGATATTTGCACTGATTTGCAAAGTCCACATTTTTTGGAGCTTGCTTAGTGACTAAAAGTGGTTCCATTGCATTTTTTTATTTAACTATCTTTGCATGGAAATTTATTGAAGCTGGATCGGGTCCAAAGATCCTTTTTGAGAGTTCACAGGATATCTATAGACTGTGGGAACACCTGATGTCTGTGTCACAACTGTAATGTGGCAGATGATGTGCAAGTGAAACAGGAGAAGGGCAGGACTATCCCACAAGTTTGCATTCAACAGAATGTCAGAGTCCTGAGCATGGTGAAATGAGTCTGTTACCAGAATAGTCACAGATGCTGACTTGTGAACTTGTTTATGAATACTATCTGCAGAAGTGATTGAGTTGGATTTTGGTGGGATTTTGTGTGTGTTTGTTTTGTGGAGGCTTTTTTTTAAGTAGACAGATATGGGAACAGAAAGAAAATCCTTCCAAACTGTGAGGCTCTGCAGCCTCCAATCTCCCTTAAAAATCACAGAACAAACAAAACAAACCCACAAAACACACACACACAAAAAATAACCCTAAACCCTCACAAACAAAACAAACCCAACCCACACCCCAGCCAACTTTGGGTGACTTCTGAATTTCCTTTTGTTAAAGAAGTGAAGCCACAGCCGTGACCATGTGAAATTTATTTGAATGGCATCTCAAGCTTTAAGAAATGGATTTACATGTAAATACCATTATTAAGAATTCAAGAAGCTCAGACAGTAATTCAGTATTAACAATGCCCCTGTGTTTAAAAAAGCACATTACTTTTGGTCTATTGAAAAGGAAGAACTGACCACTAATTTTCAGCAATAAATGTCCCTGGTTTACCTAAGCAAGATCCAGTAAAGCTATGTTTAACATTTCTATCTCTATCTTTTATTCTTCTGCCTCTAAAGTGAGATTTACAATGTGTATAAATTGCTGTTTAGTTGAGGGGGAAATTTTTACGTACCATAAATGAGCTTTACAACACTACAGCAAAATGAGTAGAAAGGGATACAGAGAAATACAAATTCTTCAGTGAGAGACAGAAGACAGTGTATTAATTTGTGGCGGTAATTGATCAAGGGTTGGACTCGATGATCTCTGAGGTCCCTTCCAACCCAGCCTATTCTATGATTCTATGAATTATTAAAAACAGAAGTATGAAATTCTCCATGAGACAGATATGTGCTTTTTAAAAAACTAAACCAAAGAGACATAGGTGTTTCCCAAAGCTAGAAATTGAAACGATCCTGTTGTTTGTAGCTAACTGGAACACCTCTTTAAGGTGCCTAAATGAGCAGAAAATTTTAGTTGTCCTGCTCATCACTTGAATACTAGTTGGCTAGTTAATAGGGAGGGAGCTGGGAGAGTAGCTTGTTAGAGAACACTTTGGTTGGAAACATCCTTCACAGTTTTTAATAAAACTGGGTCACTCTGTAGCCAAGAGTGTAAGGATTGTGATGCCATAAAAGTACCAAAGAGTAGGATTCTGTGGTATAGTAGTTAAGTTGTTCTCCTGTGAGGGTGACAGTATTCTGTCTAGCATCTGTTGCAGTGTAATCTAAAGGCTGTCTATAGCATAAACTATTAAATGCTCTAGGTGAGGAAAACTTCAGATTTGAAAGCTGTTACATTTTCTTCTAAGGGAGAAATGTATGAACCAGAGAGAAGTACAGAATGGCTGAGGTTGGTAAACACTTCAGATCCTAAAGTCCCACCCCCCCTGCTCAGTGCAAGGTCACCTAGAGCAAGTTGCTCAAGGCCACATCAGGCTGAGCTTTCAGTATCTCAAAGGGTGGAGACTCAACAAAGTGAAACATGTTTCACATTGTTATCCTCGCAATAGAAAGTAATTTTTTTTTCATGTTTGAACTCTCAACCAAGTCTTCCAGAGACATACACAAAAACCGTCTCTATGTTAAAAGACAAAAAGTTCTGCTGTGACAATACTTGGAAATGTCTCTTCATTCCTCCTGTGCACCATAGTATACAAGACAGAGGAACCAACTCTTCTGTGAATACATCGGAAAGATTATCCACTCATTACAGTGACTAATGTAAACTGAGCAATTAGTCAAGTTATGAGTCAGGCCTTTCTCATTGCAGAATTAATCAGTCATTACATCTGGGCTGAACTTCTCAACCAAAAATGCTTTGCAGAAAACTGGAAATTCAAACTGATGGAGAAATGACAAAACTTTCATATCAATGCTGACAAGTAATTTCCATTAGAAAATATGTCCTTAAGAAAATCTGACATAAATTGAAGTATTTAATTTAATCTCATCTTGACTGAAAGCTTTTCAGCTTTATTAATCTAATGTTTTAATGACATAGAGCCTCTTTTGATCCTCAAACCTCTATTAAATATTGGCACGATGAAAAAAAAAATGGGTATTTTTGCAACTACATGAACTATTCTTTATTTTCATTGTAAAAGATCTATCTTACTTGCCTTTAAAGTCTTGTTATAATACTGATCAATTTGAAGAATTGATTGATATTTTTGAGAAATTGGTCTGTGTCATTAGTCAGAATTGTGGCGATGTCTGTTAGTCCCCAGACAAGGAACTGGACACTCTCGTTCTAGACATTGTTCATTCATAGAAAAGAACAAAGCCTATTACACAGAAGATTTGACAGTCTAACAGTGTTCTTTGATAGGGTGATGGAAAGGTCTGTAATGACACTTAGTGACCTTCACTGACTTTTGTTATCTAATGACTAATCATTTTAGCTAGTAAAGATTTTAAGATGTTCTGTGCAAAAAGAGATTTTGCTTCTTTAAGTATTTTGTAGGTAACTGTTAAGATTATGGCCACAGCTAAAGTTTTGGAAATTGGGGCACTTGGTGGTAACTACAGAGAATAAATCAGGTCTTCAAAACTAGTGATTGCTTACTTGTGAATAAAATAAAAAATAGGAAGGAACTGAGGTAGGCTTTGGAACCATGGCTTAGAAGGTAAGTTGACTAAGGCAGCTAAAGGGAAAGTAAAATGTATTCTGTTCCTAGATTTAAATTATTGCTTTGAAAATGACTGTGCTCGTTATAAGTAAATAGCTGGTGCTTACCCTTGGCACTGGAATTACATAAGGGGTCTTAGTTGAAGTGCCTTGTAATAGACCTCATGTTGATGAACAGAAAAAGGAAATGCTCTCTTTCTAGCATCAGTAGCAGGTATTAGTTTCATGGGGAAATTATTAAGAGACAGTTTATCCCCTAAAGACAGGGGATAAACATACTGATTTTAGTCCTTGTGCTGCTCTATTCTTGCTCTGGTCTAACATACCATCCCATATCTTCTCTGTGTCAAAAAGAGGATTGCCTATTGCTGTATCAGCTGTCAGGGGTCATTTAACAGCAGACCATAAGCAGGGGATGCTTTTGTGACCTGTGAGAAGTTGCGTGATTTTTGCATCTAGACTATTGCAATCTCCTTAAGTAGCTATTTGCAAGCTATTACTTGGTTGTGACTGAAGGGCAGCTTTGAGTGTACTTCAACTGTATTGGGAGCCTATGTAGGGTACATATGGTGGATTTCTGTTTATTAAACCAAGGTCTCGATCATTTATATTTAAATGGAAATCCCACTATGTGTTGGAACATACATAACATACATCATTTAAATGACCAAGAAATTTCCCTGGAAAAGTGTCTACCTGAAATGGAGCCAGAATGTAAGGACCCTTAAAAAAACTGACAGCTTCCTCTCCTGGCTCTTTTTTGAAACTGTTTGCTGAGTTTCCTTGTCCATCTATTGTTTGAAATGTCATCCTTCCTCTGAGGTGATCTTGATATCTCTCCTGCTAGATGACTTGTTGTCCTTGCAAGTGCCAATGTGCTCACCAGAAGAAAAAGCCCTGGGAGGGATGGGGGGGGTGGGGGCTGGAGAGGAAAATGAGCTGACCCAGAGAGTTTTTAAATGTATGGCTGGGCATTTGGAGCACTGTTACTGTCAGATTGCTTGCTGGGATGCCCTCCCTTCTAAAGGGGAGTGCATGAAGTAGCAGAATCCAGATCAGCAGGACTGAGATAGAAAGGAAAATGTGCAGCTCACCTGGACTTTGATCTTCACTGCACTTGTCATCTTTCCATCCATCTGTGCAGTTCAATCCTGTTTTAGCTATTTGTGGATTAGCCAGAAGTTACAATTACCAGAAATTCCTCAACAAATGGAATTAGTTTAGTTACCCTGTCTAGACTACATTAATTTCCTGATAAACTTTTGTGACTCAGGCAACATCTTTTCTTTGGCTCTTGTCTCGTTCACAAAGCACAGCTTCTCACTGTAGGCTTAAATTATTACAATCCCTATTGTTAACTGCAAATGTCACTACCCAAGCTATTTCTCCTATGTTGGCTCATGCAGGTATTTTCTAACAACCTAAACTTATGTCAAAAATCTTCTAAAGGGATATTACCGCTCATCTTCACTTTCTCTCTGTACAGGCATCTCCTGCTTATGCACTGCTGTTAAGTGACCCTTGACCTCTGATATAGCCATAGATACTCTGGTTTTTTGCTGCACAAAACTTGCCAGTTGGTAATAAAACCAGAAAGTCTCTGGTGAAACAGCTGTCCCTGAGACAGCTGAAGGTAAGCTGCTTTCCCAAGGAGACACAAGAAAACCTTTTGAAATCTGTATAAAATGACCTGTTCACAGAGGGAGGTTCTGCTAAATCCTCATTAAAATTAGCTTAAACCCCAAAGCATGTCAGTTTATAATCTTGGAACTCCTGTCATCTCTTTTAAATATTTATAACTGGGCACTTAAATGGATAACAGGAGTACTCAGCAAATTTTTTTAATCACTTAAATATAGCAGTATCTTGTGGAACTCACTGCCAGAACTCCACATTCTATTACAAAGTATTCACTTTTAATCAATCCTAAAATTGCCTATATGAGAGTTTTTGGATTTTTTGTTGTTGTTGTTTGCTCAGGTTGGGGATTAAAGATGAGCCTGAAGTAAATTCCAACATGAGAGAAAAATGGGCAAGTTAAATTAAAATAAAATCTGGAACAATGTGGTTACACTCTTTTGCATATTTGGTATTTTTGAATGCTTATTTCAGCTGATGTTTTCAGTCTCTTATTTCATTCATCAACAAGAAAAATATTTCAAGAAGGGCAAAAAAGAAAGGTGGGGGAGGGGGGCAGAATCCTGGAAGGGAATGTAGGAATGGGCAAGAGGAAAAAGGGTTAAAAGGCATCCACCCTTTTATTGTGATGAAAAGAAAAGGTCAAACAGAAAAAGATACCTTATTTTGTGTAGGCCACATCTGGAGCTCTGTGTCCAGTTCTGGGCTCCCCAATTCAAGAAAGACAGGGTGTTACTGGACAGAGTCCAACAGTGATCTGTGAAGATGAGGGGACAGGAGTATCTCTCATGAGGAAGGGCTGACAAATCTGAGGCTTTTTAGCTTGGAGAAGATGAGAAGACACCTTCCCCCCCATCTTAATGCTTATCAATAGCTAAAGGGTGGGTGCCAAAGAGGATATAGGGCCAGACTCTTTTTCAGTGGCACCCAGTGATAGGACAAGGGGCACCAAGCACAAACAGGAACAAACATCTAAGTGCCTTATCATAGTTTAAGCAAGAATTGACATTGAGTATATAGTGTCTTCTCTTACAGAGAAAAGTGCTTGAAATGGAGTATCATGTTTTATTAAAATGGCATACTTAAACCTATGATGGTATACACCTGTACCTGGAGCAGAGGGTGGTGAGAACTGAGTGGTTATTGGAGGTCTACAGGATGGTTGGGATAATATGGAGTGTTCTGTTGATTTAAGGTGACCTGGGAGATGGTCCTAGGAGCACTAGCTAGTAATTATAAGGTACTTTGGGCTTGAAAAATAGGTGGATTACAGCTGACAAAGAAGAAAAAAATCTGAGTCAAAGTGGTAAAGGCAGTGTGAATGATTTCCCTTAAGTCACGCAAAATAGGTGGAGGGAGATAATGAAAGCTATATGGACTACAACCACTTACAAAGAAAACAGAAATTATCAGAGAGTGTCCCCATGTGCATTTTGAACATGACATTATCAACCAGCGCAAAGCCTTCCAATCCTTCACTCCTGGTGCACTTTGTACAAACATCTCACCATTTCCTAGGCTGGAAAGAGTTGTATGTCTTAATTCCCCACAACCTTACATTTGTTCAGTGTTCTTGTGTTTTTACAAATCTTTTGTTGATCCCTCTGTATTGATTTGATTAGTTTCATCCTTCTAAGGGTTACCCTTTTATTTTCTCTCTGTCTGTCTTTAGCAAAGCAGAAATTCTTACCATTTTCATCTCATCTCTGATTTTCTCTTTTTTCCTCTAAAGGAATTCAAGCATGCTGTAGTATGGTATAGCATTTTCATATCTGCTTTTTCTTGGGCTATGTATGCTATGTACATTTTTTTAATAGTCATACTACTCCATTGTATGGATCTGTTTATGATCAGGCACTTCTGCATTTTTGTGTTATGCATCTTGAAAGAATATAAAACCTAAAGAAAAATAATGTAGTTCTTCTCATCTTGTGGTGCTTAGTTGTTGGGGTGTGGTATGTGTTTGTGGTTTTTTGTTGTGTTTTTTTTTTTTTTATTATTATTATTTTTAATACTATGTTTTCCCTACTCTACTGTTATCTGTGTAAATAAACAGTGAAATAATAATAGTCCTGTACCCACAAAGGAATTCATGTTATGAAAGAGCAGAGTAGCACAGAAATAGTTCTCTTAAGACCCTTCAAGACTCTCTACCTCTGTAACTTAAGAAGAATACATGATCTTGGTAGGAAAACTGAAAAGCAAGGTAGCTGGATTGTGCTATTAGAGGAAGAAGTGGAAGCAATTTTACATTAGTACCCCATAGTTATGGAAATTACTTGATTATATTCTATTTCTGGTTATGGAACAATCTGTGTATTAAATACTCAGAAGTGCAAAGGGTTCTGCCATTATCTAGGTATTTTCAAAATTAAAGGTTAATATTAGTTTGCTCACTGGTTTCTGGGGTCAAGTCTAAATAGTTTCTGAGCTATTTTCAATGTCTGTTTGTATTTTAATGTTCAGTTAATAGAACCTATTTTAAGTTTTACAGCAGATTTCATATCTTGCTTGTTCCAAGTTCCAGGTCTTTAAAGGATTACCCTAAGCAATAGCCTTGTTATCCATCCAGAGCAGAATAAAAGTAACCTGGTTTATACTCTGTTGATGTCTGCTGAAGACTGCTTTTGTGCTCTACAGGCATGTACTCATACTTCCTTTTCAATGAAAGCATTCATAAGGTCTCTTTCTTATATCATCTCTTCAAGAAGCTTGTATGACCTTTCTTTGAGAACTAACTCTTCTGATAAATGCAGATGAAAATGAGTAAAGATTTGCGGAAATCTGACTCCACAACTAGGACAGTTGTAATGTAGGTATGTTTATTCAGTGCTGGACACACGGGGGTCATCCCACCACAAAACGTGCGTGCTTCAGGCAGTCTTGTGCAGCTTTTATAGAGTTAAACACTTAATATTCAACAGGTTTCGCAATACGCTTATATACATTGTCCAGTTTCACATGCAGATGAGGTCTCCTCCCCTTTGAGCAGGCTCAGTATTTTTTGGTGGTTGAGGATGAAGTAAGACCTCTTCCTCACAGCTAAGCTTTTGACCCTGGTCCCTTGCACATGCTCTGTAGGTGCTTGCTAGACCTCTAACTCCCCTTCTTGTTTTTATCAGAACTCTCCATGCCTGATTCCTCCCCTTAATCCAACAATGGTATAACGACTCTGAAAGATAACAATGGTGTTATCTTTTCTTCTTTTTGCTCATCCTAAAACTATGCATTAGTTTCCCTTTCTCAGTAATGTGATAAAAATTTACTAAGGAGCTGGAATTAATAGTGACACAAGCTTTTTCTTGCAGAAGACAAGTGGAAGGAGACATTGTAGGGTACATAGCTGGCGACAGTCTTGGAAGGAGAGGCTCTCTGCTGAACCAAGGAGTGGTAGAAGGCAATTCTAATGCAGCTGACCTCAACTGCTCATTCCTACACCAAAGGGATTAGGACAGAACTGAGTGTAACACATGGCAAAAGCAATGAGGTGGAGACTGAAAAAGGGAAAGCAGAGGTGTAGTTGAGTCTGGGGAGCATGTCTTTTCCTACAGGTCTGTTTAATTGTGGTTGGTTTGGTTTTTTTAAACTCAATACCAGACTCAGCAATCAAGTCTGTGTTGATTTGAAATTTTAATTAAATATAAGTCCCTAGCTGAGACTACTTTACTTGCCACAAAAGTATAAGGAGTGTCTACATCTTCCTTTAGATTTAACTATTAACTCCAGGCTTTTTGCATAATTGTAGGACAAGCTTGAATCCCAAAGCATTGGTATCTTGCAGACATTTTTCTTCACTGTGTCTAGGGATGCATTATGGAGACTCTAGATTATATACATCTCTGCATTTTCCTGTTTCTTATTTGCAATAAAACAGGAAAAATTCCAACAGATCCATTTTTTTAATCTTGTTTCCAAAAATTTGTAGTTAGGAATTGATAAATTGGTCCCTCTTCATCAGCTCTCATCCCTTCAGTTTTTCAGGTCTAGAATATAACATCAGAAGTTAACTTTGCCTTGCTGTGATCCAGACAATAGTAACACTTATGAGACAGTATACAATAAGCTCTTTTCAGTATAGGAGGGTGGGATGTGTGGACTTCTAAAGGGAGACTTCTGTTGCATGGGAGTCTGAAAGACATTCACTGTGATATGGGATGATGCTCTTCTCCTTAAACTATCGATCAGTGTTTTTTGCTTGCCTTGAATGCCAAAAGGTAAAACACAGAAACAATACAGAATTTCAGAGTTTTTATCGTGAAACACTTCAAACTAAATAAATAACAGCCTTGTGTGTTTGCTAGCTGCTTCTGCAGTAAAACCTCATAACTTACATCTACTTAGTGATGTTGACCTTGGGCATACAACACCACCTAATAATTTTCAGTTGACTAGTGAAAAATGTCTGGAATGCTTGTTTTTGGACTTGGAATTTTTTTTTTCTTGAAACAAGTAACTTTTGAATCTTTGCAATATTCCATTGTACTTTCTTCTGTGTAGCTCTGATTCTAAGTACGGTTTTAAGTATCTGGTCTGCAGTCTTTTGTTGCATATAACTCCTATACACTTGGCATGAAGAAATTTTTTAAAAGCTGACTTTAATGTAGTGATGCTGCACTGCCCGGATCAATATTATTTCATTTGGAAAGGCTATCCTGCCATTAGATTTACCAACCAGAAAATGGGGACCACTAAAAGGCTTGACTTCAGTTCAAATTTCTAATAAATCTTCTACAAAGGTAGATTCTTATGCAGCATTTTTGTGTTCTTTTGAAATAGAGAGATTCTTCAGTATTTCACAATGGCCACTGTATCATTGCCATGTATGATCCTTCAGGGAGGGAGTAATTGTGTTTCTTGTATTGATTTGCGGCCAATGCTTTTTACTTTACTCATGCAAACAGCAAACAGTTCCAAAAGGTATAATGGGACTGCCCAGGAAGGAAGCAAGTAGAACCTGGACTGTAACATCTATTTATACAGTTTACTTTCTTCTCTTTTGTATACTTCATTGTATTAAACACCATTAACCAGGAACCATGTTAAGGAAATGGCCATCTTTTATTTATATGTTCAAATTTATCACTTGGATCATAGAAGGTACTTTCTGTGGCTATTAATAATATTAATAGTCGAATTAAAATGAGCAGTTGCCAAGAAACACTTCTGAGAACTGCCTCTGACTTTCCTTTCCATTAATCCTGGATAACTACTTCCAATTTTCTTCTTTACCTGCATTCTCAGGTCACATTCCCCTCTGTCATGTCCTCTTCTGTTGTTTTTCTTTGCCTGTAAACTCATTGAACTTAATGAAAGAGAAGCTCTGAGAGGAGAAATGTATGCAAGCTTGGTATGTTGCACCTGTGTTACTGTAGCAATAACTCTGACTACTCTTTGCTATAAGATCTACATATGGTGAACTGTGCTGTTGTATAACAAAGTGATGGAGTCATATTTCTTTCCTAATAAAAATATATTTGTCTTGAAGTTATCCTAGCCAACAAATGTTTTAAAGTTACATTATCATGAAAAGCTTTTCATGACAATTTTATGTATTCATCTTGTAACAAGCAGAAATTGATTTTTATGCTAGTAGCTAACAATTTGCTGTGCTTAATATACTTGCATTTGCAATGAATACCTTGTTCTCTTTTTTTTTTTAACTTTTATTGGCTTCTAAATATGGTGGAGGGGGTGTTTGGTGGCAGAGGGAGATAATACTTAATGATCAATTTTTAAGTATCAAAACATGAATTTGAAGTGATGACTTCTAATGCATATTCCACATCTGCAGAACTAAAAGGAATTGGAAAGCTATAAAAAGCAAATCTTTGCCTCCTTCAAATCCAGCTACCATCTATCTGGTGCTGCATTTAAGTCTGTGTCCTGGAATTTCCCAATAGAACTATGAATGTCTGTATACATCCTGCAAACAGAAATACATTGCCCTAAGGTTAAGGGAATATCATTGTTAATGATGCCCTTTAGAGCAGTTATCACTTCCTACCAAGAGTTATTAGACTCTAGGCATTCCCATGCCATATGGATATATATATTCCCTTCATTATGAAAATTCCAATATAAATATGACCATCATCTTTTCTTTGGACCTTTTGACCTAGAAGTTTTGGGCGCCCTGTAAGATATTAAATTCCATATCTGTAAAATGTCTTGCAAACTTTCACATTGTTTGAATGGTTTAATTCTGCTACTTTCCATTTAACTGGAACTGTTATATGCTATATCTGTCAGATAGCTATCCTTCCTGCATACTAGCAAAAGTGATTAAACACAGAAATATACTTTGCCTCTGAATGATCTATGTGTTTCATGCTTGATACTCATTCAGTCCTGTTGAATTATGTTTGATCTTTCTTTATTGTCCTATTTATTTTTGAAGATGGTCTACTTGTGTCTGACACGAATTGAGAACATAACATCCACTTAAGTTTACTGTAAAAAATTCAACTATAAGAATATCTGGATCTTTTTTAATACTTAACACTTTTTTCTTCTGAGAGGTGTCCTGAATTGTTTAAGTGTATGTGTTGTTGGCCCACTAATAAAGGGTTGTGACTTTGTTCAGAAAAGAGACTCTGTGTCAGCAGAAGTCAGAGAGACAGTGGAAGCAATGGATTGTGGCTTTTGCATTTTAGGTCCTAGTACATAGTGATGGTCAGGATGATAATTACTCCCTCCTAGGTTGGACAGCAGGTGCTATTTCTATCTTACTTTACTTCAGAGACCCTAGTAACTTTTACTCTGTGTTTTGTGTTGGTGTTTTTGTTTTTTTTCTTTTCTAACAAGTTTTCAAGATTCCCATCCATAAATCATTGCAGGAAAGGCATGCTTGTTGAAATTTTGATAAACTACTACTTGTAATATGATTTAGCTTTCCAAATGTTCTTCGTTCCACCAGTGTGTTTCTCCTCACTCCATATATTCTTTTTCTGTCATCACCAACTGTAAGAAATGTTGTTGTGTCTTGACTCCAAGGCATGTCCACTTACAACAACTGTCTTCTAGACTGCACATTTGTTAAAAGACAATCTTCATTTTTTACTTCATCTTTGCCAGTCATGCTGTTAATTTACCTGTGTTGCCCTCATGGTGACAAGTTCACTATAAGTCATCAATGTGCTCTTACTCAAAAGCTTTTTTTTTTAAAAAAAAGGCACACAAAACGATTTCTAAATCAAGCTAGAGATTACTAATTCCTTAAAAATAAATAAGTGGGGGGACTAAAAATGAAAGGAAGAAATAAAACAAAGCTATTTTAAAATTAATGAAGAACTAGGGAAGTGGAGGAGGTTGCTGTGGACTTCAATAATTGCTGTAGGTTGGAGTCTCCAAATACAGTGAGCAAAGCTAATTATAATGCCTTAACCTTTCTGTTTAGGAACTTGCTATTCTTTCTCTGGCAGAGTCCAGTTTAACCCTGCCCTTTTGAATTTACTGTGTAAATAGCGTTGTTTCAGCTGAGCATGGTTAGTGCCACAGGTGCCACCTTGCTTCTCATAAGTGAACCTAGAACACAGAAATCCAAGGGAGTGAGCTCTTGTGCAAAAAAAGAACAATTATTTTCAAATATATCCCCTTTCATAAGATTTTTAACAAGTAGGTTTAGAACAGGAAAGAATTTTCAGGTTGTCCAGAAGCAGACAAGCAAATATCAAGTCAGTTCTTTTACCCACTGCTGCAAGGTTTATTTTTCTTCTTCAGTGCTAAATTTGTCAAGTGGTAGGCTTTCTTCAGGTTCCAGTAACTGGTTTTAAATGGTGTCATTAGCAGAAGGGGAGGTCAAGAAAAGAATCACAAGTGAAAACTAGCTTAGCTCAAAGCTCCAGGTAAAAGCATGTTATAGATGAGAAACTCTATATATAGTGTCCCCAGATTACTGAGCAAAGTAGTAAGTTAGGACAGAAGAAAACAGAACAGTCAGGGTTCTAAGTGAAGTTCTGTTTCAGTAACGAAATCTTCTTTCTCCATGTCTGTGTCTAATGGCTCCCATTGTAAATTGTCAGAGGGATAACCACAGTGTTTAAAGGGAGAATTAAATCTGTTTAACAATGGCAAGGATTCTGACAATCTTTTAACTAAAGCAGGCAAAGGCTCATTTAACTATTAGAAGAAAAAATCGTTGGCTTCTAAGGAAAGTTCACTGAAGCCGTGTGGCATTTTCAGATGATAGCTCAGGTTGTCAAAAATCTTGTGGTACTGGATGGATGGAACTTTCCAAAGATGATCCAGTTTTTATGAAAGCCTCCCTATATGACCTCTTATTGCAGCTCCTATGAGAACAAACCATGTTACAGATGTTATGGCACTCACCAGTGATTCAGCAGATGCACGCTGGAATTTATCCTTGCACCATTGGCCAAAGATTGCAAACTTGTCTAAACCAAGTCAGTCAGAGGGAATTGGAGTCCAAAGCATTTGTGTAAATACAGTCGAATGTAATAATACTTGGAGACACATGAAATATCTTCAGGAACCTAATTAATTCTGTGAGCTAGCAAGAGGATGAAATAAATATTTAAAGAAATTTGTTTGTTTGCTCTTATACTAGAGTACAGTGTAATAGCCAATGTCAGATTGTTCAAGGCATAATTAGAATGTTTATAGTGCCAAAAATAATATTAACAAAGTTGAAAATAAGTATTGCAAACAAATTTGTTTTCATTTTACATGTGGGAAATGAGTCAGGGATTAAATTACTTCCCCAAAATTATGCAAAAGTAACATTGATGCTAGCTGAACTAAAATGTGAAAGCAGTAACACTGAAGCAGGATCACACTTGGCTCAGTAGCTTTCCAAACCAGCAAGTGATGGGGAACAGTGCTCCTAACCCCCACTTGTTTAGTGTATTTCTCAGAGGTGAAAAACAAATCCATGTTTCACACCTTTGCAAGTCAGCAAATTGAAAAAGAAGTATTTCAGGTTAGTCTTCCCTATAAAAAGTTTCAAAAAGCATTCAGTATTGATCTCAATTTCTGAGAGTTTGAAATAAAACAAGAACTTAGTATAAACTGAAAATACTACATTTCCATCCTTCTGAAAATAGCTGAAATAGAAAATATTCAGCAAGTTTACAACTTTTAGTCCATTTCTTAAAATAATTAGTCAATAATGACATCCAATAATGTCAGTTCTGTTGAGAATTTCTGGGGCACCAGGCAGGGAAAGAAACAGCATTCATCAAGCTTTTGACATGCACGTCCTATTCAAACAATTTGTAATAATAAACCTTAACTTGGGATCAACTCAATTTTTCCCCATCCTGTATAGTCAACTGATGTATTGTAACCTTCTCAGCTTTATAGACAACCAGGAAAGTCAAAGTTTTCCTTTTATATATCCTTATTTCAGGAGTAAGAGTGAAAGGTGTTCAGTGTAATTCCATTAACCTCTTGATACACAGAAATTTAAGAGTGAAAGTCTTAAGCACTGAAAATCAGAAATACCTGTATAATAAATATGTATTTAAGAAGACCTGAAACCTTTGTATCTTCTCCAGATACTGAGGCATCCAGACGGTAACCTAGAAAAAAACTAGTTTAGATTCTAAAACTTTAAGTTGACAGAATTTAATACATAAAACATAGAATAGGAGCTGAAAGGCTTCATTTATAAATGAACATTCTAAGCATCTCCATCAAAGTGGTTTTCTGTAATTCTAGGAGGGGAATAAAAGTTAACCATATTCTGGTTGAAGTAATTGAGTTGAATTACAGACAAAAGAGGTTCAGGGTGGAAATGGTCTTGTTAATTGAGTGGATGAGAATATAAAAGTACCAGTCTTCATAGGATAGAACAAATACAGTCTATAACCAGTGGGGTTTGTAAATTAAGTGTTTTCAATCTTGTCATGATATTCAGTAGAAATCCAGGAAGATCCATCCCTTAATGATATGAGGTAAATATTAATATATGTTTTCCAGATCAAAACATTTTAAAATAGAAGATCAGTAGTCAACTAAGTCAAAGCTGCTTTTTAAATCAATCCAAATCCAATTAAGTTTGACTGGATTAGTCAGAGAAAAAGGGGTGGGGAGAAAATCCTTACTGATGTATTGCTAAGCAGGTATCTTACTCTCTAGTTTAGTGATCTTAAACCGGAAAGGTTTGTTAGAGAATAATTTAAATTTCTTATGTTTTCCAGAGATGCTGACTTGCATTTTACTTTAGATAATTAGTACTGCTTTTGTTTGTTCTGTGTGTGTGCGTGTACTGTCTGCCTGTGTGCCCAGCTTCCTTCTCCTTGTCTATAACTGCTGAGCTTATTTCTGCCAATAGTGGGAGAGTGAGAATTAACCAAAATAAATAATTTAAATAACAAATCCACGTAGTCAGCAATTTTTATTTTTAAGAGAATAAATAATGAGGATCATTCAAGATCTATGTTATAGTACCTGACACTTTCCCCTTTGTATTGGCAAAGAACCTACATCGGGAGGGAAGGGAGTGATGAAAGGATATGGACAGAGCTATGGTGAGCATGCCAACAGCATGCAGAATTTCCATTAGGGTGGAAGTGTACTACCTTTAGAAAGAATCTTTCCTCATTTCTGTGCTCTCCACTTAGATTTAGTCCAATCATTTGAGAGTTTGAGCTTCTACAGAGTTTTTATCCTGGGTTTAGTTCAAGGGGTGTGTCGTGGTTTAGGGTCAGGGCAGCCCCTAAGACACTGCAAAAACATGCTTCTAACTTCAGAAAGTGCTGTTAACTAGAAGTACTGAACGGAAAAGTAAAATCACTGAACAGAATTAGTCCTGTTTTCATCCAAACCAGGACATTGTGCTATAATGCATGTCTTAAAATATTTTCCTTTGTTCATTTGGGACTTTACCTGCCACTTTGAAAACTGGGCAGTAATTAATCATGTATTTTCCCAATGATTTTCCTGTGTGTCATAGTAATGTATCTGCACATATGGCATAAATTCTAATTCTTGGTGAGAAATAAATGTGACAATGATCTAGAAAGAGAGATAGTAGGAAGAGAAGGATTTTCTCTTTTTAGAGAAAATATTCAGTTTATCCTTACCATTTATATAAACTGCTTATATAAATAGGAAATGTCTGTTAAGATTGCAAAGACAAGAATTTAAGGTTGTGACAATATGGGTAGAATAAACCACTGCTGTTTAAGATGGGCCTGTGGCTTTCCTGCTGTGCAAGGAAAGCTGTGCCATCTGATGTATATTTTGAAGCCCTATCTATAATAATCTGCTCCTCTGCAGTTACCACAAAATAAAGCACCACAAACCAAAGTAATGCGTCTTTTATCTATTAGCTCTCTCCACAGCAAATTAGTAGAAGAGTTTGCCCTGTGGATTTTGGTGGCGGAGTGTTTAAAAGGACATGGATTGGTTTTCTGTTCCTTTGTGGCTGTGAGGAGCCACAAAAAGTGAAGGGGATGTTTTAATTATTCTCATCATAAACATTTTCCTATAGAAGTTAGGCTGGAAAGTTAGAAGGATAAGAAACTTGTATCTGCAATGTGTTTTAGCAGTGCAGTGAGTTCTCATTGCACCAGTCCAAGTGGAGATATAAAGCTTCTGAAAATGCTGGAGGCATGGAATTACGATTATTATTATTGCTTTTGGTGTTCCTGTTTTATCAGGACAAGAATGGGACTTGTAAAAAAAGTTATGCAGGAACTCCTTGCTCATTGACACAAGTATAAATATTTAATAATGAAAAAAGTTATTTAATAAGAAAATAATTACACAGTAAACAGTTGGCTTGATACACAGAACATACTGATGGATATTTTTATGAAATAAGCATGAAATCTTTCTGTTACCCAGCATTTAAGATAGATCTTTGGTGTGTGCTACAGCTAATTAATGTAGGTTTTTTGGTGTGATTGCCTGAAGGAACAAGATGTACTTACATGCTTCCTTTTCAGTAACGACTTCCAGACTACTTATTTCAACCAAATTTAGTAGAGGTGTTAATGGCAAGTTGTTACTATAGCCTTTATGTAACTAGGCAACCGTGTAGCAGAGACCGTATTCATGGCCTGCACTACAAGGAAGGTCATACAATTATTTAACCACTTTACTAGAAATCAGTAAATGTGCTTGTGAAGAAGTTATTCCTGTCCCAGTCATCAGAAAAGCTTTACTTAGATTTTACAGATTATTATGATTATCCAGTGTTGGAATACAATATCAGGAAGACAAGCTTCATAAATACAACCTGATATATTAATATGTTTGAAAGAATGGGAAAAGCACTGAAAATAGTGTCAAGAATTGTGGCTTAAAAGGAAGACTATCACATGGACCCAAGAAGTAATAAGAACAGATTAAATACTGAGTGTAGGTGCTTAACAAAGCTGGGTTTTCAGAGGCTAAGGGAAGTTTGAAAGATGTGTGATCTTTAGGTACCTACCTCAGCATCATGTAATTGTGGCTTACAACAAAAAGCCAACTAAATAAGCCAATTGTTCTGATGATGTCAATGTTTTGTTTTAGCTTCTAATACAATATTAAATGGCTAAATTGTGTCTTATCCTGTAGTAGAAAGCTGTGAATAGAATCAAAATGAAGTTATACACTAAGGTCTGAAAACTTTCCCCCACCCCAAGGTTTACCAAAAAAAAAACCACAACAAAGTAGCTTTTATTTTGAAGCTGAAATAACCAAAGTTTTGTTTGGTTTTGTTTAATTTTTTTGAAATTTGACAGTTTCTGGCCAGTTATGTGATCTTAATCTGTGGAACTGGACACAAAGAAATCTAAGAAATACGCCAGCATATTGAATCTATGTGCACTCAGTTGTTTTGGAGAAGCAACAGAAGAAAGCAGAAAAATTGTCTCAATATCCAGTGAGAAAAGGTGAAGAACAGAAACAGTCACCAAGAGACATTGAGAAAGAAGTAGATAATGCTAACAGAAAACCAAGTAAATTACCTAGCTAATACTCAGAAAAGGGGCAAAATAGCAGATTAGTATGCTGGTGTGAGTGAAACGTTCTCCCTTTTTTTTTTTGTCCTCATTCTGTCTTAAGTCTAGAGGCAAAAAAAACCCAACATACCTTTTTTTTCTATTATGCATAGCCAGCCACCGAGAACACACCAGCCCTCAGCACAGACGACATTAACGCTTTTTAACTGTAATTTAGAGGCTTTTAAACATCTGTGCCCAGTAAACTTCTTTCTAGGTACTTAAGAGGTGACAATGATCCCTAAAGCAGTTAAGGTTTGCACAACAGATGAGGTACCAGAGGACTGGTAAAGGGACAATTTGCTGTTGATTTTTAAATGAGAAGAGGGGAGGAAGTCTTGGGAGCTGCAGATGGATCAGCTTCAGGTTATTTCTCAAAAATTAAACAAACACACACCCCAACCAAAACAGGACAAACCAAACTATTTTTATCACTAACAACAGAACAAGGAAATGAATAATTGTTATGGGTGTAGGTCAATTGATCCAGTTTCCTTTCACAACACATTAACGAGTGCTGTAGACAAAGGAGAGTGTCTGAAACTGCAGTTACTTTAGTAGCAGTTTTCACCTTTAAGTAATGATAACAATTTAATAAATCTTTTCACCTGACATTCTCATAAGCAGCCCAGGGATCCATACTTTAAATATAATTTGAAATACGCCAAGATGGATACAAAACTGTCTTGAAAAACATATGGAGACTAGTTATCAGAGATTTATTATCAAAACAGAAGAATATATTAAGAGAAGTTTCCTGGAGTTCTTGGACTTGATATAGTCAATACTTTAGTCAATTTTTTTAGAAGATGGATCATAGCCTATGGTCATTAGATTTTCATGGCTGCAGGTATATTGAAAGAAAGAACACAAATTCAGATGAATTTTGCCACTTTTAAGAAATTGTTTAAAGGGTGCTGTTCATTACAGAAAGATGCAAAGTTTTACTTTCACAGACAAAGCCTGAGAGGGGGAACACCCAATGAACTGAGAAGTCTTAATGCTGTGTGACATTCTGTTTTGGAGAGTTGTATTTCAAGTAGGGCATAGAATACTTGAGTCTGGGGAAGAATAGGGGTCTGGAAACCATTAACTATGAGGAGGGACAGAATGACCTGAGGTTGCTGTAATTAAAATGTGATGGAGAATGTAAAGTCTTCAATAGTACAGAAGAGGTGATTATGAGATGATTATTCAACTTTCTTGTTTCATGTAATGAATAACTAAACTGCAGATCTTTCAAAGGGTGTTATGCAAGCAGAAACCATGAGCAAGCTTAAAAAAAAAATAAAAATCTTTAAAGTAATGTCAGGAAGCTCTGGACTGTGCTGAAATTTTAGGGAACAGTACAAGGAAGGTCTCTCTTTCTCCAGAACTGATTTTACAGGAATTTTCTAACCCATGTGTCACTGACTGCTCTTGGAAAAGAAAGTATTTTATCATTTGGCTGTTTGGTCTGATGCAGTCTGGTCATGTAGATGTTTCTATGATCTAAAGAGAAATTTAGTGGGGTGCAATATGTATAGTATGTATTATATGTTGCCATACAGAAGAAGGTTTTCCCTACTTACCATGTATTGATTGCATAGCAATGACTTAACTCAGTGCCTAGGAAAACTTATAGTAGGTAATTACAGGGGGAAGAACCACTAAAAATGAAGGGCTATTATAGTGAATTAATAGCAAATACGCACCCTTGCCAGCAACTTTTTGAGACTTTTGAGAACAGGTTAGAAAAATGTCATGAAGCACTGTGGGTATAGCTGATTCTGCTTTGCTGATGAACAGCAAAATTTCTGGAGTCCTTTCAATTCTATCAATCTGTGATGAATCTCTCCCTCAGTCTCAGAGACAACAGATCGTAGAGAGTGTAATCAAAACCTCGGAATTTAGGGGATTTTGAGGGAGATAACTGAGGGATGATTCTTGTCAAATCTGTTTCTGGTCAGTATACCAGTTGGCAATAGTATTGGCAAAATTTTGACACCAAAACGAATAGCTGTTTTTTTCCTAAAGTGTGGATTTTGGATACCAAATTCTGCTGAATAATTTTACAGGATGAGAAGTGCTTGAGGCTAAGCAATTTTACAGTCAGATGTAAAGTGTTGTAATTAACAGACCTATAACATTGTTCTAATCTCCTTGAAATGTAGAAAGAATTAGGAGTGTTAAATTCTGCATTATCTCTCTCTCACATTGGAGCAATACAGGTACTAAGACTCTACTCATAAATTCTCATCTTCTTCCAAAATGTGCATCACATATAGATTAAATATTTAAAAAGAATCCCAATTACATTTTCATGAAAATTTCTTTGCTGCCTGTACTTCAAGTGAGCCAAAGGCAAATGATAAGTGAGGTTGAAGATGGATTTCAGCGATACACACCTGTGTTAACAATTAGAGTACAAAAATACACACTTCAGTACATTATAGAATCTCACAGCACAGGAGTGTCAGCAAGAGAATGCTTCAGATTAGTTATGTACGTTCTTAACTGTGCAAATGTGAATTTGGTGTTTGCTTTGAATTTTAATACCCCCGGAAGATTAAATAATATTTTTACCTTTCGGAAGGCAGAGATTTTCTTATTTCCTTTGCAGATTTTATAAACATAGAAATATTCACCGAGGGCCTGCTCTAATTCACATGAAAGCCAAGACAAAAGCTTTTGTTGCCTCTGCTAAAGGTTGGCTTATTATATAGAGTTTAGTAATTTTCTTAGTCAATTAAAGTGAGACTACTGTGACCCCTAGGGGGGCTCGTCATAAAGATGCAATTCAGGATAATGTCTCACTGTTGGATTTCCACTTGTTCTTCTGAATTTTTGGCTGTGTGTAACAGCTACTGATGTAGGTACTTTCATTTTTCTCATGTCATGTTACACGTCTATCCTAAATCATGTGTTATTGTTTGCTTGCATTTATTTAAATTCTTGCCTGAATGTGAATCTTGCCTACTGCTGATAATATCAGCATTAGACTAGAAGGATATCAGGGTTGCTCAGTTTATTGCAAGACATCTACTGCTAGATCTGTGATCTTTACAAACAAAACACCTGCCTTATGAGGAGAGACTGAGACACCTGGGGCTCTTTAGAGAAGAGAAGACTGAGAGGGGATTCAATAAATGTTTAAATATCTGAGGGCTGAGTGTCAAGAGGAGAGGGACAGCCTCTTCTCACTCTTGTCCTGTGATTAAGACAAGGGGGAATGGATATAAGCTGGAGCACAAGAGGCTCTACCTTAACATGAGGAGGAACTTCTTTACTGTAAGGGTCACAGAGCACTGGAACAGGCTGCCCAGAGAGGTTGTGGAGTCTTCCTTCTCTGGAGATTTTCAAACCCCCCCTGGATGTGTTCTTGTGTGACTTGTGCTAGATTAACCCCCCTGTCAGAGCAGGGTGATATGGACTTGAAGATCTCCAAGGTCCCTTCCAACACCTTAACACCCTGTGATACCTATGAAAACAAAAGCAACACCCCCAACCCCAATAAAAACAAACAACAAACAAAACTACACACACCCCCCAAAAAAGACCAATTCCCCCTCAAACAAACAAACCCTACTGTTGTGTGATTCTCTCTGTATTATTTGTAAATATTCAGAGATTTCATGCTTCATCCACTTATATGTGGAAGGTTTTGGAGTAAATGTATTCACACAACAAACCTGACATGTTTTCCATTTTCTACCACTACAAATTAGCAAATTCTTAAGCAAAAAGTAGTAATAACTTTGGCAAAATTTGTAGTGGGGAGAACCCGTATATACTAGATAATTGGTTGGGTATCTGAGGACCATGCTTAATTCGTTACTGTAATGTATTACCTTAAGATACATATTTATCACAGTGGTTGCTAAATAGCAGATCATAGACTTAGCTCAGATAACTGTTACACTGCATGGTCACTATATGATCACTGTCATATTTTTTTAACAGACTGCACTGTGCTTCATAGCTCAATGTATCAGAAAATGCTGTTTCATTTAAGATTGAAGTTGACAATCACATCTATACTGCACAGGAATGATTACTAAGTACAGTCCCTTAATGCTGGCCAGAATAATTAGGACTAAGCCACTTTATTGTGAACATTGTAAAAAGTAATATCTTAAAGTAAATCAGTGGATAGAAAACTTGGCATGTTGAATTTGAAATACAGATGTAATCTGTGAAATTATATGACAGGAAAAACATTTGAGTACAAAATGTTTTAACACTTCAGGAAGTAGATGGCTGGCCTACCTCTCAATAGAATGTTTCATAAGTTTCTGAATTTCTCATGTCTTCAAAGAGCTAAACTAAAATGTTCCCCTGGTAAAATCATCTGTCTGTACAATATTAAAAACACTTGGAAAAAATTTTGCAAAAGCAGAGTGACTGTCAAGAAATACAGAGAATACTGTCAAAGAACTGAATTCTGCAGGGCTTCAAATTTTTATATGCTCTTGTCTGATCTGAGAGGGAAAAACATGTTTAGCTCACCAATGTGAGCTACACTGCATATGAAGGTAGTATGTGGTATTCTGTTGCCATGTTAACCTGAAGTGATAAAATGCAAACTGGATTGCACACACAGAGGTGCTCTCTGTTCCCTTACCTGAGTTTTGTGAAAGTTAGCTCTTTATGGGTTGAGGAGAAAGGCAAGGACACTTAACCAAGAATTACCAGGGAAATTTATTATTTTATATATGTCCATAGTGGTGTCCCATAGTTCATAAGGGACACTGATACAGAGGAAACCAGGATTTATATGTTACAGTACAATGGTGTAGACTCATCAAATTACTCCTGTGAAGGAACAAGCTACTCAGTTACTGAGCATAAAGTATAAGAACTGGACAACTAACAAAATAATTTTGGAGTGCACTGGGCTTGAGGTGACTTCAACTCACATATTCCTTCCCAGTATTGTGATGGTGAGCATATTCCAGCCATGGGTAACAGGAACCACCCTGGTATTGCTATTGATACAAAACATATCAAAGCCACAATACAAATTATCATGCAATTGTTATATCTTGCTAAAGCAGAAATCTCATGTAAAAATTTAGTAAACTTTATACTAAATATTTTGTCCTCCATAGATGGAATATGTAAAAGAACATGGTTGGAGTATTGGTCTCTTGGCACTCACTGTTAGCAAGGTTATCAGGAGAATCTAGTTTCTTTCCACAAAATGCATGCTCTCCTTTAACCACAAAGGATGTACCTTTATGTAATTGTTGTACTGTTGAGTTTCTGTGGCTTGGCTTAAGTAAGAAAGGAAGNGAGATTTTCAAACCCCCCCTGGATGTGTTCTTGTGTGACTTGTGCTAGATTAACCCCCCTGTCAGAGCAGGGTGATATGGACTTGAAGATCTCCAAGGTCCCTTCCAACACCTTAACACCCTGTGATACCTATGAAAACAAAAGCAACACCCCCAACCCCAATAAAAACAAACAACAAACAAAACTACACACACCCCCCAAAAAAGACCAATTCCCCCTCAAACAAACAAACCCTACTGTTGTGTGATTCTCTCTGTATTATTTGTAAATATTCAGAGATTTCATGCTTCATCCACTTATATGTGGAAGGNTTTTATATGCTCTTGTCTGATCTGAGAGGGAAAAACATGTTTAGCTCACCAATGTGAGCTACACTGCATATGAAGGTAGTATGTGGTATTCTGTTGCCATGTTAACCTGAAGTGATAAAATGCAAACTGGATTGCACACACAGAGGTGCTCTCTGTTCCCTTACCTGAGTTTTGTGAAAGTTAGCTCTTTATGGGTTGAGGAGAAAGGCAAGGACACTTAACCAAGAATTACCAGGGAAATTTATTATTTTATATATGTCCATAGTGGTGTCCCATAGTTCATAAGGGACACTGATACAGAGGAAACCAGGATTTATATGTTACAGTACAATGGTGTAGACTCATCAAATTACTCCTGTGAAGGAACAAGCTACTCAGTTACTGAGCATAAAGTATAAGAACTGGACAACTAACAAAATAATTTTGGAGTGCACTGGGCTTGAGGTGACTTCAACTCACATATTCCTTCCCAGTATTGTGATGGTGAGCATATTCCAGCCATGGGTAACAGGAACCACCCTGGTATTGCTATTGATACAAAACATATCAAAGCCACAATACAAATTATCATGCAATTGTTATATCTTGCTAAAGCAGAAATCTCATGTAAAAATTTAGTAAACTTTATACTAAATATTTTGTCCTCCATAGATGGAATATGTAAAAGAACATGGTTGGAGTATTGGTCTCTTGGCACTCACTGTTAGCAAGGTTATCAGGAGAATCTAGTTTCTTTCCACAAAATGCATGCTCTCCTTTAACCACAAAGGATGTACCTTTATGTAATTGTTGTACTGTTGAGTTTCTGTGGCTTGGCTTAAGTAAGAAAGGAAGGTTGTTTTCTTTGTTTGTTTGTTTGGGTTTTTTAAAGAAATCAGTCACTAGTAGCCTTCATATGTAGGCACTCTTAAGCATACACAGACTAGATAACCTAGATGTCCCCACTAATACTTGCTGCATACCTTAGAGGTATTTTTGTTTGTCCTTGCAGAATCACTCTTGGTTTGGTTTGGGTTTGTTTTTTTGTTGTGGTTTTTTTTTGGTTTGGTTTGTTTTTTTCAGACTACAGGCACAGAGGATCTATGTCTCTCTGAGTGGAATATATCTGAGCCTGTTTTCAGGTGTTAGAAGCAGCATAACCTTGTTAACAAGTTACTCCAGTCTGTCACTATTTGGCTACAATACAAGGTATGAATTGTCAGTGTACAGCAATATATTTTATCATATTTAAGCTTGTTCAATATTTTTGCAAAATGCTGCAGAGGGCCATGTTGGCTGGGACTCAACATATGACTTGCCAGAGATACCAGTAGAGACCTGTAGTGCAGGAGAAATGCAAATGCAGGTCCTTCTAGCCCTAAACTCTTTCTTCTTCTTCCACCAGACATTCTGCTGTCATTTAATAGACAGTAATTTGAGGTGCAACCACTTTTTCTTTGAAGAGTATTTTCATGAAAGAAATGGCTTTCTGATGGGAATAACTAATGATGGCAATTTGGAGACAATTCTGTAATTGCTTTTTCAGAAATATTTTCACATTTTTCTGAGCATACAATTACTATTTGCATATTTTCTTCTTAATAAGTAATTCTTCAAGACATTGCCTAACCAATTAGACAACCAGTTATACATCTATTGAGAACAATAACAGTGAAAGGAATGGAAACCACCAGCTATGATGCTGAAAATGGGCTGCTAACTGTTCTGTACTTGCTCCTTCAAAACTGCTTAAGG
The DNA here is from genome assembly GCA_013399075.1 of Chloroceryle aenea. Classification (NCBI taxonomy): domain Eukaryota; kingdom Metazoa; phylum Chordata; class Aves; order Coraciiformes; family Cerylidae; genus Chloroceryle; species Chloroceryle aenea. Next base: position 23,642 of record VWZY01013397.1, on the reverse strand, counting down.
TGGTAGAATGGATGTCTTTTTCCCTGCTAACAGAAGGACAAAATTATTTGGTTTATTATTATTCGTTTCTAAGCATAGCTGGTGAACATTCTTGTTTAGGAACATAATGGTTTAGAAACATTATTGTGGTATTGTAACCACCTACTGTGTACCTCTCCACCTGTTTTATTCAGCTCTAACAATTTTTTTCCTGGTTTATGTGGAACATTTTCTTATCAGGTTGAGTCTAATGCAAAGGGTAAATTGGATATAGCATTTCCTTCCATAATACAAAATAAAGACAGAAAGCTTACCTGTTGATGTCAAACTGGAATTTTGCCCTTAAATATTCTGAAAAATGGGTGTCTGCTTGCTCTGCTCCTGTTCACACTCACGTATATGGGGATGCTACATGAACAGACAAAGGAGAGTCCATCTGTGAAACTGCTGATGCAGTGGTTTGTCCACTAGCATTAGCTGTCAACACCAGTTTGCCAGAAGAAAAGACAACCAGCTGGAGAGATTCAGAACCCTAAATTCATGGTGTTGTAAAGAGGTTCTGCTAGTCTGTGGGAGCTCCTTTTTACAAAAGACCACCTCTTAAACCCTCTCTATTTATGACCCTTTACAATTCATCCTCATATGAATGAGGAGTTGGACTGGAGGTCCTCCAGAGGGCCTTTTCAACTGACATGATTTCTAAGTGCATGTGTAAGCATAAAGTACTTGGAGACTTTGCAAGTAAAGAGTAAGTAGATTTCTGGACTGAAAGAGTTTACAGGTGGAGAAAACACCTACAATACCTTCTGTGAGACAATGTGGAGGGGATTTGCTGATGAGGGGCAAGTTCAGTAATGGTTTCTGTCAGAAAGGCACTTGATAAAATAATTACAGATGTGGAGCAGGAAAATATTTGAAGAAGAGGAGGATTTGAAGAGACAATGCATAGGTACAAGACAACTTTCTTTTCTAAGTATGGCAGTAATTTCACCACACATTAGAGAAGCTATCTGAAGTCTTAGAAGACCAAGTTAGTTTTCTGGACTCCCTCTTCAATCGATGGACTGATTGTATTTTTAGAGGACAACTTGTCCTGTGTTAAAACAGGGGTAAGTTGGGACGGTCATTGATAATAAGATTTGTTAGTATTATATTTCCAATTACAATTTTTTTTTCTTAACTATGATATCCATGCCAAGTGTTGCATTTAATTTAAAATGCTTAATATATATGTTAACCTGATTTCAGTTTAAGTGCATTTAAGAGTCCCATTAATCTAAGTTGCTTCTACAAGTTATTTTTTAATGATGGATTTAAAGCTGCAAACCTTTTAAAGAATTCTACTCTATTAAAAAAATGTGTAACATTTCTTAGTTTTTCCTTGTCTATTCCCAATATTACCCAAGAAATTCACATACACTAGTATATTGTGTAAAGTGAATCACAGAATGGTTGAGATTGGAAGGGACCTCTAGAGGTCATCTGGTCCAACCCCTCTGCTCACCCAGAACCACCTAGAACCAAGTGCCTGGGCCTGTGTATTCACAACTTTTGAGTATCTCCAAGGAGGGAGACTCCACAGCCTCCCTGGGCAACCTGTGCCAGTGCTCAGTTGTTTTTGCGGTCAGAAACTGTTTCCTGATATTCAGAGGGACCCTCCCGTATGTTTTGGTTTGTGCTCATTGCCTCTGGTCTTGTCAGTGGGCACCAGTGAAAAGAGTCTGCCTCCATCCTCTTTGCACTCTCCCTTCTGTTCTTTTATATGTGTTAATAAGATTCTCCCTGAGCTTTCTCTTCTCCAGGCTGAATAGTGCCAGCTCTCTCAGGCTTTCCTCAGAAGAGAGATGCATCAGTCTCGTCATTATCTTTGTGGCCCTTCACTGGACTCTTTCCAGTATGTCCATGTCTCTCTTGTACTGTAAAACCCAGAACTGGGCACAGTACTCCCAGTTGTGACCTCCCTAGTGCAGGGGTAGATGGGGAGGGATACTACCAATATTTAGGATGAAAGTAATATTTTAGCTCTATGAAAAAATGAGTTAAGGCTACAAAACTTCTGCATTCCAGTGAAACCATTACTTTTCATATTTTCCTGGTTAGATGGTGACTAGGGAGCAACCTTGCTTGTGTGAGAACCAGGGTCAGTTCATTGTGATTGTTGATTCAGACAAGCAGCTTTTACCTGGAACCTGAATCTGTTAATGTGTGGTTAACGATCCTATCCCTCCCCAGTTCTGTCTTAGAGCAGTAATGTTTGTTGTGGGCTAAAAATATTATCCAAAAGTTTGTTTGGTTGGTTTTGGTTTATAGTTCTTATATGAACCATGGAAGATTTAACTTTTTTTTCCAGTGACCCTAACAATAGTGAGAAAGGAACTGAAGCTAAACTTGAACCATCAAGCACTGACTCCTCTTTCTTCTAAAACCAGCTCTTGTTTACTTTACGAGCATGTCAGTTCTATTCAAGTGTGAGAAGCTGATCAAAGTTACAGATAGTGCCAGAGGAATGGATGGATCTCTTGGTCAATTTGGCTGTTTCTCTCAAAACTCTCCCTTAACTTTGGGCTATTCAGTGGGAATTATAAGGGACTGGTACAAAGATAGCTATATTCATAATACTATTTAATACCAAGATCACCTAGGGAAACACATCAGAAATCTGGATACAGATAGAGCAAAACTAGCAGCAATGGGAGAGAAGTGATTATGGCAAGATTGCTAATTTGGGAGGACAGAGAATACCGGATAGAAGTATGGGCATAAGAAGATGGAGAGTGGGGAAGATAAAAAGGGTATGTTTCATGTAAGCATGCTGCTGGTCACTATGATTTTCTGGCTGACCCCTATGCCTGATCACTACAGTCTGACCCATCTGCTTATTAATGTAGTAATTATTCGTAAGTATTTTTCATGTGAGTATGCTTTTTTTTGGTGTGTATTATATGCCTGATAAGTTAAGCAAGCCTCATGTTGGACTAACCAGGGAGTAGGATATGAGATCATGATGCCCGGCAGCTGGCTACATTGTGGTCTGAGTGCTACTGTACAGATCACACCTGAGATATGTGTGGGGTTTTGTTCTGATACTGGTCTTCAAGCTGGCCTAGCCAGTGAGGAGAGCTTACTGGAATGACCTGAGGTTTGAGATAGGCCCCTTTCCCAGTTCCTGGCTTCATGGCTCCTTGGTCTGTGGGATTGTGGATAGACTTAAAAGTCCATGCTGGTTTTCTCGGCATTCATGACTGTGTGTATGCTCTGTTTCTAAGTGTCCATGTTTATCAACTGGAGATGAAGAAGAGGCTGTGTTGCCTGACACATGTGTGTGACAAGTCCTTGTGATAACATGACTGTTGTTGAAAGAACTGGTTTTGAGCTGTGTTAATCTGTGTTCTTGGTTATGTTATTTTATTTGTGTGTGTTAGCATCTTTGGAGCATGTACTCAGCTTTGCTGGCTAGATCAGAAAACACAAACAACTGGAGTTCTATCTACCTGTCAGGGATGGGAGGAATTACCTGTCTCTCAGGCTCCACCTATCTGCTTTAGGAGCATGGAAAAGAAACCTCTTCCGTGTCCCAAAATCTATCAGATCTATCTACCTATCACAAAGGCTGATTGTTTTGCAGTCATTTTGGTTATGTATAAGAACTCTTCAGTGGCACTTATCTTCCCTGTTGAAGCCAGACATAAAAGCAACAGGCCAGTGAACAGAAACTGAATGAAATCAAATTCTACAAATAATCTATTAATTACAAACATCTGAAAGTTAGTTATGTGAATTTTAACTTCATAGTGTCACTTAAATTCAAGTTTTAGAGTTTCTAAATGTGTATTTATTCTACTCTGGCTACAAGTATGCAGTAATGTGCTTTCGTTAATGGATTAGAAAACCTGAATGTGTTAATTTTGCTGAATATATAATGTAGCTGTATTTTTTACATTTACGTGTTAAAAAAAGTATTTTCCCTTTTCAGTATGAATTGCATGCCTCTTGAAGAAAATTGCACTATTACAAAATTATTCAAATTTCATTTGTTAAGGAAAATGTGTAATTTGTTTTCATTCAAAATTGAGACATTTTGACTTGCATAGATTCTTATAAGAGATCTGATGATTAACTTGTGACTAAAAAGACTAATAATGGACAAACTATTAAATCTACAAAGTAATGAGTACTGAGCATTAAAACAGGTGCTTTATGGATACTACACCATATGCTTTGAATGGGACTTTGTGAATTCCTATGAATATCTCCTGGTAAGGTAAACTGTCTCTCATCTGTAACTCTCTGACATGTACAGATAACAGATGGCTTGGAAGGCCTTACAGGTTCTTTCTTTCATAAAGAAGTGTTCAAAATGAAGCATATCATCTATTATTTTCCTGTGCCCTTTTTAGCACTTTCTGACTAAACAGAAAAGTGATGTATTACAGGGCAGTTGCCCATACTGTGACATTTCAGATGTGATTATCAAAATGAAGCACACTGGTTGTTGAGTTTTTTTTAAATGAATGTGACAGGGGTTAGCATTTCACAAGTGCACATTCTGTAATCTCAATGTTGCAGTAATTCATTGGCTTGTCTGTGTGCCACAGTGGGAGTTCTTACAAATCCATGGCACAAATTTTAAACTTCTTAAGCTATACAAATCTAAAGGCGGCTATTGGGCAATTTTATCAAATTATTCTTAGGAAGGATCTTTTAAAGGCATTATACTTTGCAGACTGAAGGTTTCATACAAGATGAAGTTCAGCCATCTAGTGTCCCTGGGCAGCTTCTCCCTTTGCTAAGGACATCTTTTAGTGATTCAAACTTTTAATCAAAAGCTGAATGACTTTTCTTAGAATTACAGAATAGAATCAAAATCATTAAGGTTGGAAAAGGCCTCCAAGATCATCACATCCAACCTCCTACTCGGTGCCTCCATGAGCACTAGACGATGTCCCAGAGTGCCTCGTCTACACGTTTTTTAAACACCTCCAGGGATGGTGACTGCATCACCTCCCTGGGCAGCCTGTTCCAGTGAACAGGCTTTCAAGAAATAAATTCTTCCTAATATCTAATCTGAACTTTCTCTGATGTAACCTGTGGCCATTCCTCTTGTCCTGTCATTAGTTAATAGAGAAAAGATTCCAACACCAGTCTTACTACAGCCTGCTTTCTGGTGGCTGTAGAGAGCAGTAAGGCATTCTCTCAGCTTCCTCTCCTTCAGGGCAAACAACCCCAGCTCCCTCAGCCTCTCCTCATAAGACATGTTGTCCAAACCCTTCACCAACTTCATTGCACTCCTCTGTAACTGCTCCAGCACCTCAGTGTCTTTCTTGTACAGTGGTGCCAAGAACTGAACACAGTACTTGAGGTGCGGCCTCGCCAGTGCTGAGTGCATGGACGAGATCACTGCCCTACTCCTGCTGGCCACACTATTCCTGATCCAGACCAGGATGCTGTTGGCCTTCTTGGCCACCTGGGTACACTGCTGGCTCATATTCAGCCTGGTGTTGACCAGCACACCCAGGTCCTTTTCTGCCTGGCAGCTTCCCAGCCCCCCCAAGCCTGTAGTGTTCCTTGGGGTGGTTGTGACCAAAATACAGAACTTGGCGCTTATTAAACCTTGTGACATCTGCAAATTTACAGAGGCTGCACTCAATCCCCTCATTGAAATCATTGATAAAGATGTTAAACAGGACCAGCCCCAAAACTGAGCCCTGGGAACCAGTACTTGAGACCAGTCACCAATTGGATTTAACTCTGTTTATCACAACTCTCTGGGCTTGGATATTCAGCCAGTTTTCAACCCAGTGAAGTGTTTACCTATCTAAGCCCTGAGCTGGCAGCTTCTCTAGCAGAATGTTGTGGGGGACTCTGTCAAATGTTTTACTAAAGTCCAGGTAGACAACATCCACAGGTTTGGGGATTTTTTTTCCCCCATCTACTAAGAGGATGACCTGGTCACAGAAGATCTCATTGGTCTCTCTTTGTTATTAATGTATTTGAAAAACACTTTTAATTCTCTTGTACAGTAGTGGCCAGACTGAGTTCTGGCTGGGCTTTTGTCTTAGTAATGTTCTTTCTACATGACCTAATTAAAATCCCTGTAGTCTTCTTGAGTAGCTTGCCCCTTCTTCCCAAGGTGGTAAACATTTTTCTTTTTCTTAAGTCCCAGCAAAAGCTCCCTTTTCAGCCAGGCTGGTCATTTTCCCCTCCAGTTTGTCTTGAAGCATTTGGGGACAGCCTGTGTCTTGAACTGTTCCTTCTTGAAAAATGTCCAGCCTTCCTGGATAGTTTTTACTTTCAACAATCGCTGTTTGCATGCTGGTCAGATGCAGCAAAGGGAATTGTGTTGAATATCAAAAGAAGACACCAGAGAGACCAGAAAGTAGTAAGATCACTGAAAATTGGCCAGAATGGTACACTAGGAAGTAGAAAAAGTCACTAGTTTTGAGCATTGTTCATAAGAAACTTCCATTACTGTCATTTCCTATCAATTTAATCTTTCTTGAGAGAAGATTAAAAAAACCCCCAAACTTCAGGGAGAGAAAATCTCTTGCTTCTCAGATTGTTCCTTTGTCTGGATGTATATAGGGATCTGACTGCCAGGTTATACAAACACCCTTAACGGAGGTATCATGCATCAGTAATAGAAAATAAAAGGAGTATCTTGTAGGCTTATACAAGTTAGCTGCTTACAAAGCAGGGACTGTCTATACATATCCTTGCACAGCATCAGTGTGAATCATGTATTGACCTCCATGCAGAGACCTCTAACTCTATAAGGTTCTGTGAATAGTAGAAGCATCAAGTCTACAAGTCTGAAAAGGTTTTCTTCTCAAACTCTGTGTGTTGTTTGGCCTTCCCAAATAACTATTTTACAGCTACTTTGTATCAGAGGCATGAGGGCTTTCAGGGATATGACCAGTAAACTTCTGTGCAGATTTTCACTATTTTGGTTTACATCTCTTTATAATCCTTTTATACACATCTTTATTATTATTATCTATTGCTTAAACTTATTCACTTTGAGGTTTTCTGCATGCTTTAGGGAAGATGAACTATATTCTATTTAAGTATATTAAAGGAAAATTTTTCAGGCATATTATGGGATGGAAAAATTTGTGTTTGTTTATTTAAATGGATGGGTTGGAGCACAAAGGTAATGGAACTACCAAAAACTACCAACAATCAGACTGTGTTACAGTCACCTGTTAGGTCTTTAAATCTTTTGTTTGTCTCCATTTGCTTCTTATTGGATGAAGTCTTTTGCACTGCACTAAAAATTTTTTAATGTTTTATGAAATTAGTTTTGTCAGCAGGGTAGCTTATTCTTAAAAGAGAATGAATTGATGCTAATTTCTTAGGTCAAACTGAGTAGCCTTTATGTTTTATGCTTAGATTAATATACAAAAGCAAATAAGTAATTCCACCATTTTAAGCTAGGTAAGAGTCAAGACCTATATAAAGGCTCTCCACCACTTCAGGATTATTCCATGGTAAAAACTGATTTCAAATGTCTTCTGCTGTTTGGGCTATTTAATTCTAGGAGTAAACCAAACTCTGATATCCAAAGGTCAGAGAAACACATTTTGTTACTATTAAATTAACTGTAGAAAAGTAATGCCACAGGTTTATATTTAAATGGGAGTATCTCCCTCCCCCCCAAGTGGTATATAACATCCATAAATAGTACATGAAAAGACCACAGCAGAACTATTCAAAGTCACATGAAAACATGATCGTAAAACATAAAGGAGGGGAAACTGCTGGTCCGAGTCCTCTGTGACTATTCAGCTTTATTGTAAGTAACAGTTTCCTATTAATGCTGCAATCCAACACTGGTTTTATGGGGACACTAAAATTTCTGATAGTGATTTAGATAAACTGATCTGTGATATCCCGACCACACCCAAACCTAAAAACTGATCTGTGACCTCCTGACCACACCCAAACCCAACATTTGAGGAAGATGTTGATCTGTGTAAAATAAGAGTAAGATAAGATAAATTGGTCATGTGCCCTTCCTTACCTTGTAGGAATAGCTGAGGCACCTACTCCATTTACTGTTTTTGAACAGCCTGAGGAAATATCATCTTTAACCATATATTTTATTCTTGATGCACCATGTACTCTACAGCTACTTTGACAGTAAAATTATAGTTCTGCTTAGATGATGAAGTCTTATGGAAATAGCTATTTTTTTTTCAACTCTTCAATAGAAATGTTACTTCTGGAAATGGAATTATGGAGGGTGTATATGCTGTTGAAAGATTTGAAAGGAATTGAGACTTTTACTGGGAGAGAGAGGGGCATTAAGGGCTCTTTCCTGCCTCACCTCCTTTTCTCCTACCATAATACTTTCAATTCATCGTAGCCAAAACTGACACAAAATGTCTTGTTTTAAAACCAGTACTTTAAAAGGAATGTCTGGGGGGTTGTTTGTGGTTCTTTTTAAGAGACATACTATGATAAAGGATTCAAAATTCTGCAGCATTTAGAAAAAATCTTTACCAACCGTAGTATTTAGATATAATAGCATAATGTATTAAGTCTACTAAAATGTAATAAGATTCTGCAGTGCACACATAAAAATCCAAATTCTGATACCTCTAATTTTTCATACACGCATATCATAATCTATTTCATTTTACAGTTCAACAAACTGAGAACATCCATTCTACCCCACTGTGAGAAACACATTAGCAGCTAAGGAATCCAGAATCTAAACATGCAGTGTTGTAAATTACTGAAGGAGGGTTGTTTGTCCTGCTAACCCATTGATTGTGCACAGTGATGGGTTGGCATAGTACATTTAAACCCATACATCAGCAAGTCCTGTCAAAATGAGTTATTCATTAATAGTAGGCCAGTATCTGCCTTGAATCCTTATTTCATCTGGAATCCTATGGTAAGCAAAATGATTTCCACTGTCACTGTACCATTAAACTGTGGATTTTAGACCACGTCATATTTTCTCTCTGAAAAAATAATTTCTGTAGTCGAAGACGGTCTTTCCTTTGCATGTTGTAACTGTTCTGCTCCAACATGGATAAAAGAACTATTAATTTATTGTTGGTTTGTGAGGATTTCTGTACCTCCTGTGTTGATTACCAGTTTCACATTTTGATTTAAATGATGGCACTATGCATGCCATCAACTGATAACTTAGCTTCTTAGATTATTATTCAGATAGGTGATTTGATAGTTCTAACATCAGGCTGTACAGTGTCCCATTGTAGGCACCAGTGTCAACCTAATAACTGCGTACACTTATATGATTTTATGTACTTGGATTTTTTTTTATTATATTTTCTATCAATAGAAGGATCATGAAATGTATTTATTGCAGGTTTTGGGTTTTTTTCAATTCTCGGGCCTCTTTCACAAATGTCTTTTGGCAAAATCTTTACTGTTGTATGGAAGGGGAAAATAACTAACTGAAAATGTAATGTTACATAGCTTTCTGGTTTTTAGTACACCTTCAGAAGAAAATACAGCCACTGTAAGCATAACTACTGTTGTTGCTATTCACTGCACCGCAACAAGGTAAAGGCACTAAGTGACAATAGTGTGTATGCATCATATGAATTGGAACTGAGGCACAGATCAGAATTTGCTTTGCAGATTGACACCTAATAGCAGCCATCTACAAAGCAGTATCAAAGCTTACATTACAGTTCAGGGAGTACAAATCCTAAAGTGATAAACTGACTACAGTTGCTTGAACAGCTCACTAAACTATGATACCCCTGCTTGCTCATATGACCTGATAATAATGGCAGCTTTAACACTGCCTGCTAGATTAGTGAATTGAAATTAATTTTATCTGTGGTCTATAATGAGAGGATTAAAGCCTTACTCTGAATTAACCTGACAGCTAGTACCTCCAGTTATGTGAGTGTGTTTTTCTTTGGTGGGTTGTGGTTTTTTTTTTTCATTTTTGTTGTTGTTGTTTTGTTGGGGTTTCTTTTGGTTGGGTTTTGCCAGAGGAGAGAAGCGAGAGGAGTAAAGGAGAAAACTCATGCCAAAGGGGAGAGACAGACTGGAGGACCATGTGGCAAGATGAATAAACAAAACCCTCTGAAAGGTTAAAAAAAAAAAAATCCAGTGCCCTGATGGCATTTCCCTTCATCTTGTGCAAAATATAAGTCTCAGGGGACAACCTGCACTGCAGAATTCAGGGAAATTATACTAAAGGCTTAGAAAGTGAGAGAGAATTTGAACTAGTATAAATGGCAGGGTTTTTTAAAAATACTGTTTGTTTTGTCCTGCCCTTATTCCTTTATTATGTGGCATTCTGTTACTGTAATTCTCTTGCATCATTCAGTGAAATGATCCTTTGTAGCAGGAACTGAAAAATGCACATTAGAGAAGTGAACATGCAAGCATGTTATTTTATGCAATTAATTATTCAAGGGAATGTGAGGCAAAAACCCCAGCCTAGCAAAACAATCAGGTAGATGAGCCATTTATTTCCTGGGAGAAGAAGGCTTAAAGTTTTGCTCGAAGCAAGTTAAGCAGCTCTTCTCACAGAAGCAGAGAGTAAGAAATGTTATGCCTTCTGCTATATAAGTCTCTGAATAAAAAAAAAACCCAGAATTTAATGCATGGAAGCTAGTGTGCTTCATAGAGTGGTTTATTATGCTTCTTTATTGCTGTAAATTAGTATTAAAATATGAATGGGGTAGAGGGAAGAGGAGCTGAAGTGGAGATGTGACCTGTCATTTTCATCTCTGCGAGAAGGCAAATGTTTTCTGTAATGTTTTCACCCTCATTAGAAAACACAACTTTAAGTGAATACATTCATAAACATGTGTATGATTTTTCTCTGGTGAAACTGTTGATAAATAACTGAAGCAGTGTGCTGTGGAGGGAGAGTGATAAACACTAGTAGCAGAGAATACAGATGCCTACCGATACAGTTTTATGCTCCTTCCCACACTGCAAGACCATCCCCTGCAGAGGTGCTGTCAGTGGGTTGCTGACAATGTTCTTGTTTCCCCACAATATGCAGAAGCACAAGTCTGTTGCCAGCACAGCTTCCAGAGAAGATCAGTACCCAAAATGACCTCCTCCTTTTGTTTTTGATAGATAACTGAACATAGGTTCAGCTTTCTCCTTACTCGTACAGTTCAGCATTTTTGTATGAATGGTATCCTCCCCTGGTAAAGGCTTTGAAAAAAACCCTTCAAACTGTGGATTAGAGTTTCCTGCCTTTGCTATAGAGAGCTAGCAGAATTTAAGTCTGGAGGGCATGAAAATTTTACATGTAATGTATTAAGATGAAAGAAGGAAAAGAGCTTCTGGATGACATTGAGGGAAACTGGCCTCTTCACCCTAATGCTGGCTTACATCAGGAAAGATTTACTGTTATGGGACAGTTGTATCAAGTTACTAGTATTGCTTTAATTCAAACAATTGAAATGTATTCCTATTAGAATCATAGAATCATTTAGGTTGGAAAAGACCTTTAAATTCATCAGGTCTAACCAGTAACCCAGAACTGCCAAATCCACCCCTAAACCAGGTGCCTCAGAGCCACATCTACACTGCTTTTAAATACTTCCAGAGATGCTGACTCCACCATTTCCCTGGGCAGTCAGTTCCAGGGCTTGACAGCCCTTTCAGGGAAGAAGTTTTTCCTGCTGTTCATAATTCATATCACAACATGTCCAAATTCATGTCACAACTATCACTAGGATGGTTCAGCTGCAGAAATGATCCTTGCCAAATGGATAATCTGTAGACTTTATTAGCACAATCATATGACTTTACAAATGTCTTTCAGCCATGATGTAACAGAATATCAAGTGCATGTAAAAAAGGAAGAAGAAAAATGATGACATAATAGTTGGAATGTTCTGAAGTTAAATGAAAGGATGGACACATCGAGGTTAATTCCTAGGAGAGTAGCTTCTGGCCTTAAACTTAAAAAAGGCTAATAGTTTCTTATTTCAAAGGAATTAAAAAGTGAGAGATGAAAAGGTCATGATTAACCCTCAGTTAAATTTGTTCCATCTTACTGGGATCCTGTAAGTGAAAATTTATAGCAGATCCCAATTTTCATTGTAACACTGGAGCTGCATGCATTTTAATAGCTGACCTGACATTGAGCCAACAGCTGCAACAGAATATTTTGTCACTGTGTATTTTATGTTCATCTGTTGTGAATGTTTTAATACATGTGAATTGAATTCCATATATAAAGCCATAATTTGAAGAGAAAAATGAGAAAAGTGTTTGAAGACTTGCCCTTCTGTATCCGACTATAGTTTTCAGCAGCCTTAATAGTGCAATCTCTTGTTTCTTACTGTGATCGACATTCCAACTTGGGGAGGGAACATGAGAAAAGAACATGCCTTTCAGCAGTTGGGAAGCTGAGGATTTCTAAATTGGAGACTGTCCGATTCCTCCTTATCATTAGGTGGCATTCTTTTCACTGCATTTATTTCACCAGCTACAGGAGTTTCTCCTTTAGCTTTCTTGCTTGGTAGGTAGGTATCTGCCATGTTCATTGACAAATGCCTGAAGTGCCTGCAGATCTGAGGATCATACCGACTTCAGCAGGGGTTTTGGGTTGTAAAGTGGTTGATCCTCCCCTTCAGTTGCCACTAGTAAGAAATCTCAGTAACAATCTCATGTGAAAACGCCCTTTTTCCACCCTCTTTCTTCTCCCCACCATGCACCAGTAAAATACATGGCTCAGCTATCCCTGGCTAACAAGTAAAATTAAGTAAGTGGCTGCCACTTAATGATTTTATAAATGATTGCCTACCACTGTAATAAGTAATTACCACATTTGCACTTTAATGCAATTAATTATAGATGCCAACTTAAACAAGTGCATTTCCATAGCTATGAGTTAGGAAGCAGCAGTGGTTAGAAGGGCAGGTGTGACAGGTCCTTCTCCTATGATTACAGATGGAATATGCGGATTTGAATACATGAATTATACTCACCTCTCTTTTCCTGAAACAGTTTCCTCTTAAAAAAATCCTCTTAAAACATCTAGAGGCACTGAATATAAACCACTCAATGCTGACAGTGTTCACACCTCACTTAAAGTGTTTGCAAATACTCTTTTTATTTTTTTTTTCCCCCCTCTTTCTTTCTTTCTATCAAAATCGGAAGTCTAAATGCACTGTGTGAACAGACTAGCCCTGGCTAGTTGGTTTGGGAAAGTAAGCTTAATAATTACAGTCACTGGGACATTGGACTATTGTTTGTGTTCCCTTGATTTCCTGTGGAGTACTTTGCTTTTACTAGTGGAGAAAACCATATAAAATATGACCAGGTGACATGTGAAAAGTTGGGTGATTTAGATGCCTTCAAATTTGTGACACAGGAGGGCACGGCATTGCCGGTGTTTAGGGTATGTAACATCAAATGCTCATAAACAAAGTACAATTTAAATTGCATCCCTAATTACTAAATACATCTCATCAGTTTCTGTCAGTCACAGCCCGAATGTGAAAAGTTGGCAGAGTTAGAGCACTTTGCTGCTCTGTTTACTGAAGGGTAATCTTTACAAATTTACCTCTGGAGAGTTAAAGACTTCTGTCTTTTTTTCAGTGCTACGTCAGCTTCTGTCTTCTCCTGCATACAGATACTTTTCCTGACACTTCATTATGAAGTGAACTGCTTTAGAAGTTGCCATCACTTCTGTATGGGTAACAGTGCTGAATGATTAAATCCTATTGTCTGCACTTTCTATAAAAGTCATTAAAGTGGAAAAGAGCTACCTCTAAATTGAAACTCTGCCTTCAAGGTCATTATCATTTTACCTCTTCTGCCTTGTCTGATGCATACTGGTGTAGACTCTAAGAGTAGAAAAATATACCAAATTTCCAATTAAAAAAACAAAGCAATACAATCTCTGTCAAGTAAGAAAATGGGAAAATATCCATCAGCACATTGCTCTCGGAGCCTTCAGTTTTCCTGTCAATGACCCATAAAGCTAATCTCAAAGCCATCCATTCCTCCTTTTTTTTTTTTTTTCCTTATGTTACTGTTTCTTCATCATCCGTTTCTTATAGCTGTGGTGGTGAAGATCAGTCTGATTCTCTATCCTTTAGCAGAATAAATCAAAAAAACATAATTTGAAATGCAGGGAGGCATATGTGTCTTAAGCTCTAATTGTTCACTTGTCCCTTAGACACATTACTAGTCCCAGATGCTGATTAGAGTGATATCAATGAGATTGTAATAGTTTTGTTGGGTAATATCTGATTCAGCACTCAAATAGAAATGATCCTGTGCATTAGCTGGCACCAGCAGCTGGGGTAGCTGGGATTTTCTAATATTAAATATGGGTTTAATAAAGTAAAGAAAAGTTAAGTATACCAATGCCTTCATGCACATACTGTGTTTCTACAGAAAATTACTGGAGCGTGTTTGAATTGGTCTGAGGGTGAAAAATATCCTTTGTCAGTCTAGCAAAGTAATCAATCAAGGACTCTGGTAGCCTGTGCAGATTGTCCATACCACAGCACTAGCTGAATATGATTGGATAAAATATAGAGCCAGTTTGCTCATACCTAAAACAACAACCTGGGGGAATCCAGTCTTGCAAAACCCTTATCTTATCCTAACTCTATAAAATCAAAGAAATGTCACG